>OX384044.1:25547983-26147983 GCA_947534325.1 Agonum fuliginosum
ACAGATACATTAAACTAATGAGAATTTAAGAACTAGGTAGACTCTTAAAAAATAATATATACAATGGTGACAGAATGAATGTTGAACAATTAAAAAATCGAATTAGTGCTGTTTCCAAAAATATTACTCCCCAGCAAATGCTATAAATTATTTTTATAATCGTTTAGGATATTGTTTAGAAGTTAATGGTTCCAATTTTGAGCATTTAATTCGTTTAAAAAAATTCTCAATAGTTTAATGTAGGTATCTACCTATTATAGTTCTTAAGTGTAGAAAATATAAATAAATAATTTATCATTTCTTTAATTTATATTTCATATTTATTTTAGTATGTATAATTATCCCTATGTTTACTGATAAAAAAGACGCTCCAATACATTGCTGTCATTTTGTAACACTGTAACTATGGTAATGACATGCCCTATGTTTACTAATAAAAAAAACTCCCGGTATAGTATTCATTATATGAAATATATTTTCTTACATATTATTGTTTTCTTTTAGAATCACAAAAGTTCGTAAATAACTATTATTGTTTATTGCTGACAACTTGTCAATTTTCTGCTTATTGTTGTGTCAAGTGTCAAAATAAAATTTTGAGGTTAACGTGTTTTGTTATTTAGTTTTGTTCTATTTTATTAATCTTTGATCATTTCCTACAGAATCATGCGATGTATTAAAATGGTAAAATAATGATTAATTTTAAAAATTGTAATAAAAACTATTGCTTTTAAATTTCGCGTATAGAGAAAGACTGCCAGCACCATCTACCAAACTCATGCTGTACTAAAAATTAAAATCTTGATTCATACGAATAATTTGCTTGTTTTTTAGGACGTCACTCCTATATGGATTTAAATAGTCTCTATTAACACCCTGTATATATGTATACTCAACCGGGAAAAAATTTGAGTTGTCTACTCTAAAATTTGGGTTGTCCACTCTAAATATTTGACCTGGCTACGGGTCTGGATCTCTGCTGCTGATACCGGACCTTGTGGCGATAGCGTGGCGATTGGCGGTTGCAGTGATCAGCTGCAGTAACGGTCACTACGGGACGCTCTGTAATACGGCGGTATCGCCAAAAAGGCGCGGATAGCTCAATGGAGAAAGGATCCTATTCTGCTGGGCGAATTTACAAAATACAAATAAAATGTATTTCGAACACTTCAATCATTTAAAAATAACTCGAAAATAATAGTTAAAAAAATATTATTGTGTAATTTCTGCCTTCATTTTAATTTCAATGTATTTGTGTTTTATATCGTTGAAAAGAGAAAAAAAATCTCTCTTAAGACGAGCTAAAGCCAACTATGAGCTCCATATGAAAATTTGAATTTGGTTTGAATTTCTCGAAATCCGTAGGAGATAAAAAAAATTTTGAGGACGGCTGTGAATTCCTCGTTAAAAACTAACGTGCTAATTAGAAATTTGTACTAATTCAAACAAAAAAGTTATAGGTGAAAAAATAAATTAGTAACATTTACATTTTTTGGTATATCTAGTCACCTATGCATTTTTGTGGGAAAACAAAAACATTTATAAATTGGCCCCCAAATGGGGCAACTATTGTCTAATTTAACTTAAATGCTTAAATAGTTTCATAGGACACTTTGTATAACTGCCAAAACCCTAGAGAGCATACGTTATACTATCATTACACTTTTTGGCAGCGGGCTGACGGACTATTATGGTTCTCGAGATCCCCGTGCTTAAGGTGGTTGCAGCGATACTTTTAAATCAATTGACAGTCTTCATGAAAAATTGAAAAATGAACTTAAATACATATAATACTGCCGTAGAAAAATATTTCAAGGGTTGGAAGAATACCGTAACAGATTTTTTTCCATTTAAAAGAAATATATGTTATTAAATAAAACCTAAAACATCAAATTAAACTGGAATAAAGTCATTCATTTGACTCCAATACCAACTTGCCGCATAAAAAATTTTATTTAGAAAATTCATTATATATTATATAAGTAGACACAGAACTGTGTTCATATAGATTATTTATTATAATTTTATATTTTAGAATATGATTTTTTAGAGAAATATTAAATTTATGAACGGTTTCTATCATGCGTAGTTAGATGATAATCGTGGCAACGCAGCACTGTGTTTTTCAACGTGGTACTACTGTACTACGTGAGATTTGACATTTGACGTTTAGGTTAAGTTATCTTTTTTGTAATATGTCGAATATGAATGAGCTCGGGTCGCCGCTTCGCCCGCGGGAGTAATAGCTATTACACCCTTGAGCGAAGCCGGCGCCCTCGCTCGGACCGCCGCTTCGCCCGCGGGAGTAATAGCACGCTTCCCTCCCTAGGTGCACAAAATACTATTAAGTTATGCTCCTTGAGTAGACGAAAAATTCCGTTAATAAATTTGTGCTGTATTTTTAACGACAAGGGAGATATCGACGACGGGCATTTCGATGACTCATCCTGTATATGTAACAATGAAAATTTATTGCTAAAAATTATCTTTATCTCTGTATTATGGCTATAAAATCGAAAATATATGCTCTCATATATTTTTTTAAAAGTTGGTAATTGATTTATTTCCCAATGCATAGCCCCCTTGCCTTTCGTCCCGCAAACTTATGCCTCAACCTCCTTAAATAGATTATATTGTAACTACCAAACAAGCAACTCACCGTTATGCGTGCCCTCCAACTCAATCAGCTGCGCAGTGGGGCAGACGTGCGGCGTGGGGTAGCAGTACCCGTTGCAGGGCTTGGCTGGTACTGGACTCACGTGGTGGTAGCGGGGCCCCCCGGCAGCGCCCGGGTAGCTCTGCGCCGCGTAGTAGTGCGGGGCCGCGTAGTAGGGCGCAGCCCCCGCGCTGTACAGGCACGAGGGGGGCAGCGCCAGCGGAGCGGAGTATATGTGCCCTGATGGGCTGCAAGTAACAATCATAGGTTAGTGGTGCGGATGGCATTAAACTAGTAGCTGATTTTATACAACTCAATCGAGTCCATTACTGTAAAGCTTGAATTACATTATACTTTTTTCGGCTAGAAAAAAGATCTTTTTTTAGATACTTAAAGCTTGAATTACATTATACTTTTTTCGGCTAGAAAAAAGAACTTTTTTTTAGATACTTAATTCATTCAATAATTACCTGATTGTGTTAAACTCTGTGAATCATCTAGTTTTAAAATTTGTTCTTGCACTGATATATTTTATTTAGCTCATCGACCAATACTGCCATTGAAAATTTAAAAAGAAATGTAATTGTCAGTTGAGGTTGTCAACGTACTCGGTTAATGTATTAGTGATGAAGTTTTATGTACCTACAATTTAGTTATTCTGCTGTCACTAACTTTATTATTTTTGAGGTTATATAAAAAGACGGTTCTAGTATGAAACTTGGATCGAAATTTTCTTGATTTACATTATCCAAGTGAGCATTCTAGAATTAAGTATGAAAATTGTCAAAGTTTCTAGCCGAAAAAAGTATAATGTAATTCAAGCTTAATTCGGGTAGAATCTAATTTTAAAATTTGTTCTTGTACTGACATATTTATTGACCAATATTGCCAACTGAAAATTAAAAAAAAATGCTATTGTCATTGTCAGTTGTTGAAGTTGTCAACATATTTTAATACATGGTAAAGTACTGGTTGCATTTCACACAATTGTACAGAGTTTTTGTTATTTCAGGAATATATTTTACCTCTTAGGAGCCATTACGGATTAAGACTTTATTTTTTACTTTTATTTCTAATGTCACTCAACTTTATTATTTTTGAGGTTATACAGGGTGAGTCATCGAAATGCCCGTCATTGATATCTCCCTTGTCGTTAAAAATACAGCATAAATTTTTTAACAGAATTTTTCGTCTACTCAAGGAGCATAACTTAAAATTATTTTCACATATACAGGGTGTTGCATAACGACTTGGCAATAATTGTTCGTCGTTTTTTAAATGAAACACCCTATATATTTTGAATTGTATTTTACTTACCTATACGAACATATAAATTTCATTTTAGTTTTCCGCGGCGTTGCCAAGTTTCTGTTGTGTGTATTTTTGCATCTTCTTATGTTATAAAAGGTGTCCTATGCCTAAAAACATTAATTTCGAAATTAATTAAATAAATGTTTTTAGGCATAGGACACCTTTTATAACATAAGAAGATGCAAAAATACACACAACAGAATAATAAAATATAGGGTGTTCCATTTGAAAATGACGAGTTATAGCCGTTTGAATTTGAGTAAATTTGATTCTCTTTACTGAACACCCTGTATAATAACATTAAAAAAAAGTTATGTCAGAACAAAGAGTATAGTTACAGTTGTACAGAAAAAAAAATTCATAATTTTTACTTTTAAAATAACTTCAGTACGCCTTTATAAAACAATACGTGTATTCGGCTTTTTTTAGAGAAAAAATTGAATAACTTGGCAACGCCGCGAAAAACTAACATGAAATTTATATGTTCGTATAGGTAAGTAAAATACAATTCAAAATATATAAAAATATCTAGGGTGTTTCATTTAAAAAACGACGAACAATTATTGCCAAGTCGTTATGCAACACCCTGTATATGTGAAAATAATTTTAAGTTATGCTCCTTGAGTAGACGAAAAATTCGGTTAAAAAATTTATGCTGTATTTTGAACGACAAGGGAGATATCGACGACGGGCATTTCGATGACTCACCCTGTATACAGAAGGTTGGTAACACAAAATATACATCCACTGCGCAAGTCTAGTATGAAAATTGGATGAAATATTTATATAGATCCCGAGCACTTTTTTTAAGACGCAAAAAGTCGGTTCTAGTATGAAACTTGGATCGAAAATTTCTTGATTTACATTAACCAAGTGAGCATTCTAGAATTAAGTATGAAAATTGTCAAAGTTTCTAGCCGAAAAAAGTATAATGTACCTAATTCAAGCTTAACTGAAATATAATGGCGCCAAATTTAAAACGCAATCCAATATTTAAATTGCTTTCATTCGGTCCTATGCATTTCTTATGGAGAAATATGGCCTTCACATTTGCATGAATTTTTCAAGCATTAAACATAATTTCTTAGTAATAATTCAATAAAGAGTGTTACATTTAATTTCTCTATTTTAGGATGATGTTCAAAACATTTATTATTTTTCATCATCTTTTAAATAAACGAAATTTTAAAATGTTTTGCCGAATAACCGAATATTCTGCACCTTTTTGGCGCCAAATGAAAAACTTACAAGCCTGCTTTGAATGCAGAGAAACTTATTTTTTTGCTCCATAATTTGCCTTTTTAAAATTTTAATAACGAACAGTTTATAATTTTTATTTTTATAAAAAGTTCAAAATAAAGTTTTTGACATTATTTTTCTTTTTTTAGTAATAATAATTTTAAAAAACTCAAGAATAAAGATAAACATAATATTTTTTGTTAGTCAATGACATATCTAAATAAAACACTTTCAGGAGCAGTTACAGGCAATCGCAGTTCAAGAATTGTATGTTACATGTGACGTCAGAATATTCGGTATTCTGCCGAATAGTAAACTAATATTCGGTATTCGGCCGAATAATGAAAAACCTGCCGAATAGGCAAAATATCGAATATTCGTTACAACTCTAATTTTTAAGCATATCAATAATAGTCCAGTCAGGAGAGTCAAAAATTAACTGAAACCCAAGACTAATACATAACCAAATGAAATTTGGCATGTGAGTAGTTAAGAACATACAGAAACAAAAAAAAAATTCGCTCCACCTCGGTATGCTCCGCTTCCCACAAAAATTTTCAGTTGAAACTCAAAATTTTCTTGTAACGCATTTTTCTCGAAAACTATCGAAAATTTTGGAAAACAGTTTTGACAGGATGAAAGCTGAGGAAATTTGCTATCAAAATGGTCTTTGAAAATTTTTCATAAGTAGCACCGTGTAGGCACCAGCCGTTTAATATTCGAATGACTTGAGAATTTTCTGTATAGTAGGCGCTACATTGCGAATGACGTAATAAATTCGCCGCTACAGAATGAATGTTGTATAACTTCGTTAAAGAACATCATTTTGTAAAGATAAAAATTGCATTTTATTCGTCGAGGCTTCCACTTTCAATTGCACTAATAACATTTGAATTTCCGACCCCGTTTATACCGAGAAACTTGCTTTTTAAAGAATCATAACTCAGTAATAAAGAATTCTCAATATTTTCAATATCTATGAATGAAACTATAAACTCGTTGAGGATTATCTTCACCAAATCATCCCCAATCACATGCAAATATTTGGAGGGTTGTGTGTTGTACGTCCGAAAAGAAAACTGGTTTTCGCTACCTTCTTTATTTATAGGTTATGATCTTTTTTTAGGAAAACATCTGTTACATGTACGTAGTAGTACAATTGATGAAACAAATTACAGAATCTTGTTGATTAGGATTTGTACTTAACGATAAGCTCATTAAAAATCAATTTACGGGGCCAAAAAGTGATCTATTTTCAAAAATGCTCGTGCCCGCGATAAATAAAGAAATCTATGAGATAGCAAAAACCAGTTTTTATTTCGGACGTACAACACACAACCCTCTAAATAGTTGCATGTGATTGGGGATGATTTGATGAAGATAATCCTCTACGAGTTTACAATTTCATTCATAGATATTGAAAATATTGAGAATTCTTTGAACGTCTTCTAATACTGAGTTATGATTTTTTTTAAAGCAAGTTTCTCGGTATAAACGGGGTCGGAAATTCAAATGTTATTAGTGCAATTGAAAGTGGAAGCCTCGACGAATAAAATGCAATTTTTATCTTTACAAAATGATGTTCTTTAACGAAGTTATACCACATTCGTTCTGTAGCGGCGAATTTATTACGTCATTCGCAATGTAGCGCCTACTATACAGAAAATTCTCAAGTCATTCGAATATTAAACGGCTGGTGCCTACACGGTGCTACTTATGAAAAATTTTCAAAGACCATTTTGATAGCAAATTTTCTCAGCTTTCATCCTGTCGAAACAGTTTTCCAAAATCTTTGATAGTTTTCGAGGAAAATGCGTTACAAGAAAATTTTGAGTTTCAACTGAAAATTTTTGTGGGAAGCGGAGCATACCGAGGTGGAGCGAATTTTTTTTTTGTTTCTGTATGTTCTTAACTACTCACATGCCAAATTTCATTTGGTTATGTATTAGTCTTCGGTCAAAACCTCTCCTGACTGGACTATAATTAAATTAAACAAAATATTTTAATATTCCGCACTCATTTTGAGTGTAAGAACGTCTATTACCCACACGATTGCAAAAATAGGAATGCATGCGTTAGTAAAAGGAGATGGGGTTTTATATGAAAACTCACCATGTGTGTTGTGGCGGGTGTATTTGAACCGGAACTGGTACTGGAGGCGGTGGATATGTGTGCATGTGATACCTGACATACAGCAGCAAATTATAACGTGCTATTACTGTGCTAATTTACTCATTCAATATTCTTTTTACGAGTTATTATAAATGATCGACCGTCAATAGACCATATTAATTATTCAATACGCATGCTCAGAAATCACCAATCACAAAGCAGGGAGTACTACCGAAATGGAACTAATGTTTCCTTATGGGAAAAAGTGAATTTTTAAAGTAAAATAGCAATTCATGCAGACATAATCACATGGCCGTTTTTTAATATAAGTTATATTTAATAACGAAGTATCGAATTCTGCCCGTATTTAATATAAATGATCATTAATTTATTATGTGAAAATAACTATGAAAATTTGAATTTTATTTAGCGGAATCCCGACAGCTCGAGTGACAGATAACTTAAAAGTGTGTTTTTCTGTTGACGTAGTGTCATATAATTTTAATCCATATATTTAGTTACAAATATTGTGTTTCAGATCATGTTTTAGAATTTAAAAGTTAAAATTTTCAACACCGAATCATTGTCAACTTATTTACAAAAATAAGAAACAGTTGGCATCCAGGCACGCTTTTTGTTATTTCACAAATCTGTCGGTAGAGGCACTATAATAATTAATATGGTCTATAGAAACTATCTTCAGCGGGATAAAATTTGTATTCAAATTTTGTAGACGGTCAAATTAGTGTGCACATTTTATTAGTCGTGAAATTGAAGGGTTTGGGCCTTGTATGTCTACTGAAGATGGAATGTCCAGTCTGCCAGTTCTAAGTGGACAGATTAGGCTTCTTCAAGTATCGAAAGTTGTGTTACAAAAATGTAAATTATATAAATGAAGAATTCTGGCGTATGTAGAGGTGCGGAAATAAACGATATTTCTTATTTATAAAACATATTGCCAAAACGTTTCTAGTCCTCCAATCTTAAATATACCAAATCAAATAATAAATGACATTTGAAATTTTCATAAATGTCAAAAATTTGCTTGTCATCAGGGGTGCGTTCCAAAACCATACTCCAGAGTATAGAGTATGCTCAAAGTCGTTCCAAAAGGTTTGAGTATATCTCCAGGGGTGCGTTCCAAAACCTTACCATGGAGCACAGAGTAAAGTATTGGAGTAATAGTCCAGTCAAAATAGGAAAAATGACGGTTCAAAATCCGAAAGTTTTGAAACTTGGTAGCATTGTTCGGGAAGGTCTAGTAATGAACATATCAAAAGTCCTGACCCGTAGGTGGTGAGCGGGGGCGTAGGGACCACAAAATGGCTGCCAAAATCTGGTTTTTCTATAATATCTCGTTATCGCTGCATTGTAGAGTACAAGTACTTATTACAAAGTTGTAGAGAATAAAATTTGCTACAATTTTGATATAAAACAATTTTTCCCCAGATCAATGGTTCGCAAGTTATGATAAAGACAAGCGGAGCGTTTTGTTTGCTCTTTGCAAAAATGTTGAATTTTTCCTATTGCAACTGTAACTTTCAAACAGATGAACATATCGACTTCCGGTTTTAAATATTCAATTTAGCAGACATTTTTCTATCCAAATTAAAATTTTCAGATTTTGGGGACCCTTGTATAGCAACATTTTTAACAAAGAATGTAAATAATTTTTAATTTTTTTCTTTAATTTTTGTGATTTTCTTACTATAATTTCTGAACTAATTGAGATAATGATCTCCGGTTTTCGGAATTGAATTTCTTAGACAATTTCCTATAATATACATTATATTAAAAATTTTTATAGGCCTTGGTTAAGCTAAAATTTTAAGTTTTTTTCGAAGAGAAAATGGTAAAATTTTGGCATTTTAAAAATTTCTTGTGTTTAATCAGCTCTATATTATAAACGAATTGAGATATCGACTTCCGAGTTCCGGAATTGAATTTCTTAGACAATTTCCTATAATATACATTATGTTAAAATTTTTTATAGGCCTTGGTGAAGCTAAAATTTTAAGTTTTTTTCGAAGAGAAAATGGTAAAATTTTGGCATTTTAAATATTTCTTGTGTTTAATCAGCTCTATATTATAAACGAATTGAGATATCGACTTTCGGGTTCCGGAATTGAATTTCTTAGACAATTTCCTATAATATACATTATATTAAATTTTTTATAGGCCTTGGTTAAGCTAAAATTTAAAGTTTTTGCCGAAGAGAAAATGGTAAAATTTTGATATTTTTAAAATTTCTTGTGTTTAATAAGCTCTATATTATAGTCCAGTCAATAATAGTCTTGTAATATTGTTCAGTCCTACTCAGATTTTATTCATCAATAATATGAAATCTCAATCTCAATTCGATTATAATACAGAGCTGATTAAACACAAGAAATTTTTAAAATGCCAAAATTTTACCATTTTCTCTTCGAAAAAAACTTAAAATTTTAGCTTAACCAAGGCCTATAAAAATTTTTAATATAATGTATATTATAGGAAATTGTCTAAGAAATTCAATTCCGAAAACCGGAGGTCATTATCTCAATTAGTTCAGAAATTATAGTAAGAAAATCACAAAAATTAAAGAAAAAAAATTAAAAATTATTTACATTCTTTGTTAAAAATGTTGCTATACAAGGGTTCCCAAAATCTGAAAATTTTAATTTGAATAGAAAAATGTCTGCTAAATTGAATATTTAAAACCGGAAGTCGATATGTTCATCTGTTTGAAAGTTACAGTTGCAATAGGAAAAATTCAACATTTTTGCAAAGAGCAAACAAAACGCTCCGCTTGTCTTTATCATAACTTGCGAACCATTGATCTGGGGAAAAATTGTTTTATATCAAAATTGTAGCAAATTTTATTCTCTACAACTTTGTAATAAGTACTTGTACTCTACAATGCAGCGATAACGAGATATTATAGAAAAACCAGATTTTGGCAGCCATTTTGTGGTCTCCACGCCCCCGCTCACCACCTACGGGTCAGGACTTTTGATATGTTCATTACTGGACCTTCCCGAACAATGCTACAAAGTTTCAAAACTTTCGGATTTTGAACCGTCATTTGCCCAAAATGATCCTTCGTTGACTGGACTATAAGAGTAGGTTACTCCAGGGTTTTGTGGGGTTTCGAAACGACGTAGAGTAGGAAATATTTTATGGTGATATAACCTATAACCACATTTATTTGATATACAAAATTGATCTTGCATCATGGATAATAGAAGGGTGTTAAGTGTTATAACTGCGAATATTTATGAATATTCGCGCCAATTTATTAATGTAGTCCTGGTAAGGTTTTCTAATATATTTATGAATATACCTTTATTTTCAAAAATCAACATATTATCTTCTTTTAGAATACAAATTACTTTATAATCGTTTGCGTCAATTTGTGTGGCTGATTCCAATTCGTTGTCCATTATAAATTAATAATAATAAGATATTATGGAACAGACAATTTAGGTTAGCACTATTTGGCGCTAAAGTCACCGGAGTACGTTTGTACCCTCCTATTTTACAGGGTACGAAGAGTATGCTCCTCGAGTAAACTCGAACAGTTTTGGAACACTCCAGAGTTTCCACTGAAGATATACTCAAACCTTTTGGAACGACTTTGAGCATGCTCTATACTCTGGAGTATGGTTTTGGAACGCACCCCAGTGGAAACTCTGAACCCTGGAGAAACCTACTCTTACTCTAATACTTTACTCTGTGCTCCATGGTAAGGTTTTGGAACACACCCCAGTGTTTGTCTGCTTACCTATGCATAATCATGTGCTGATACCCGAAAACAAGCAAATTTTTGACAGTTATGAAAATATAAAATGTCATTTATGATTATTTGACTTGTGGAATCCTAATCCGTCCACTTATTAGGACTGGCAGACTGGACATTCCATCTTCAGCAGATTTGCAAGGCCCAAATTCACGACTAATCAAATGTCCACACTAATTTGACGGCTAGCTCTTGAATTATTGTTATTTAGGGCCGGTTGTTCAATCTCAGCTTAAACTACGTTTATGCCAAAACCATGGTTACCAAGTTTTTCTGTTGTATTGTTGCATCTCATTGGTTAACTGTTTTATTTTAACGCTGGAGATTGGCTGGGAAAACGCGGTTTAACTAAGCTTGAGTTTATGTTTAAGCTAACACTAAACTCGAATTGTACAACCGGGCCTTAGAGTGTCAATTTTAAGTAATTTTGAAATTATACTGTATTTTTTGACATTTGAAGGTTAAGATAGTGAGTTTAGTTCAGTACACAATCACATCGAGGTGGCACGGTCAATTATTTATGATCACTCTACTACATAGTTATAGAACAATTATTAGGTTTGCCAACATGATTTTTTCTAACGGTCAGAATGTGTAATGGATCTAGATATCTCTGGCTGTATCACACTAATTTAAATATAAAAATACTTTTTAATAATATAAACAGGAACTAAATTAATTGTAATTTAGATGTATCTAAGCGGCTATGTTCCATAATTTGCCTTTAGTTCGAAAATATTATGACAAAACACATTGACAGTTTTTTTACTTCCTTGTACGGAGTAATAAGGAAGTATTGTAATCGCGAAAAATTTCGGTTTTCAGATTTTGATGGAAATATCCGTTTTGACCTTTTCTGAATCCATTATGACTAGTTTCGTCGTGACGTCTGTACGTATGTACGTACGTCTGTACGAATGTATGTCGCATAACTCAAATTCGGTTAGACGTAGAAAGTTGAAATTTTGTATTTAGGACTGTTATAGCATCTAGTTGTGCACCTCATATTTTTGGTTTCAATCTACAAACCGGAAGTAGTAAATTTAAAAAAAATTTCGATAAATATTTAATTTAAGACAAATTTTTTAATTTTAAATGAAAGATTATGTGATTATTACCTACAATCGGTATTTTATAAATATTTTTGTATCTGGTATCATAAATGCCTAGTGCACACGGAGAAACTTTTTGACATGTTTCCTGGAAAAAGTTTTCGGAAACTTCAAAGTTTTAACGGCGCCTATAAAAATGAGGCGTTTTCAGGAAACATTGTGAAGTGCAACTAACTTCTTATTTGTCAAATCGTCAAATGTGACATGTGATCATAAACATATTTATAGTTTTTCAAAGAAAATCTCCATTTTCTGGAAACTTTTTTCAGGAAACTTTGTGAAAAGTTTCCCCGTGTGCACTAGGCATTAGGAATAATTAAAGTATATATTTATAATTTAGTATTTCGATATCTTGTAGTCCATGATCGATTAACATTTGTTACTACGTAAAATTTAAATGTTTATGACATGACAGTGACAATAGTAAAATATGCTTTATATCTTCTTCTGCAGTTTAAATAAAATGACTAAAATATATTTGTGAGTATACTAGTGTAATAAGTTAAAAGAATTTTTTATATTATTCTACATTTTAGTTATTAAGAAAAGTATGAACAAACAAGGCGTACAAGGAAGTCATGTGGTGTCCACGTCAGATTTTTTTAACCCATCCACCGAACCGCAGCTGACGTTCACGGAGCTTCACGATACAACTTTCTGAAGCAGTTTACAAGTTATCGCCCGAGAGGAAATGATTGACCAAATTTGTACCCCGACTATAATATTATAAGCTGGTGTTCGAGTTCCCGGTATATTCTCTAGACCTCACCTATACATGGCGCCGTAGACATCGTTGTTGGTGGGCGGCGGCGGCAGGTCCTGGTACATGAGCTTGGCCGTGTTGTTGTGCTGCTGCTGGTGGTGTTGTTGTTGTTGTTGTTCTTGTTGGTAACGACGCTCGTGGTGGCGGTACTTCAGGATGCGCGCGCACTGCTCCGGGCTGCACAGGTGCGACTCACGGAACTCCAACACGTCCAGCCACGAGGTCTTCAACGAGGATGATACTTCTTCCCATATTGACTTCAAGATCTGCAACATTATTCTGCATTACACTGAACTATATAAAATAACGGGCAGGGCGATCTCCATAAGATAAGTGCTTCCCCACGGTTAAAGAATAATTAGGTTTGCCAACATGATCATTTCTAGCGGTCAGAATGTGTAATAGAATCTAGCATGATCTAGATATCTCTGGCATAAGGAATACCTACAATAAATATTGACACTAATTTAAATGTAAACATACACATTAATACTATAAATAGTAACTAAAATTGAAATTTAGATATATCTAAGTCGTTATGTTCCATAATTTAGAAAATATTATGACAAGACGTGTTTGAAAATCCTTCATTTTCTATGAGGAAAATCGTCGTTATAAATAAATTATTTCACAATGCAGGATGTTTTATACCTCTGCACGAAACTTTAATAGGTTATATAATTTGATACATTGATAATAGAGAAATAGTATATTACATTACAAGTCACTGCAATGTTTCATTGCAGACGAGGAGGCGTTTGAAGAATGCGAGGATGCGCAGCGTCCGAGTATTTCTTCAAAGCCTCCGAGTCAAGCAGACATTTTTATGACGCGTGATGTATTCTATTTTTTTTAAATCGGCAATTAAGCTTAAAATTATAAAAAAAAATAGGTTTGCATAAATCATCAGAGCTGTGACAAATCATCAGAGCTGTCACAAATTTTAGAAAAAGTTGTCATGACAAGTAAACAAAGTTGAAAGTAAAAATGACTAGGCATGAAAATTTTATTTTCATGCCTAGTCATAAAAATCTTACTTTCATGCCGCAAATTAGTCTGGAAATGACGATTTTCATGCCGATTTTGAAAAAAAGATTTTTTTTTCAAAATTCGCAAAAATAAGGGCAGTGAAAATTTTAATGCCATTGGTTTAAAGGCCTATTTAACTGGTAATTAATTATGTAATTAATAAAATAAGATCATAAATACTCTCTACAAATAGTCCCTTTTATAATAATAATGAAATATATATTTAAATGGACTTTCTAACCAGAGGCACACAAATTTTCACTGCCCTTATTTTTGCGAGTTTTGAAAAAAAATCTTTTTCGATATGAACACAGTCTCGTAGTGCATCCATTCATCTTCATTATTCAGTTTGTAAAACATGTAGATTTTTAATCATTTATCCTAAAATTAAAATAAACTATATCTACATTGACAGTTTTTCTGAAACACTTCTCATTATTTTACAGCACTATTTACCTGTTACTTTATAATGTAATAATAAGCTTACGTGTTCTTTATATTTTACATAATTTCTATAACACTATATAACACACAAATTATTACATTTAAAAAATACTATTCAGTGACAGCAAGTGACAGAATGAATATTGGCATCGGCAGTGACCAACAGAGACGCCTATGAACTTCAGATCGAGGTTGTCAATGAAAAATGTGTAGAGTCGGTAAACCTAATTATTCTTAAACCGTGGTTATTACTTATGAGTAGTAGTAAATGAACGACAGTAAAACAACAGCTGCAACCACCGTGATGCATGTACCTGGCACTCGACGAAGGCGACGATGGAGTCCTGTGAGACGCTTGTGACGCGGTCTGGACAGACGGGGCCGTCCAGCACCAGCACGCCGGCGCCCGCGTGCTTGTAGCCCATCGCCTCGAACATCGCCTCGCAGCCCGCCAGGTTCGCCGAGATCAGGTGCGAGTAGAACCCGCTGTATGTCTACAACAACAACATCAGCTAAATCAACAACATCAGCTAAATAAGTTATTCACGAACCAAATGCGGGAAGATTTTGATCCCACATTTACGCGAATGCTAGGATGGTGTCTTCCCGCAAGAGGTTTGTACAATGTTTTTTGTAACGAATAAAACTATATTCAAATTCATTCCAGTTATATTTCAAGAAAAAGTCGAAATAAAGAAAATCAAGAAAGGTTACAAAATTTGGCATTTGTAAAAACAATTGACATGCGATAGGTGAAAATAATTATTAACAATAGACAAAGGTCTAGAATGTGTGTAAACGAATAAAACACTAAGAATTATTTAATTTGTTATCTTTTGTTTGTATTTCATTAATAGATAAAATAGATATTTCTTCGAGTGAATAAACATTCGTATCTCACGTGGTTTATACAATATTTTATTCAATTTTGACGAAATTATTTCATAGATATTTATACACCAAGTGAGATACATGAATGTTTATTCAAGAGAAGAAAGTTTAACCCCCGAGCCCGAAGGGCGAGTGGGATAATTTCTTCGAGTGAATAAACATTCGTATCTCACGTGGTTTATACAATATTTTATTCAATTTTGACGAAATTATTTCAAATATATGAATTATAAATTTATTTTGACATAACAAAAAAAACTAATCAAAGTAGTCGTTAGTGGCAAGTTGTCATTGTTTTTATGAATTTTTGATGTAATAATAACAGTTTAAAACGTCAGAGTGATTTAAAAATGTTTTGAGTGATTTAAAAAAAAAATTAATTCTCTTGTGAATAAACATTTATTTAAAGTTGTTGCTATGGAGTTAATAATAGCAGTTTAAAACGTCAAAATTGAATAAAATATATGAATTATAAATTTATTTTGACATAACAAAAAAAAATAATCAAAGTAGTCGTTAGTGGCAAGTTGTCATTGTTTTTATGCTTTTTTGACGTAATAATAACAGTTTAAAACGTCAGAGTAATTTAAAAATGTGTTGAGTGATTTAAAAAAAAAATTAATTCACTTGTGAATAAACATTTATTTAAAGTTGTTGCTATGGAGTTAATAATAGCAGTTTAAAACGTCAAAATTGAATAAATAATATTTAAACCTTTGATAGTTGATTTATTTTTGTGAGATATTTGCATGAAAACTAAACTTGTGATACATCATTGGATTCGGAATTATATGTAGAATTAAAATTTGTAAAAATATATAGCATGTTCCATTTGAAATAAGAAAGTTGATGTCATATCCGGCTTGATCGGAAATAATATTTTTGAAATAATATGTATTTTGATGTCTTCTTATGGAACGTTGTTATGGCCGTACAAATTTTCTACCATCTGTCATTATTACATTATTCGTACTTATTTCATTTGTGTTTGATTTTATTTTATACTTTTAACTGCTACAAGGTATGTTTTTTAGCATAGCAAGACGAGTTTTTAACATAAAATAAATAAATTATTTATTTTAAGAAAAATGTTAGTGAAAAAAACTGAAATCAGTATCACGTATAAACTTACAAATTCAGAATTTGTAAATAATTGATATGCGATAAAATAGTGTATGTTTTTTATCATTAGTTTAAATACTAACGCAATGATTTTTTATCAATATTAGTAACAATTTGTGGTTTGTGTTGCACATTATCCGGTTATGATAAGTACTTATGCAATAAGATGTTCTATTATATTTTAGTACTAGCCGATTATCTAAATAGAAAAGATGTAATAAATTAAACAAAAAGTTGCAATAGACCTTTTGGAATATTACTGAATTGGTATATGTGATTAATGCAGGTAATATTTTTCAATTTTAATATAAATTTGATACAAATGTCCAGTAATGTATTAGAGCGTTCTTTTTAAAATGAAACATAACGGAAAAATTTGAATTTGTTATTTGGTGTCACACTGCTGTTAAATGGGAATACGATTTATACTTTAAACAATTAGAAATTTATGTTGAAAGCGTCCTTTGGAATTATTGCAGCTGCTCAAATATCTTATATTGTTCAAGAATAATACAGTTTAATTGACTCCCTATGTTTCATCTTAAAAAGAACGCTTTAATATATTGCTGTCAAAGCCGTAAATGAAAAATGTCATGTTTCACGTTAAAATAAACTCACTGGGCCGAATTCAGTACTCTTCTTTAAGCTAATGATGCTTTTGTAATTACCATGGAAACATTTTATCCATGCCAGTGATATAATAAATTTGAGTGAGGTAATTAGTTATATTACGTCACTAGTGAAGTAATATGTTGTGCTTTTGTCTATTACATCTCGCATTTACTGTACTCGTTCGTAGCCATGAATACTACTAATAAAAATAAGATATTTTGTCAATATTTGACAGCAGTGTTGAGGATACCGTGAGTTTTATTTAACGTGAAACATGGAATCTGTCATATCCATGGTTACGAATTTGACAGCAATGTATTAGAGCGATTCATTTAAAATAGAACATAAGGTTGTCATTATCAAGTAAATATTACCTGTCAATTAGGGTTGTGTTGTTGAAAATAAGGTATACAATTGAAGAAAAGGTACAAATGATACGTTGGTATAATGCAGATATTAGCCTCAGACAAGTACTCGTACCTATCTGATTTATTTCGTGTATTTGAAAATTTGTTATAAATAGTCTGAAAAATATCTATTAAATGTTTATATTTCTTGCAATTTTTTTCATATCTAAAATGATTAAAAATACCATACATATTTCATTTGCTATGTTCTATTTTAAATGAAACGCTCTAATACATTGCTATCAAATTCGTAACCATGGATATGAAAGATTCCATGTTTCACGTTAAATAAAACTCACGTTATAATATACAGAGAGTTTTTTTTATAAGTAAACATAGGGCATGTCATTACCATAGTTACAGTGTTACAGAATGACAGCAATGCATTAGAGCGTTTTTTTTATCAGTAAACATAGGGATACTTAACATACGAAAATAAATATGAAATATAAATTAAAGAAATGATAAATTATTTATTTATGTTTTCTACACTTAAGAACTAGGTAGATACATGAAACTAATGAGAATTTAAGAACTAGGTAGACCGAAGGTAGACACTTAAATAATAATGTGTACAATGGTGACAGAATGAATGTTGAACAATTAAAAAATCGAATTAGTGCTGCTTCCCAAAATATTACTCCCCAGCAAATGCTATAAATTATTTTTATAATCGTTTAGGATATTGTTTAGAAGTTAATGGTTCCAATTTTAAGCATTTAATTCGTTTAAAAAAATTCTCATTAGTTTAATGTAGTTATTAAGTGTAGAAAATATAAATAAATAATTTATCATTTCTTTAATCTATGTTTCATATTTATTTTAGTATGTAATTATCCCTATGTTTACTGATAAAAAAGACGCTCCAATACATTGCTGTCATTCTGTAACACTGTAACTATGGTAATGACATGCCCTATGTTTACTAATAAAAAAAACTCCCGGTACTTGTCTACCTATTTATTCCTTAAATATTCTTGAAATAAATAAATTTGGAATTACTGTCCCATAATAAGTAATTTATAAACGAATAATAAATAAATATCACGTATAAATTTACAAATTAAGAATTTGTTTGGATATAAAACTGACAGAATTGTATGTACCATGTTGCTTTGATTTTAAATCAAAATTATACAAACTGACATTAATCAATTGTCAAAATATATAATTTTTAAAATTTCAAATCTGACGTTTAAACAAAAATAATTTTTAATAATAACTATTATTATCTCTTTTATTTACTGGTGGCAGTATGCGTTTCTCTTTGTTTGTTATTTTAGATAAGGTTCTTAACTGAATTCGACCCAATGGTGTGGGTTGAAGGTTGCTAACCCACACTTACTTTGATTTGCCGGTACTCTTTCCTCCAGGGCTGACTGAGCAGGTTGCCGGCGTAGATGGAGAGCGCGTTGAAGGCGAGCGCGGCGCGGTAGCCGCTGAAGTCCTTGCGGCTGGCCGCCGACCGGTGCAGCACCGCCGCCGTCTCCACGCAGTTGAACTTGCGGTTGTGCGGCGCGATGCACAGGTACGCGCGAATACACACTGCAAACGAAATTAATTTTTTAAATTTTAAAAAGGCACATCTGTAGATCCATTCTTTCTCTATTAAATGTTTATAAAACATTATCCTGAAGTCAACAACACTTTTACAGTATTTTTCAACTTCAAAATGACATTGCATTGCTAGGATGCGGCAAAGTACGAGTTTCTGGCTGGTTTCAAGCAGCCGTAGTAGTGGAGAAAAAGTGGAATAAAAAAAAAGTAAAATCGAGAGTATTCTACGAATTCGGAAAAAACGTAGACGAGTTTACTTGACGTGTGTACATTTTAAGTATCACTGTTTTGATAGTATATTTGATAATTTGACATTTATTAGTATTAGATATGTAAACAATTAGAAGAATAAGCGACCAGTCGCTAAAAATGTTTGCTTGAAATACGATGCATTTTTTGCGGCGAATTTAAAAAAAAAAATTTTTGTTTCATGATCAGCACGTCGTACAGTATACCGGTATCCCAAAAAAATGGTACGCTCGGTATAACTTTTTTATTATAAAAGCAATCGCAATAATATTTTATATAGGTAAACTAGGCATAGGAAGACATCAATATACAGGGTGTCTATTTAACTCGGGCCACTATAGGTAATTCCTAAACTAGAACAGATACGACTTCGATTAAATTAGACAAAAGTTGCCTTATCAGAAGGCCATTCCAGTGATGTATTTGTTTATCCAAAAATATGTACAGGTAACTAGATAGAGCAAAAACTTTTATTTTTTTAAATGGTAATCATAGGTAGCTATGGCATCATTAAAAGGACTATTTCCCTCATTATATTTTAACAAATTAAAATGCACTATTTTTCAAAAAAACCATAGAAACTATCTATATAAACAACTATTCTAGTGCATATTTTTGAATATTGACATAGTATGCGTATATTCAACCGTTACCATGACACAACAATCAATAATAAATGTTTGTTTATTTCCACCAAATGTCAAAATATTTAAAATGAAATTAAAAATTATGCTAATAAATAAAATTGTGTTGTTTAAAATTGTTAAATTTGATTTATTCATGAAATAGTCAATGCGTATACCACTCGATCATCAAAAATAATAGAAAATACTTTTGCCTCCTGGTTCGACGTATTTCCGCAAAACACCTCTCGACCTCCGGTCTCGAGTTTGTTTCTATGGAAATACGTCTCATCAGTCGGCAGTATTTTCAATTATTTTCGAAGCTCTTGTGATATAATAACTGAGTATTTTTTTCTCTTTTCATCTGTATGTAATTTTCATCATTTATTTTTTAAATAGTTTATCTAGAAGTGATATTTGTTGTATATAATATTTATTTTGATGTCTCGTTATGCTTTATCTACTCATAATAAAATTTGATACGATTGTTTTATTAATAAAAAAGTTATTTCGTACGTACCATTTTTTTGACACCGTGTACCCATTAATTTTTTGTCCTTAGTTGTGGAACACCCTGTATACAGTTTCTAGATTTCAATCTTCTTGTGAAGATAATTTAATGTTCTGGTGTTGAAACATTCTCGTTTGACCATAACTTTTCTAGAATTGCATCCTCCTGTATTTGCATTGCTGAATCTAAAATTCTAGATTTGAATTTTCCTGTATATGAATATTTTCTGGCGTTAACGCAATCCCGAAAAATAATACTTGTTTCATTTACCTTTTATAAACCCTTCCATGCTTTTAATCTGGTTTTGAACATATCAATGAATACATTTGGGGCATGTCAGCTCGCCTGTACAGCCGAGGGCATCGTTTGGCCAATCAAATCAGTCAAAGTAGTAAATAGACGGAGAGCTAGCGGTCAAATTAGTGTGGACATTTTATTAGTCGTGAAATTGAAGGGTTGGGGCCTTGCATATCTACTGAAGATGGAATGTCCAGTCTGCCAGTCCTAAGTGGCCGGATTAGGCTTCCTCAAGTATCAAAAGTTAAGTTACAAAAATGTTAATATATAAATTAAGAGTTCTGGCGTATGTAGAAGTAGAAGTAAACGATATTTCTCATTTATAAAACATATTACCAGAACGTTTCTACTCCTCCAATCTTAAATATACCAAATAAAAAATAATAAATTTGAAATTTTGTCAAAAATTTGCTTGTTATCAGTGTTTTCTGCTTACCTATTAGACGGAGAGCCAGAGCCAAAAAAAGTCTCTGAATTTACTAAGCCTAGTTTTTTTATAGTTTATTACAGTGGTTTGTGTACACAAACATACTGCGGTCAGTCAAGCGAAACGTAGAACAGGCGTCTCAGGTACGCTGGCGAAGTTGTCGTTCCTGCGAGGTAACAAAATGAATTTACTAAGGCTGAAAATTGTTATACAAATAGTATATTGCATATAAATGAAAGTTATGACAGTCAGTCAGCTAAAAAATAATAGCCCAGTCAAATTTGACATTAAAATGTCAATTTTTACATTTTAATGTCAAATTTGACTGGGCTATTATTTTTTGTACATACATTGCGGCCGACTGACCAGCTCTGTCGCCACATTTAGCTGACTGACTGTCATAACTTTCATTTATTTGCAATATACTATTTGTATAACAATTTTCAGCCTTAGTAAATTCATTTTGTTACCTCGCAGGAACAACAACTTCGACAGCGTACCTTAGACGCCTGTTCTACGTTTCGCTTGACTGACCGCAGTATGTTTGTGTACACAAACCACTGTAATAAACTATAAAAAAAAACTAGGCTTAGTAAATTCAGAGACTTTTTTGGCTCTGGCTCTTGGACTATATGCAAAAAATAATAAATCAGAAATGCTGATAACCCGAAAACAAGCTAATTTTTGACAGTTATGAAAATATAAAACGTCATTTATTATTAGCTGCGTTCAATGAAGCTAGCATGTTTCTTTATGCTGATTGGTGCAACAGTGTAAATTTAATAATGTTACATAGTTTGTCTATCTTTTTTAATAGCGCTAGCGCAGCAGTTTTTTTTGCTAGCACTGTTAACATAATTTGATGGAAAACTGTCAAATTTTCACTTGTACACCAATCAACGTAAAGAAATTCGATATATTTGCTAAGTGCATTGGACGCAGCTAATATTTGACTTGAGGAAGCCTAATCCGGCCACTTAGGACTGGCAGACTGGACATTCCATCTTCAGTACATATGCAAGGCCCAAGTCCTTCAATTTCACGACTAATGTCCACACTAATTTGACCGCTAGCTCTTGGACTAAAACTAGCTTCCACTGTTTGATATTTTGTAGATGTTTTCAGCTGTACAGGCACAATGACATGCCCGATATCTAGGTAATTTTCTAAAAATTCAGACGCATGAAAGCGTTGTTTTTCAGTACCTTCTAGTTTATTCCTCTGGTCAATCTTCTGTGGACTGTCTTCCGTGTCAAGATACGTCAAATGCAGATGATGTATCTGATGCCACAGCTCTTGCAAGCGATCATGAGTGAAATATTCAGCCATCACCATCACTTATGAGTTACTTTTCTGCTAAAATACACCAAAAATCATGTCAGTTACACCACATAACCTAATTCACTCAGACGAATGCGATACACTAGAGCAATTTATTTATAAAACACATTGGCACTAACTTTGGAATCTAAGTTTATATTTATACCAGGAAATACTCGCTAAATGACCACTGCTGTCACTGAACTAGACATAACCTCAATTTGCTGTACGTCAAAATGTGATAAAATGCAGTACTTACGTGTAGATTTCTACTGATTTGTTTGTGAAAACCTCTGATTTGTTGTGAAATCTGCAGGATTTCTTTGGAATCCAGGTTTTTACTCGCTGCATCTCAATATTTACGCCGCAAACGTCATACAGCTTAGTACACACAGCGGCAGAATGTGCAATGAAAATAAAAACATTTTTTTGTCCACATTCCCAAAACTTTTTGGGAATAATACCTGTACTGAACAATGTTATGGAAAATTATTATTTGATAACAAATTATGTATTTATCGTTATCTCGATCTCGATCAGCTGATGTGATATACCCATGGACTCAAATATTAAAGGAGATAACTCGGCGTTTGTTATCAATTATCATTGTTGTCATGTGTCCGAAACGTAAAACATTTTAGAAAGAGAGAGATTAGTTCCCTATCAAATCTGCTGATATTTGAGCAGTTATTTAGTCACGAGTGATTTGTAAAATAAATTATAATAGAACCAAATAAACAGTCTAATCATTTCGAAATGTGTTATGCAGCAATTATTATTTACAAATGATTTTCTCTACAATCGTTGTACAATATGAACATTTTTATTCAACTTTTAGTTAGGATATGCACAAAATTGGCGCCCTAGTGCGACAAAACATAAAACTATTAAACTTATTACGTCAAATTGGCCTTAAATTACGATTGTGAATATTAGCTGCGTTCAATGAACTTAGCAAATCTATCGAATTTCTTTACGTTGATTGGTGTACAAGTGTAAATTTGACAGTTTTACTAGCAAATTATGTGCTAGCAAAAAAAGCTGCTTTTGCTGCGCTAGCGATATTAAAAAAGATAAACAAACCATAGTAACATTATTAAATTTACAGTGTTGCACCAATCAGCATGCTAGCTTCATTGAACGCAGCTAATTTGTTTGAAAAATGTTTATTTTGTTTATGATGATGATCGATAACCCCGAATTAATGGGATCTTTAGCGCACTTTTACTCCCAATAGAGGCGCTGGAAGCCAAGTCACTTTTTGACCTTCAAATGTTAGTTCAATGATAAGAATGACAGTTGACAGTTAAGAAGTGAGGTTAGGTTGCAAAAATGTTGTTATTAACTTTGACGAGAATGGCAAATATCGTTTTAAATTCGTTACAGACGAACGTAGAAATATGTTAATGATTTTTTTATTGCTTTTCATTTTTCGTAATTACAAATTTTTATTTATTAAAATGACATTTTAAAATTTAGACAAAATATAGTTATGTATAGTCCGTCCCAAACTACTTTGCCGTGACGTCATACCTGTAATTCATATGAATCAATTTGAAATTATGGCGGGAAAGTTATATTTTGATATCAAATATTTTTAAACTATATTATGTGAATATTTGGAATAACTATATAAATTTAATAATAAATAAATACCTCTAGAACAGCTGACACGGGAATACGTAATTCTCCTTTTTCTTTTTCAGCAGTAAAATATTGATACAAATTCAAGACAATCTGAATTGTTTGATTATTATTGCGTTTGCCGGGCATATTTATAAATAATATTATAAATATCTATATGTAAACAGCTAATATATGCATAAAACAACGATATACCTATGTTAAATAATCACAGTGAAAATAGTTTTTATTTGTTTGACAGTTTCAAAATATACAATACAATGTATTTCATAAAACAACATGAGAAACAGCCTACTCAAATAACAAGTTATAATTGCTGGTATATCAACAATATAATTATACGTTTTCTATTTCTTTCTTTTTCTACTTCATAATAAAAACAAAGAACAAAACTTCACGTAACAGTATCAATACTTCGCAAATTTCGAATGACATACGTGTTTCAACTAAATATATGACAGTAATAAGATAGAAAGAGTAAGACAATGTATTCTTTAGTTATTCTTGAAAATAAAATAATGACGTAACGGCAAAGAAGTTTGGGACGGACTTTAACATTTAATTTCTTTCAAATGTTTCGCTTCTATAAAGCCATATTTACAAACAAAAAGGTAACTTGTATTTACATAGTGTGACGCGTACTTTAAGCAATTTGCCCGGTTATGCCATCTACGCTTAGATTTGCACCACAGACCAAATAAGTATTTTAGATAGGAGTCGTACGTGTTAATCATCGGACCGACGTTAATAGCGCTATCTGTTGGATGGAAGCGCAAACTAAATCGGTATAATCGTTACCTACAATAGGTATTATTATTATAAAAACATCAACATAAAAATGACAATATCAAACACCACAAATAAACGAAATAACAAACACAATCAACAGGCAACAACAAAATGATGAAAAAATGCGCGAAACTGACAAAAGTCGCAAAACAAACTACCAAGCCGATGCTCAAATTGAAAATGGCGCTCGTCTCGTGCATGAGCTACGCATGAGCGCGCCCTATACTTAACCATTATGGAACTTTCAAAATGATCCTAGCGAAAATCGACCTTATGGAATCATCAAAATCAGCTGACTGTTCACAGTCGTCCAGTACAGTTGCATTCGAGTAAAGTCGAACAAATAAACTTTCAATTTGAACATTGCAGTCTATCTGTAGCGTATCTCCGCCATTGCTCTTTTATGTGTTTACGTTTAGCGATATGATTCATAATAATAAAAACTTGTTAATCATATTAGAATTAGAAATTAACTGGTCGACTAGTTACAGTCAGCTGTTCAATAAGGTCGAAAATCGCACAGATCTTTTTGAAATTTCTTTGGGTATATGACCAGTCTCCCCACTATTATTAGTCTGCGAATAAAGGTGGATTTTCATTATAATATTAATGATTTTGTATAATAAGTTAAAAGAATAAAGTAGGTATGGCAGGAGGTCTTGTGGTGACCACGTCAGATTTTTTATATTATTCTGATTTTTACCTCTCGCCTAGAGAGGTATAGGGATCGTGAAAAAATTCGATGTCGAGATTTTTGTCAATTAGCACGTTTTAGCACCTTTAGAACCTATTTTGACTATTTTCACGATGATGTCTGTGTGTGTGTGTGTGTGTGTGTGTGTGTGTGTGTATGAAAGTCTGTATGTACGCCTACTATAGACTTTCGTCCCGGTTCATTATCTCAAATTCTACTGAACATAAAATTCTAATATTTTGCATTATACAATTATATATGTTAATGAAGAGCTGAAAAGATTTTGGTAAAAATCCACCAACCGGAAATGGTACTTTTCTTGTAGCACTATAACATTTTTTGCAAAAATTGTATAAAATAATGCGATTGTTACAATTTGACATACCACACATGAAAGAAGAAATTACATTGTACAATATTTAATCTTATTTGTTTCTATATCTTTAACCAATAAAGAAATATATTTTTTTGAAATATATAATTTTACCTACCACGATTTGTGAATCCCGAAATAGAAATAAAATTTAAAACAAAAATTAAATTTTCAATGTGACAGATAAACAGATGTCTGTGGCAAGGAGGTTTCTCTGTGGTGTAGGGCATGTGTAGAGTGTGGTGTAGAATTTTGAAATGTAGGATATAGTATAGATATTAATTGGACATAGTATAGTATTATGTAAATATGGTATTTATAAAATAAAATAATATATTAAACTAAGAGCTGATTAGATTTGTGAAATATTTAATTTATTACCTAATTAAAGCTTAATATTTGATTTGGTTAAATACGAGGTTAAATAATATTACTTCAATGTCAAGGCGAGAGGTATTGTAACGGCCACGTCAGATTTTTTACATGAAAATTCAAGACAGTAAATGACAACTAACATTAACTACTATGAAGTTAGATCTGATGGATTACTCACTAACTTCACGTTTACTTTACTATTTTAGTCCATGGATATACATACGTCATTTTGACATAAACAAAAACAAAATCAAACTTTCCGATATGACATAAATTCATCTTTATATCTTTCTTCTAAATTTCGTTTTATTTCTTCCAAAATTATCAGTTAAAATATCAAAATGAAGGGTGACGCAAATTTATCAACCATAAAAGCGAGCTACTTTCCACCATCACTGCAGCCCCTGTTTATGGGAGCCCACCCGCCTGTAAAATCCGGCCAGGGCTCCTTGTCAGACACTGGAAATGTCAGCTACTTTCAAAACTACAGAAATGAAAACCTAGCCAAGTTTCAGGTACGTTTAGTTTCAATTGTAATATTAAAAAGACACCGATTAGAAAAAATAGTATAAACAACTCAATTTGTAAAGCCCATTTTACATTAAGCAAGCGCAACGGGCAACTGCAATCTTCAAGTCAGAGTTGAACAAGAAAATTGCAAAAGCATTTTACACTGATCAACATGCAATGGGACCGTTAGCGCAATATTTCTCCCGATAGGTTCGCTAGGGAGCTAATTCCTTTTAACCTTCAAATGACTTTGAAACGTCAAACCTGTGTATATGCTGTGGTATGAAACGAATAAAAAAAAAGTCAAAATGCGCGAATGCTGTATTGTATACTGCAATGGCTAAAGTAATTCGCGATTTAAAATCCCAAACGACAATAGGAGACAAATTTGGATAAACTTCATTGGAGAAATAACTTAATATTTAAAAAAGATGCTGTCTACAATTGAATTATATATTAAAATAATTATTATACAAATTAAATTTCAAGTAACCTTTCTATTCAATCTGTTTTTCGTCCCGATGTTTTGACACCTCTTTGAAACAATACATTTTTTAACTCTTCCATTTTCCAACTTTGATAATATGACATGGTTATAATAATAATTGTAGTATTGTCACAGCTATTGTTGTATAAACTTCCAACAGAGAAGACATAATTACACATCTTCATAATTACACGTCTTCTTATTTTTACTTAAATATGTATCGTGTAATACGTACTTCGGAAACTAGCTCCCTGCTGCCACCTATGCTAAGCTTTGCGCTAACGGTCCCATTGCTAAATATATGAATTTATTTTACAAGTTTGTCAATATTGTGTTACTAACTTCATATTGTATTACCAACTTCATATTGTGTTACTAACTCCATAGTTTATGTGTCTTGTAGGTCTTTTTTGACGTTTATGTGAGGTTGGTAATATCATAACAGACTTAAAATAACTAGAAATAACTGTGAATTGCCTTGCAAGCTTGAACGAATTTAGAACAAGTTGTTTTTCATGCAACCCATTGCAGGCAAAATTGATTCAATCTGTTGAGCGTGCAATTCCTGCATTACACTCACGCAATATTGATGCAACTGGTTGAAAGTTGCGATTGCAACTGCAATATTGCTCAATGTAAAATGGGCTTAAGACTTTTTTCACACTTGTCCTTTAGTAATCACGCTCGAGGGCTCGTTTTACTAAATTTGGACGCATGCGAAAAAATCGTTTAACTTTTTTATACTTACACTACTATTACATTACACTATTATTACATTATTTTCCCATTCATAATTAATCAGATATCTACCTATACCGAGTGTCCTAAAAATGGTACGCTAGAAATAACGATGTCATTTCCGGTGTAACCGGAAGTCATTTTTGTAAATAATATATATTTTAATGTCTTGTTATGCCTAATTTACTCATATAAAATTTCATAACGATTGTTGTATTAATAAAAAAGATATATCGAGCGTAGGTACCATTTTTTGGACACTCGGTATAATCAACAAATCAGTGGTTTAAAAATGTTTCTTGCGATCACTGCCCTTAAATTTACTAATTAAAAAAAATATATTTTTCTACAAACACTATTAAAAATTAAACTTTTAACACGGCATACTGCTGTTAAAAATAAACAACTCTCAATTTTTATTGAATTCATAGACTACGTGTTTCATTATATTACTATATAAATATCTTTTGTTACTGAACTGTCAAAAATAATTAAATAAATTATTTCTTATATTAAAATATAAAACGATGTTTGTAGAAAAAATAGTGTATGATATACGTGTTAAAAGTGCTTTTATTTTGTTCGAAGGGTTACGCCACTCCGCTTCGCGTCGTGTGCTAAACTTCCCGTCTCACAAAATAAAATGTCACTTTTAACACTTATATCATAAATAACTATTTTGTGTCATGATCCGAAAATTGAATACTGTATGACATTATAGTTGATTTCTTAACTAAACGGAGCAATCTGAAGTTGGAATGCTAAAACTGATCGTTTTTGATTAGCTGATGTAACACCAGTTTTACACCACACAAACTTTGTAATGTAAACAAACGAATGTTCTCCATCTTGTCTCGTCAGCTGTTGTCAGTGACTGTATCGAGTTTGCCCGCTGATAGGTCAAAATTAATTATGCCACCAAAAAAATCTAGTGATATTTTTCTTGTATTTACACAGTGTAAATACGGCTCAGCGAGACAACTTCAGATTTCTCCGTATAGTTAAGAAATCAACTATAAAATATATGCGCAAGTTTTGAATCACTCTGTATAATGGGCTACTTGCATGCATTTTTTAAATTAAATATATTTGAAGAAGAGAAAATTATTTAAATATAAATATTCAATATGTGACGTAAAAACTAACCCAAACAATGAATGGCCGTTAAGCCATAGCAACGGCTGTACTAGTGAACGCCCCTAACTACGGCAAGCTGAGGCCGCTGACAGATCAGATGTGTTTGACATTTGTACTTCGTATATGTTTTGATACTGTAAAATATAAGTAAGTATTTGTGTTTTCATAAACTAAATAGTCTACATTCTATTAAAATAATGTATTTTTACTAAATTTTATGTGTATTTTTGACAAACAAATGTCAAATTCAAACATTTGTTGACTGACTCGCACGCTATCTACAGGTAACATTCTTAACTATGCTTCCCTTTCTTCTGTTCACACAAATGACGTCACAGAAAATTTAATCTCAATTTACTAAAAAACATATAATTTTTTTTAAATAAAATTTGCATTTTTACCTATGTTTTAGACCTAACATTATGTTCATAGTGTCAAAAATCTAATTTTCAGTACCATGCAAGTACCCCATTAGCCTACGACATGATTATTTTGTAAGCTTTTTTAACAGCCTATATTTGTATTGCTGTTTTAGATGCCACCATATCAATGGGGCATAATGAGCACGAAATACAGCCCCAAACCTGACTTGGTTGCTGCAAATAAATCTAGTATGGAAGGAAAACAAAGCTTAAAGTCTACTAATGTTAATATTACCTTTATTGATGCTGGAAGACAAGGAGAAGTTGACAATTTTTACCAGGTAAATTGTTGGGTTAAACACAATGAAACACCGAATCTTGTAACAAATTTAGGTTTTATTGACAGATCACAAAACTACATGTGCATTCTTGGCACCAAAAAGAACTAGACTAAAAACAAATTTGACAGCTGACAACTGCACATTTCTTCAGGTGCTGCCCTCTGTTTATATAATAAAACCCGGGAAATACATATTTAAATAATTCAAATCAATACATTCAACATAAATAAATACACTTTTGTTACTATAATAGAAATTAAATTTCATCTATTCTGGCGTATCTATGAAAAGAAAAATTTAAATCCAATACCAGGGGGCAGTCAGCTCTATTGTTTGTCCTTGAATTAGTATTTAGTTCTATCTAGCACCAAGAGATGGCATTAGGTGTTTTCCGGTTTGTGTCCGAAATAATTCTAACCAATCAAAATGGTTTAGATGAAATGTCAAAAAAATTATTATTTTGTTTTATGTATAATTCAGTACGTGTCACGGTGTAGTTTGAATCTCTTAACAGTTATTATGAATATGACCAGTATTGTGATTACTTTTATTATGTGAATTATACCAGTTTTAAACTTTGACATAAGGGAAAAATCGTAAGAAGAAGAATAACTTTATTTGTAAACGTGCTAAATGTGTTATTCCATTTGTTACTGTCAGACGTAATCCTGTTCAAAGAAATTGCAAAACTTTTATTATTTATTTTTGAATTATATTACAATTGAATTATTAATATGTTTCCAATATATTATTTAAATTGGACACTTGTGTTTCATTTAAAGTTTTTGGAATTTTATGTCAAATTTTAATACCCTTATAAAAATTATCAAGATAGCTTTGATTAAATTCATCCTAGCACCGCAAGTTAGCGCTACTGTACAGAGTAAAAAATAATAACCATAGCTGTCTTGTCTGGAGATAGATAGTTTGTGTTCAATACGAAATATAATTTTTTGCACTTCCGGGACTAAAACTCTTCTTTAGTCTTTATTTTTAAGGACTAAGGTTCTTAATTTGATCCCAAGGGATTATATTTCATATTTAATCCCGTTGTCAAGAAATTGAATTAATTATTCCCGTTGTCAAGTAAATACGTGCTATTTGTTACAGAGTATCTATGGTAACAATATAAATATTTGTCATAAAATTTACTGTCAAAATTGCAAAATGTGTATTCTTTTAAACTATTTTGCATTCATTTGAGGATGAAGTGCAAAAAATAGCGTATATACCACAGGACTAAAGTACCTTTAATCCCTCAGGTGATTATTTCCCTCACCTTCGGCTCGTGAAATAAACTTCACCCTCAGGATTAAATCATGCACTTTAGTCCCTCAATATATAATATACTATTAAAAATATTTATATGTTAAGATTGCGGCTAAACTAGGGCCTCGAAAATTATAAAAATATATATTATCCGTAGGAAAGTTACAGCCGTTTTTTGTGTATCTCGAATAAAACTAAGCCTGTCTTAAGCCTGTTTTACATTATACTTTTTTTGTCTAGATTCATGCTAGATTTTTCGTTTGATTTCCATCTGAGATTCGTTCGATGTTCATACTTTATTTCCAAACTATTTGTATACAATCGGAATTCTTGAATTTTTTCCGAAATGGTCCAAGTTAGGCAACTTCAAAATAATAAATAATATTCTTACTTATTCTGACAAGTGACAATGGAGGTTAGAATTTATAATATTATAATATTAACACAACTTGAATAACACGTACAAGTGCAAAACTCATAAACGTCCACGTGAACAAATCAAAACTTTTAAAGGTTGGTCAAACTGACTCCAGATTGAACTGCGCATGCGTAGACAAATCTAGTATGAATCTCGAATAGAAAAATAGAGCCGGGCTTATATTTCTATACTAGAAAAAAGTATGGAAATCGAACGGAACTCGGATGGGAATTTCTGATTTACATTCTACTAGAACTGGATAGCCTGTTGGGCTTTATCAGAACCAATGACGGCCCATCTTGCCCACTTAAGGCTTTACACTTGTTGCACGCAATATTGCTGCAATAGAATCAGAATTCACGATTCTGGCTATATTACTAAAAATAAAAATCTGAAATTTACCGTAAGTAGGTAATTCCGAAGCATTATTTGATTAAAAAATTCATACAATACATTGTTGCGACAACAATTAGAGAAAATAAGAATTAATTTATGCATTTTAATATTACAAATTATGGCCTTAATAGTGCATATTTATTAATTTTGTTTAAAATAGTCGATTCCTTGCATTGTTCATGAGAGTGCTAAGAAAATATTTTTTATCAAGAAAATTACATATCTGATGAAAAAAATCGGCCTAATTGACTATTTTTACTAATTTATTACTAAAATACCATTAAGTATTTCAAAAATATAATTTCTTAGCACTCTAGCGTCATCTTTTAACTATCTAATATATAAAATATGAACAGGGTAGGTGTACTAACAATAGTTCAGTTTGTAATATAGCAAGCTCCCTTTTTCACTATATTTTTGGCACAAGTGTAGCGCCTTCCGTCAGATTTCAGTCTCTCGTGACCTCACCTACCGTATTTTTGTGGTAGTGCATGTCAACATCTTACTGAGTGAATTAAGGCGCGTTTACATTGAAGGAGTAACTGAGACAGTTACTGGCACAAGTAGCGGGCTATACTAGTATACTCAACTAAGCGCTAGGCTAGTAGGTGTTTACACCAGAAATACAATTTAGACGACTAGTACCAGTACAAGTTGTTCTGTAGGTAACAAAATGAATTCTTTTCGTGGTTCTATTTATCATCTCGAACAAAATCTATTATTAAACGAAATAAAGTAAAGATAACAAAATTTATTGACATCCCACAAACACTCATGATCACGATATAGTTCTACAAACTTTATTGTCTCCGATTCAGACCACTTTTTCATTTTAATAAAGTAAAAATACCGAATTTAACTATAAAACAATTATCTTTAAAATGAGACGTAAAAACACACTAGTATATCCCTAATCATCAGTGACTGTTTACATTGGTATAGTGCAGAGATGAGTGTAGTGGATAGTGCAGAATGTATGTGCTAGTAGGTGAGTAGCTAACCCGGGAGGTTAGTTACTTCACTACCCCAACTACTTGTACTAGTACTAGTACTAGCTTCTGTTGGCTACATTGGATGAGTAGCGGTCTGGCGAGCTAATAGTACTAGTAACTAACCCATTTACACGACCAATGTAAACCCGCCTTTATAACTGTTTCTAGGCATGCCAGCTTCACAGAGACCAGTACAAGGACCACGGCGGCCGGTTACACGCCCTCGACTTCTTCGCAATCCCGGAATACGCCTACCAGTGTCCTCCGGAGCTGACCAGGAACTACTTGAAGTACCCCACGTACTACACGCAGTACAAGAACCCGCCCACTCTGCCCCGGACCCTGGAGAGGACCTCCAGGTTCCCGCCGCTGCCTGGACGGACCCTCCGCGGTCGCTACAACAAGATGTCTGACATCACCTACAAACGATGATACCACTACTTGCTTTCGTTGTTGTTACTTATATGCAATCAATAAACTAGCTTAAGATGTACAGTACTGCTATTTTAAATGTATTATAATGTTGCGGTTGGGATGGAATGCAGTTGACGTGTTTTCCTTAAAATGCGTTTTAAGTTGGCAATACTCATGGAGCGCGCCGGGAACTTTCTAGAATCTAGTATTCCACGATTCATCGGCGATTGTCATGGTTTTAGTTTGACACATGCGGCGCACCAGAAGTGTTGCCAACTTAAATCGAAACTTGTCACCATCTAGTTTTCCACGATTCATCGGCGCTGGGTGTACAGTAAAGCCTGATTTATAAACTTGACGTTGACGTTGCAGTTCGCCGTTGACGTTGACGTTCAAAGTTAAATATTAGAAAAACATATGACTCGTTTATAAACTCCGTTGACGCTACTGTTCGAAGTTGACGTTCCGTACGCATGACATTCGAGATAACCAACTTTTAACTTTTGAAGTTCACCGTTGGGGTAATTGAACATCTAACCAATGAAAATGAGCGAACGGGTCACGTGATTTTGAATTTGCATGTCAATTTTATAATTTTGTGATCTGACAACTGAAATGGATGATTCACAGAGTTTAACACAAGCAGGTAATTATTTAATGTATAAATTTGATGTTTGATGTTTCAATCAAAATACCAAATAGGTTATGATCACTTGTCACCATCGCCAAAAACAACAGTTGAACTTTGAGTTTATAAATCACCACATTCTAACTGCAACCACAACGTTACCAGCAACAGCAACGGCAACGTAATAGCAACGTCAACGTCAAGTTTATAAATCGGGCTTTAGTACTGCTATTTTAATTTAAAATTTATTGTAATGTTGGTTGTGCTGGAATGCAATTGACGTGGTTTCCTTTCAATGCGTTTTTTTTAGGAGATGGTTATAATATGACCTAAAAAAAACCAAATTAAAGCGCGGAAGAGTGTTTTTAATTTTAACAAGATTTTTTGAATAAAATGAAGTTTTTGTATGTTAACCTCAATGTGTCAAAGCAACTAAAAATTGAGCAAAAATATAATAAAATGAGTATAAATTCATACCTACCATTTACCTGACCATCACTATCATACTATTACTACTACTACTACTACCCCATCATATTCGACGTTACCAATAATTGTTAAATGTGGAAATAATGCATATAAATAATTTGGTAAAATTGTGTTGTTTGTTGTGATAAATGTTTAAGTAACGGTAAGTAAGAAAAATGGATAATTTTCCTGAAATTTTAATTACCGAAGTTCAGAAGCATCCCTGTCTCTATAATCCGTTCTGCCCCGGACCCTCGAGCGGACCTCCAGGTTCCCGCCGCTGCCTGGGCGGACCCTTCGTGGTCGCTACAACAAGATGTCTGACATCACCTACAAACGATGATACGATTACTTGCTTTCGTTGTTGTTACTTATATGCAATCAATAAACTAGCTTAAGATGTACAGTACTGCTATTTTAATTTTAAATTTATTGTAATGTTGAGGTTGGGCGTCAATGCAGTTGACGTGTTTTCCTTAAAATGCGTTTTTTTAGGAGATGGTTATAATAGGTGCGTTCGTTTATTCACTTCTGTGCACACATTGTTAACATGTTGCACAATAACCGTTCGTTTATTCACTTCTGTGCACTTTGTACTGCACAGGATGCGTTCGGAAAATACTCGGCTGTGCGCACTGTGCATGCACAACAAGCCCAAGTTCGGACTGTTAGGCACGGAGCGTGCATGTCACTTTTGGAGGTTAAAACAATCATAATTATGGAGAATGAACAGAACGAAGATTGTATGCTGCATATTCGTCAGATGATGTATAATAATTAATTTCGAATATGCTTTTTGCTTTAATAAGTCTTTTGTCAATGTCTAAAAATATCCAAGTTCTAATTAATAAATAACTCATATCATCAGCATCGCACATAATCATAAGGTGTGACATGAGTATTATCCAAATTGTGAGTCAATGAATGATGAAAATCAAAATGGAACAGTAGATATGTCAAAATACTACACACAAGTTCAGAGATCGTTCATTTATTTCCTCATGCAGCTCATGCACAGCTCAAGCACACAAAGAATAAACGAACCTACCTCTTATCAACGCATGCGCAAACACATTACCTCTACTTTTGTTTACGAGTGCTGTCATCTTCATGTTCCGAATTTTTAGACCGCCATAACTCGGTTGAATGGGGTCGTTTACCATTATTTTTTTAAATTTTTTAATTAATCTTCAGGTATTAATATTTCCAAAAATATATTTTTCACCTTTTAAAAGTGTTAAATATAAGTGAAAACATATCGCTCAGTTTATAACTTCTCAAACCCGTGACGCCAAACATTTCGGTGAAGTCTTCGTGTAACGCCGAACAAAACGGCGTGGCCTTGCGAAATTTTTGACGTCACACCTGCAGTCGCTATGTTAATGCGTTCGAAAAAACGCCTATTTCAAAGCTTAAATACTTGCGTATCATTGAATTTTCAAGAACTTTACTAATATTAAAATTATGTTATTTTCAATATTTGGTAAAATTTATTTTAAAAAATTCCGGAGTAAATGACCCCATTGGCACGAAAATAAATAAATTCTTCCAGACAAAATTGATCTGACGCCAAGTTCATTTTACCCCCTACCAGCCTCCTTAGAAAAAAATACGTTAATTCCATCCACTACCAAGGCGATAAAGTTCATTTATTTTCCTTTCGGAAAAAAAACATTAAAAACTTCCGATGATTTGACGCGAAGTTATGCCCAGTGCACACGGAGAAACATTTTGACAAGTTTCCTAAAAAAATTTCCAGAAAATGGAGATTTTTTTGAAAAACAATAAATATGTTTATGATCAAATGTCACATTTGACGATTTGACAAATAAGAAGTTAGTTGCACTTCACAACGTTTCCTGAAAACGCCTCATTTTTATAGGCGCCGTTAAAACTTTGATGTTTCGGGAAACTTTTTTCAGGAAACATGTCAAAATGTTTCTCCGTGTGCTCTAGGCATTATGAATTTTTGAAAAATAATTGCATTTTGTGTCTTTTCGGTCATTACTCGGCTAATTATGCACAGATATCTATGACTCTTTGAAATGTCACAAGATTGAAGTTTCCTCTTCAATGGTATGCAAATTAATGTGACGCCAACTCCAATTCACCCCCAGGCACAAGCTAAGCAAAAACAATGTTTTTGACACAAATATGTCAAACTTTGACAACATGGATGGTGTACCAAAAAATGGCGTTAATTTTTTTTTCATTTTTTGGTAAATTTTTAAAAATTTCATTTACCTACGAAGATTTTATCCAAAGCTATGGGGTATTGAAATTTACTCTGCATTTTGTGAGTTTTTCAAAACTCTGCTTAAATTTTGATAAGTTTGAAGTCTAAAGCGATCACGAGAATATTAAACGAAAAAATCTAATGTGCACACCACATGACTTCCTTGTACGCCTAATCATCTTTCATACTTTTCTTAATAACTAGAATGTAGAATAATATAAAAATCGTATTTGATTTATGCAGAAAATACCAAAAAATACCTAGAGTATAGTGCCCTTTTGGCACGGACGATCACAACCAAAAATATGATAACTCATGTTGCATGAGTCTCAAATACAACATTTCAACTTTCTACGACATACCTTTTTTGAATAATGCGAAAAACACCAAATAGTGCCCCTTTGGCACGAACGACCGCAATGAGCGTAGTGTAGTTACTTATTAAATTCATAACTTGCCCATTTCGATTACTTTATGAACCAAATTTTGGTAACAGTATACTAGCTGTATTTATTGTCTTTTCCGAACTTGTTTTGAATAATGGAAAGTCTAGAAAACCATCAAAATTCGTAGTTTACCAATAACTTTTTTGTCGATTTTCATATTTTTTTCAAAAAAATTACACATGTATCTGCTCGAGTGTCTCAACAGCGGTACATCGCTATTTTTCAAGAAACGTCCCTCATTTTAAATTTAAAAAATCTGACGTGGCCATCACACAACCTTCCGCCATATCTAGACTTTAAACAGAAATGTATACGTTCAATCCGGTGCCCATTTAAAATATACGAATAAAAATCTAAAATATTCAAACACAGAAATTAGTATCACCTGAATCAAAAGATTCATTCACACGAAAACTCTTCTGTGTTGAAGCAATCCTCCGTTCAGTTACTACATTTAATAGCTTACTTATGACTTATATAGCGCTAGTATGCCAACTTGTCACCCGCCTCATCTGTCAATATTTTTTATGAAGAAACAAAAATCAACCGAACATGGATTACAAGATTTCAACGTTTTATTTGATAAATTTATTTCTTAAATTTTACTGCAGTTCTTTAATGCTATCAGATAAAGACAATTTTTTTATAACGTAAATTGCAAATACCTTTTTCTCTTATTCTTATTACAAATAAATACTATATTTATCCAAATTTATAGAAATTTTGTACACTTAATCTTTTCAATCTTTAAAAAATATAACTTCCGGTGAAGATATTTGTACCAAAATCTAATGAGCTCTTCCTATTCGTATACAATTGTAAAATACCAAATATCAAAATTTTTGGGTAATTCGTATTTGAGTTATGTGACTAACACCCCTTGACCACATACATACCCACACACATACCCACACACATACCCACACACGCACACACACACATACATACAGACATCATCGGGAAACTATCAAAAATGAATTGTAAGGACCCTAATTCGTGCTCATCCACTAAAAACTCACTACCCGTTTTTTTGTATGATTCCAATACCTTCCTTTACAGGTAAGCGGAAGGTAAAAATAATCAAATTTTGGATTTTAATTTTTTTCGAAAATTTTAAAAATTTAAAAATGTACCGCTGTTAAGAATTTTTGTAAATAATTTTGTTCTCGAAAATTTCCCTAAATAAAGTTATTAGTAAACTACGAACGCCTGTCTATGCGAAGGTGAAGTATAGCCTTAAATTGAAAATTATTTTCAAATGTGAAATTTATTCTTGTTTTACAAATAATACAAATAATCAACTGTTGATTCTTGGTAGTAACTTTGTTTGGTCTACGAATATTGAAATAATTTTGTATGGTGTATGTTTTAAATTATGACGACAAGTTGCTAAATTTTTATGTAACTAAATGTTTAATTTTTCTAGATTTTGATAATTAACCCTGAGGAAGGTAGATTTGCTACCGAAACGTCGGTGATGATTATCATCTGTTAATAAATAAATTTAACTTTGAAGACTGAGAACTCTGTTACTTTTTCATTCCATTTACCTAAACAGTCAAGAAATTACAATTTAAATTTACATATAATGTTTCGTCTTCTACGATTTCCTCATCACTATCATACTACTACTACTACTACTACTACTGACACTTGAATGTATAAGTCTGCAATATTTTAATTAAAACTCAAATTGAAAAGGAAAAAAATTCTTTACAAATTATGCAAAGTTTTTAAAATTATTATAAACAAAGCAAACATTGGTGGACCAATTATGTCAAAAATTAAGTAAAAAGTGTTTACTTTACATTTTGCAAAATAATTTACCAATGGTGGAACAAAATTTACAAATGAAAAGTCTAAAGTTGCAAAGTGTTTGGTGGAATAGGGCCCTGGTGTTACTAATTAAATTTAGTTACTTAATTGTATTTTAATATTTTTTTTGCATTTTTAGAACAAATTTTATAAGACTGATTTTTTTCGCACGCGTCCAAATTTAAATATAAAATCAAAATTATTTAACAATAAATAATAGTTTATTATTTTCTTGCTTTTAATTATGGTGAAAAAAATTAAAACTAACCTCACATACTGAAATCGTCTGAAATGTTAGTAGTTAAATTATTTTTTGCATATTTTTGTATTATAATTAAATAAATATTTAATACGTACCTGTTCTTTCATCGCTTAAATCTTTGACAATAGTCCTGCTGTGAGTGCCATAACGATATATTTTGTACAACCTATACATAGAACGCAGAATGGTTTTCCGACAAGTAGTGCCCAGATATCCAACAAACCCATAATAAACTCCAAGAAAGTCCTAACATTCTTAAGATCCACAGACATAAATTTATTGTTACTTCATTATTGTTATTATAAACCCATTTAATAAAATGTAATAACTAAGGCAGAGCACCAATAGTCTCAGAAATTGAGATGCTCTAAAATATATTCAATTTTAAAAAAAGTTTTCACTTTAAACATCTGATGACACATGACCGTTGTGTGTCTTACTAAATTAAATACACGACGCACTTGAAGAGTTTTCCCCGGTGTGACAGCGAACGTGTGTCACTAAACTGGATTTGGTAGTGTATGCTTTGTCACACACGTCACACTTGTAAGGTTTATCTCCAGTGTGACAGCGTATGTGTGTCACTAAAACGTGTTTATATATGAATGCTCTGCCACATATGTCACACTTGTAAGGTTTTACTCCGGTGTGACAGCGTGTGTGTGCCACTAAACTTGATTTTTGAGCGAATGCTTTGTCACACATGTCACATTTATAAGGTTTTTCTCCGGTGTGGCAGCGTTTGTGTGCCACTAAAGCGTGTTTATGACCAAATGCTCTGTCACATACGTCACATTTGTAGGGCTTTTCGCCGGTGTGACAGCGTTTGTGTGCCACTAAAACGTGTTTATGACCGAATGCTCTGTCACATACGTGACATGAGAACTGCTTTTCACCGGTGTGACATCGTACATGTCTAATTAGATGGGAGCGACATGTAAATGATTTATGACACTCATTACACTTATGTGATTTTTTTTCTTTACTTCTCGAACCACTGCTGAATGTTGACTCTGGAAAATTAATAAAGTATTATATAATTTAATAAATCTTCGATATAAATATTACATGAACTACAATCAAAAATGTCTGTTTACATATAATGCCCATGTCACACCGGCGTGGCACGAAGCACGGTGCTCTATGTGGCATTTTGCTTCGTTCAAAGCTGTCAAAAGGGTGTCACACCGGTCTAGCAAAATGCCATATGAAAATTTGTATATTGCTATGTTCACTCTGTACTTTGAAGGTTTTTGAAAATTAATTTTGACAGCTGAGAATTAAAATTCATCAATTCTTTGTGTTCATTAAATCAATAATTAGTTCATAATATTGACAAAAGCATAAAGGGTTATATTCTTAATATCTAATTACTTACTGTTACTATTTTGACATCAATTATTCACCAAATATCAAAAATTATATTGAGGACTCACTGCGAAATCAGCAACAAATTTCCATATGTCAAAATGCTCGACGGAATAGCGGCGATACAATTTTTACGTTATTCATTTGTTCCATCAAGCACTGTGCTTCGTGCCATGCCGGTGTGACATGGGCATAAAATAACTTTTCATGCTTTTGGTTTTGAAATATATGTTTCTGCAAACGTAAAAAATTAAGAAATGCGCGTCGTCCAGAATAAGCTAAGATTTACATAGAAGGCGGAATGGTTTATGGCTTGATTATTTATTAATATTACTAATTTTTAAAACAAATATCTATAAATCAATTTGCCACCAGCGCTACGAACGATTCTGCCCATGTCACACCGGCATAGCACGAAGCACGGTGCTCTATGGGAACAAATGAATAACGTAAAATTTTATCGCCGCTATTCCATCGAGCATTTTGACATATGGAAATTTGTTGCTGATTTCACAGTCCTCAATAAAAATTTTGACATTTGGTGAATAATTGATGTCAAAATAGTAACAGTAAGTAATTTGATAATAAGAATATAACCCTTTCAGCTTTTGTCAATATATGAACTAATTATTGATTTAATTAACACAAAAAATTGATGAATTTTAATTCTCAGCTGTCAAAAATAATTTTCAAAACCCTTCAAAGTACGAAGTGAACATAGCAATATACAAATTTTCGTATGGCATTTTGCTATACCGGTGTGACATCCTTTTGACAGCTTTGAACGAAGCAAAATGCCACATCGAGCACCGTGCTTCATGCCACGTTGGTGTGACATGGGCATTAGCAAAAATTCCGTTTGGTAAAAATTCGGATTAGGAATATCTGCAGTTTCAAATATAATTTTCTGGTATAAAAACAATAAAAGGTAAGTACAATTTAAAATATACCGTTCTCAATTTTATTATAATGTTTCTTCTAAATTTACTAATTATTTTCCATTGGAAAATGCGTGCAAATTCAGATTCATTTTTTACTTCCCCGATCTATGTAATAGAGGGAAGTATTGTAATCGTGATTTTTTGACAGTTCGAGATTTTGGTGATTCTTCACGTTGTAGACCCTACTGAACCCAAAAAACATAATTTAAAAAAAAGTCGGTCTGTAGGTCTGTCTGGATGTTGCATAACTTAAAAACGCGTTGGAATTTTGGACTGAAATTTTATATTTAAGATCTTGAGCCAAAATCTGACTTCAAGTTCGTTAATGAGCTATATTCAACCAGTGGTACCAACTTTATAAACATAATTTTTAAATTTTTATCAAAATACTATCGTGTGTGTTTATAGTAGAAAAACAAAAATAACATTTAAATGGTCGTCAATTTTTTTTTTTTTAATTATTCAAATTATACCGAGTTTGGTGTCAATTTAAATCGGTCGGGGAGATAAGTTCAGTAATAATGTAAAAAATGACATTAATGCGATTTTCAATTGTTTCTCAAAAAAATATTCAAATATTTTTATATAACCCAGTGGTACCAAGTACCAACTATTTTTATTAATATACTATCGTGTGTGGTATCAAATTAAAGCTTTCGGGAAAATTATTCTAGTAAAAAAATAAAAATAATAATAAATAAATTTTTATTCGATTATGTCAAAAAATGACGTTTTTTGGTTAAGATATTCGGACGAAAAGCTAACCTTTTAGGTAGAGTATTAATATTTGTGCCGTTGCTAGGTGACCCACTTTTCGTCCGAGGCCGAGAAGTACTTTTCGTACGCAAACGCGTTTTTTTAAACAAACTGACACAGTCGAATAATTTTTTGTTCTTTTTTGTTTCATTTGTCTGTTTCGCAGATAACTACAATTAGCAAACTAAACAAAAATTTAGAATAATTTATAATAAAATATTAATATTCTAGTTATTTTAAGTTCTCACTTACAATCGAATAAAAAATAGTGTATGTTACACGGACGAAAAAGCTCTCGTACTCCTAAGGTTGCCGAACTCGGCTTTGTCTCGTTCGGCAATTTTCCATAGTCGTACGAGAACTTGCATTTTTCGTCCTTGTAACATAAATAACTATTAATTGATCGTGAATTTTTTTATTATACATTATTCAAATTATACCGAGTTTGGTGTCAATTTAAAGCTCTCGGTGAGATAAGTTTAGTAAAAATCTGACGTGGACACCACATGACTTCCTTGTACGCCTTGTGTGTTCATACTTTTCTTAATAACTAAAATGTAAAATAATATTAAAAATTCTTTTAACTTATTATACTAGTATACTCACAAATATATTTTAGTCATTTTATTTAAACTGCAGAAGAAGATATAAAGCATATTTTACTATTGTCACTGTCATGTCATAATCATTTAAATTTTACGTAGTAACAAATGTTAATCGATCATGGACTACAAGATACCGAAATACTATAAATTATAAATATATACTTTAATTATTTTTAAATGATAGCAGATACAAAAATATTTATAAAATACCGATTGTAGGTAATAATCACATAATCTTTCATTTAAAATAAAAAAAATTGTCTAAAATTAAATATTTATCGAAATATTTTTAAAAAGTACTACTTCCGGTTTGTAGACTGAAACCAAAAAATAGGAGGTGCACAACTAGATGCTATAACAGTCCTAAATACAAAATTTCAACTTTCTACGTCTAACCGTATTTGAGTTATGCGACACACATACGTCCGTCCGTACGTACGTACGTACGTACGTACAGACGTCACGTCGAAACTAGTCATAATGGATTCAGAAAAGGTCAAAACGGATATTTCCGTCAAAATCTGAGAACCGAAATTTTTCGCGATTACAATACTTCCTTACTTCGTACAAGGAAGTAAAAATGTAATAAATGACATTTATGCGATATTCAATTATTGTTTCTCAAAAAAATATTCAAATTTGTGTATTATCAAATTAAAGTTTTCTGGGAAAAAAAATTAGTCGAAGAATCAATAACAATAATAATGGTCAGTTGTGTTTACTTCCCGCATTATAATTCTATAAGGGTACCTATAAGGTATTGTGATGGGTTAAAATTTTCGAGTGTGAGTTTTTAATGAATAAGTATCAGATTTTTTTACACGTTATTTAAATTATGACGAAGTTGGTATCAACTTAAATACCAAGTTTGGGAAAAAAAGATAAATTTATTAAAATTTTGCTGAATAAAGCATAAAATTAAAGGCGTTACGAAAGTAAGTTATTAAAACTTATAGTCGGGGAAGTACTGTGGTGGACACAGCAGATTTTTTTCTTTGTGACACTTTCCACAAAATGTCTATGTCGATAAAAATAACACATAATATAATGACATAACACAGACATGACATGATATAAGCTATGTGACCAAGCCTTACTAGTACAAAATAATCAAGTCTACTCATTTTGATTGGCTGTGAAATACAATATTCTGCATTTTTATTAGTCTTTTTTGACAGATGATGTGAATTATAATAAATATTTATTAATCGCTTTTCATTACCTTCATTTGCTGACATTTCTCCAACAACTTCTGGTTCCTGTCTATGTTTAGTCTCATCTTCGTTTGGATCTCTTTTTACAGTTACATGGTCAATCTTACTATTTTCTGTTGTTGTAGAGTCATTTAAAAATGCATCATTACTTAACTCTGATTTTAAATCAATAACACCATAGTTGTCTTCTGTTTCTTCTTTTACGATTTCATATTTAATTTCATCTAAAATCAAAGATTGTTTTCAAAATTATCCTAAATAGTTATTAAGCGCATTTCATTACCTTCATTTGCTAACATTTCTCCAACAACTTCTGGTTCCTGTCTGTGTTTAGTCTCATCTTCGTTTGGTTCTTTTTTTACAGTTACATTGTCAATCATATTATTTTCTGTTGTTGTAGAGTTACTGTTGAGTTCATTTGCAGAAGTAACTTTATTTATGTTTATATTTTTGATATCAATTAGTGTAACTTGTAAATTACTATAAGTTTCATCTGTAGATTTTAATTGATGTATGAAACTATTGAATATATTTATGTTCCGTGCACACAGCCGCTTGTAGTTGTACACATCGTTTAATTTTTCCAAACAAGGCACACAAATGTACAACATAGAATCTTCTGGTTCAATTTGTATCTAAAATTGAAATATATAAACTACCTTTATGATAATTTAAGGTTATGTTTACTCACATGTTTAGGTAAGAAACATTTTAATTTGTCTTTGACAATTTTACCATCGCTGTCTTTTGATAAAATACTTTTGAGATTTGTATTATTTGTAATACATAAAAGGCATAAGTCAATTGTTGTAAACATGTTTACATATTATAATTTTATAGCAAGTTAAAGATTTTGACGTTTGACTTGACCACAAACAATAATAACAGAACAAAAACAGTATGAAGAAGAGACACGAGCCTGCTATTTTTAATTTATCATGTTGAATTTGGCGCCATCTATACGCGGCACCATGAACTAATTCAAGTAGTGAGGATTATAGTAGGCGTATATGAATCTCATGCGAATTATATTTACATATTTAAATTATTAAAATTTATGGAGAAAATAATAAATCATTGCATTAAGTACAAAATATTTATTTATCAGTTAATATCAACAAAGTAGTACAATATCAATAATATATAATTAGATAAAGCATTGTGTATGGGTACGCGTAAATGGTGCAAAAGTTAAGGAGGAAGCCTGTGGACTAAAGATTTTAAAGATTTGTAACTACCATTTCAGACTGTATCGGTATACAGGGTGTTCATTTTAAGTGGCGCACCATTGCTAACTCGAGAACTATAAGACCTACGAAGTTGGTTAAATTAGCAAACAATTTATATTTTATATGACTACTTTAATGAACGAAACAAAAAAAAATTTAGACCAGTGCTTCTCAAACTACGGGGTGCAACTTTCTTATTTCAAATGGGGACCTATTTTTACCTCTCGCCTAGAGAGGTATAGGGATCGTGAAAAAATTCGATGTCGAGATTTTTGTCAATTAGCACGTTTTAGCACCTTTAGAACCTATTTTAACTATTTTCACGATGATGTCTGTGTGTGTGTGTGTGTGTGTGTGTGTGTATGAAAGTCTGTATGTACGCCTACTATAGCCTTTCGTCCCGGTTCATTATCTCAAATTCTACTGAACATAAAATTCTAATATTTTGCATTATACATTTATATATGTTAATGAAGAGCTGAAAAGATTTTGGTAAAAATCCACCAACCGGAAATGGTACTTTTCTTGTAGCACTATAACATTTTTTGCAAAAATTGTATAAAATAATGCGATTGTTACAATTTGACATACCACACATGAAAGAAGAAATTACATTATACAATATTTAATCTTACTTATTTCTATATATTTAACCAATAAAGAAATATATATTTTTTAAATATATAATTTTACCTACCACGATTTTTGAATCCCGAAATAGAAATAAAATTTAAAACAAAAATAAAATTGTCAATGTGACAGATAAACAGATGTCTGTGGCAAGGAGGTTTCTCTGTGGTGTAGGGCATGTGTAGAGTGTGGTGTAGAATTTTGAAATGTTGGATATAGTATAGATATTAACTGGGCAGAGTATTATGTAAATATGGTATTTATAAAATAAAATAATATATTAAACTAAGAGCTGATTAGATTTGTGAAATATATAATTTATTACCTAATTAAAGCTTAATATTTGGTTAAATACGAGGTTAAATAATAATACTTCAATGTCAAGGCGAGAGGTATTGTAACGGCCACGTCAGATTTTTTTATTTGCTTATTCGATTCAGAATTTTTATCTGAATTCAACGAGATATTAGTTTTATACCCTTGCATAACAAAAACATAAGAAAAACGCTATTGAAAATTATGATAATTTAATTAAAATCTGATTGTTGTTAGTGTTATGGCAGAAAAAAATTGAATATTTTGTTTCATATTAATTGTTAGTGAAAAAGATTCTATAGTAAAAATTTTTTTGGAGAGGAGTCATGTCATCAATGTTGGTCACTAGATAATGACGTCACGGAACCAGATAATGACGTCACGGAATACTAGATTTACATAGTACACTATTTTTTTTTTATATGTAATGTTTATTGCTTTATTGAATTTACATGCGATGCTTATTTTTGCGATCAATTTAATTGAATTATTAGACAATTAATATTTAAATATCATTGTAAAATTTAATATATTTCCAGTTAGAACTCTATAGCGTTACATAAAAATTTGAATGTCATGTAAACGAACAACACAAAATACAATTCTTAATTCAGTAATGCCAATGTGTGGTAAAAAAACAAACTACAATTATTTGAAATAAATTTAAAATGCATTAAAAACATTATGTTCGTCTTTAAAATTATTGTAAATTTAATGAAAATGCATTATTCTTATAGTATGCAAAAAAGTAGTATTTATTTTATTCATTTAACATCACTCGGTCATTACTACAGTTATTTTCCATTTTGTAATGTTTTGATGACATGACTCCTCTGCAAAAAAATTTCAACTATAGTATACTACACTGATCAGACCAAATAAGGTCGAAACACGTGTCCGTAGTGACCGCGCCACCTTACACCCTACTGAGTGCTTAGTACCCTGAACTCATACACTCAGTAGCGGTCTTGATCTCCTGATTAAAATCAAAGAATCTTTTTCATTACCAAATAACAATTAATATTAAACAAATATTCAATTGTTTTCTTCCATAGCACGCTTGTAACAATCAGATTTTAATTAAATTATCATAATTTTCAATAACGTTTTTCTAATGTTTTTGTAATGTCAAGGTATGAAACTAATATCTCGTTGAATTCAGAAAAAAATACTGAATCGAATAAGCGAATAAAAAATAGGTTCCCATTTGAAATAAGAAAGTTGCACCCCGTAGTTTGAGAACCACTGGTTTAATTTTGTTTTGTTTCGTTCAGTAAAGGAGTCATATAAAATAGAAATTGTTTGCTAATTTAACCAATTTCGTAGCTCTTATACTTCTCGAGATAGCAATGGTGCGCCACTTAAAATGAACACCCTGTATAGATAAAAATAATAGTTTATCCTATGGGACGAAACGACATGAAGTTTTATTAGACGCAGAAGAAGCCTACGGTTAACGGAAATTTGAACAGCAGGGATAAAAGAATTAAATTTATAGAGAAATTCTTTTCGGTTTAAAATACTCATATTTGTTTGTTTATTAATTCTTGCAGCATTTATTGCTCCCAGTAGATGTTCCTTTCTCTTGATCAGTCGGTACATTTTGCTGTTCTCTGCTGATCAACTTCGACTGTTGCGAAAATCATTTTTACCTCTCACCACTCATATCTGTAAGAGAGGTATTGTAATCATGCTAAAATTTCGATAGTGAGTTTTCAATGGATAAGCACGTTTTGAGGTCCCTAGAACACGATTTTGATAATTTCGCGATGATGTCTGTGTGTGTGTGTGTGTCAGTGTGTCAGGATGGATGTTGGAGGTACGATAACTCAAATACCACTGAATAAAAAAATTTGAAATTTGGTATACAATATTCTGACACCCTAGATTAGATCTGATTAGATTTTGGTGTTGATCGTGCAACCGGAAGTGGTAGTTTCTTGAAGATCTGAAGAGTTTTTCTGGAATATCTTCAAAATTTATTAATTAATAGGAATTTTTTTAATAACATTGTATACTAAATGTTACTATCTAGAATATGTATTCAGAACGTTGTTTCTATTTAGCACCATTTTTCAATTACAAGATGTTAAAAATTCTACAAATTTGTTACAATTTTGATTTATCTGCCTACCTATGGAAACAAAAAATAAAATATTTGAGTGTTAATGTCATATGAATTTTTGACTTTTTGGCAAATTGAAATGGAAAATATGAAATGTCATTTAGTATTTATAAGGTCATAATAAACTTTAATAATATTATAAAAACTACAATTCCCGAATTCCCTTCTAGTACAATGGTATATTTATGTGAGTAAGTACTACATAATATATACTTATATTAGTAAAATATAAATAGTAGAGTATGGCGAGAGGTTATGTGCTGGCCACATCGGATTTTTCTATTTTACGCAATGTAACATTTTCATAACCTGCAAAATAAAAATTGCTGTTAGCGTATCATGCGCGTTTATATTATTTTGTAATTTGAATTGCGGTACTTGTATAATAGTAATTAAATATATTACGCATGAGCTAGGTACGACTATGACTTCTATATTACTAGAAAATGTTATTAAATAGATACCTTGCAATTGAAACCAACATCTTGGGTTTAAAATGAACAACAATACAAATTGATTTATTATAATATATGTAATTGGATTACAATAAATTAGAAAAGTAAACATTTATCCTGCAATTTTATTCCCATAATAATTAATTAGACCAATAAAATTTTCTAATAAACGTGAAGAAATATTACTACCTGGTGTCTAATTTTTTTCTAATAAATTATAACTTTCTTTACTTGAATAAATGAAATCGATTATAAAATTATTTTCTACTGATTGAAATTATTGTCCCTGTTTTGAATAACGGCGACCGGCGTGGGGCGAACTCTCATGAAAATGTCAATATATAAGAATTGATATCTTCATCCTCATCGTGATCAATGTCAATAATATTTCTAAGATTCATTTTAAAAATATATGAAAAATGGATAATAACAATAATAATCACAAAAACATGTTAAACTTTGACATTTAAGTGACACTTAAACTGAAAATCAATACTGTGCAACAGCTAAACCATAAACTAAAAACTTAGCTTGTTTTCAAGCAACTATGATTATTGAAATGTATGTCTGCCAGTTATTCTATTATGTCAAACGTGTGCTTTAAAGTGTCTGGTAAAAGTTACCGCCGATGGAAAGTGTCTGGCAGTATTGATTATTAATTTTTAACTATATTCTCTAAAACATACGTAAAAATCAGTACTGAAACTTGAAGAAATGTGAATACTATTTTGACTTACCTTTAGCACCGGATATCTATTAATTGGCCGTCGGCCCAAGCTTGCAGGTACGCATACACTTATAGTACATACTTTCACTACTTAATCCCATACATTTGGTCACTGAGAAAATAAGTAACGTCTGGCGGTCCTGGGATCTTGCTCTAGTAAATTAGTTCGTAAGATGGTTACAATAGAAACTTCGTATCTATCCGGTCTCACCGGAAATGAGTACAACTTTGAATCTAGCATAGGAAATCAGTATTGTCATATATTTTTTTAGAATGTACATAAAATAAACTTTTCAACGATACCAAAATATCATAGTTTTACTCCAACCATTTCAAAATGGCGACTAAGTTTTACTATCACAATTAATTTTGTTTTCAAGTATGTAAACATTGATTTTCTTTGTTAAGATTTTTATTAGTAAATATTTTGAAAAAAATTCGCCGCCATTTCGAAATGCTTTGAGTAAAACTATGATATTATGGTATCGTTGTAAAGCTTTTTTATGTACATTCTAAAAAAATATATGACATTACCGATTCCCCATGCTAAATTCAAAGTTGTACCCATTTCCGGTAAAACCGGAAATGACACAAAGTATTTGTTGTGACCATGGTACAAGAAGACAAGGTATGTTCGTCAGGCGGACGCGTTTTCGTTCAGTTCGCGCATGTGGACCAGCCGACGCCATCTTAGTTTTATCCCGCCTCCTATTCAAATGTTGTAAAACATGTTAATGAAGATTTTCAGCGATTCTTGTGTCCATTAACAAAAAAACGTTTTCTAACTACAATTTCTTCTTGATTATGACCACAGTTATTATGGCATATTACGTGTCGAAGATTATAAAACTCATGTTCTTTGAATGTGACAGTGACAGATGTAAACAAAAAACTAATATGGCGGCGGCTGGCCCACGGTGCGAGAGAGATTACCCAAGCATGAGAGAGTAAGAGAATGCGCAAGAACATACCTTGTCTTCTTGTACCATGGTTGTGACCATCTTACGAGCTTATACACATTTTCTGTATCTCTTGAAATTAGCGAAATAATCCTAGGGCCGGACTTACGACAGTCACCCTGTAAATAAAACACCTAACGCACACATTATACGAGTATATTGTATTTTTTGGCCGACATACCTTTGTATTTAAAATATCGTATTTCACATTTGAACTTAAATTTTCTTCTACCAAGTAGCCTAGAAACAACTGCTAAGAGATATCACTAATAAATGTCACATTTAATATTAATCTGTTTTATTTAGTTTTAAACAGTAAATACATTGTGGAAAGTAGCGTTTTTTATTTTAAAGTTTAAATTTTCTGCTCTGAATTCCTGAGTTTGACACATGACCTTTGTGCCTTACTAAATTAGACACACGACGCACTTGAAGAGTCTTATTTATTGGGTTTTTTCCCGGTGTGGCCGCGTATGTGTGCCACTAAATTTGATTTCGCAATGAATGCTTTGTCACATACGTCGCACTTGAATGGTTTTTCTCCAGTGTGACAGCGTATGTGTATCACTAAACTTTTTTTGTGAGTGAATGCTTTGTCACACATGTCACACTTATAAGGTTTATCTCCAGTGTGACAACGTATGTGTTCCACTAAACGTGATTTCCGAGTGAATGCTTTGTCACACACGTAGCACTTGAATGGTTTTTCTCCAGTGTGAGATCGGATGTGTGTCACTAAACTGGATTTATGTTTGAATTCTTTGTCACATACGTCACATGAGAACTGTTTTTCCTCGGTGTGACAGAGTTCATGTCTAATTAGTTGGGACCGACATGTAAATGATTTATGACACACATCACATTTATGCGGATTTTCCCCAGGGAGGCGGCATACGTGTGCCATTAATTTTGATTTATGAAAGAATGCTTTGTCACACACGTTGCACTTGAACTCCCCAGTGTGACAGCGTTTGTGCGTCACTAAACCGGATTTATAATTGAATTTTTTGTCACATACGTCACATTTGTAGCGCTGAGTACCACTGTGTAGGTGTTTATGTCTAACTAAAGCAGAGTGAATAGTAAACGCTTTGTCGCACACATCACATTTATGCGGTTTTTCCCCAGTGTGGCTACGAATATGTACCACTAAACTTGATTTCTCCATGAATGTTTTGTCACACATATCACACTTATAAGGTTTATCTCCAGTGTGCCAGCGTATGTGTTTCAATAAATTTGATTTCGTAATGAATGCTTTGTCACATACGTCACATTTGTAGCGCTTGGTATTACTGTGTATGAGTTTATGACTAACTAAATGAGAGCGAAAAATAAACGCTTTGTCACACACGTCACATTTATAGCGTTTTTCCCCGGTGTGAAGGCGTATGTGTGCCACTAAATTTGATTTGTCAAGGAATGCTTTGTCACATACGTCACATTTGTAGCGCTTGATATTACTGTGTATGAGTTTATGCTTATTTAAAATAGAGGGAAGAATAAACGCTTTGTCACACACGTCACATTTATAGGGTTTATTTCCAGTGTGGCCGCGTAAGTGTGCCACTAAATGTGATTTCTTAAAGAATGCTTTGTCACATAAGTCGCACTTGAATGGTTTTTCTCCAGTGTGAGATCGGATGTGTTGCACTAAATTGACTTTATAATTGAATTCTTTGTGACATACGTCACATTTGTAGTGCTTGGTACTACTGTGTATGAGTTTATGCTTAACTAAAATACAGTTATGAGTAAACGCTTTGTCACACACGTCACATTTATAGGGTTTTTCAGCAGTGTGACAGCGTATGTGTGCCACTAAAGCTGATTTCTGAGTGAATGCTTTGTCACACATGTCACACTTATAAGGCTTATCTCCAGTGTGACAGCGGATGTGTATCAATAGAGCGGATTTCTCAATGAATGCTTTATCACACACGTAGCACTTGAATGGTTTTTCTTGAATTGAATTGAATTCTTTGTCACATACGTCACATGAGAACCGTTTTTCCCCGGTGTGACAGAGTTCATGATTTTTATCTGTACTTCTCGAACCACTTTGGAATATTGACCCTGGAAAATTAATAAAATAAAATGTTGTTTCATAAATCTTTGATATAAATATTAGATGAACGATAATCAAAAATGTCTGTTCTCATATAAAATAACTTAAAATATTTTTATGCATTTGAAGACTATTGAAGTATGTTTCTGCAAACGTAAAAAATTGAGAAATGCGAGTCGTTCAGAATAAGACTTGTTTATTTATTAATATTACTAATTTTTACCTTCCGCTTACCTGTAAAAAAAGGTATTAGAATCATGCAAAAAATCGGGTAGTGAGTTTTTAGTGGATGAGCACGAATTAGGGTCCTTACAACTCATTTTTGATAGTTTCTCGATGATGTCTGTATGTATGTGTGTGTGTGCGTGTGTATGTATGTGTGTGGTCCGGGCCGATGCCGGATGTCGCATAACTCAAATACGAATTACCCAAAAATTTTGATATTTGGTATTTTACAATTGTATACGAATAGGAAGAGCTCATTAGATTTTGGTACAAATATCTTCACCGGAAGTGATATTTTTTGAAGATTGAAAAGATTAATTGTCAAAAATTTATATAAATTTGGATAAATATAGTATTTATTTGTAATAAGAATAAGAGGCAAAGTTATTTGCAACTTACGTTATAAAAAAATTGTCTTTATCTGGTAGCATCAAAAAACTGCAGTAAAATTTAAAAAATAAATTTATCAAATAAAACGTTGAAATCTTGTAATCCATGTTCGACTGAATTTTGTTTCTGTGTAAAAAATATTGACAGGTGAGATGGGTGACAAGTTGACATACTACTGCTATACGTCATAAGTAAGATATTAAATGTAGTAATTGAACGGAGGATGGCTTCAGCACAGAAGAGTTTTCCTATGAATGAATCTTTTTATTCAGATGATGCAAATTTCGGTGTTTCAATATTTTAGATTTTTATTTGTATATTTCAAATGGGCACCGGATTGTACGTATACATTTCTGTTTAAAGTCTAGATATGGCGGAAGGTTGTGTGATGGCCACGTCAGATTTTTAAATATAATATCTATATAAAACAATTTGCCACCAGCGATACAAACGATTAGAAAAAATTTCGTTTAGTATAAATTAGGATTAGGAATAGCAGTTTCAAATGTAATTTTTTGGTATAACTATGATTAGGAAGAATAAAGCCTCATTCACAATACGAAATTAGTACAAGGTTCTCCAGTCAAATGGAAATATTTGATGTGGGGCTTAGAGCTCGTAGGGAGGTGGTGAGGAGGAAGATAACCGACTCAACATTATCAGCGTGGTCTACCATTTAGTTTATAATAGATCGTTGAACGGGTGAACAGCGTAACTACAAGTTTGGAGTTTGCAAATCCCTGCTCTAACTGGAATTAGCGCAGCGCAACAAGGAGCTAATTTCGTTATTGCGAACTAGTACAGCGCTTATAGGTTAAGCCTGGGAAAAAATTTGGAAGTGGATGAAATTTGGCATAGGGGTAGTATTTTAGTAGGAGAATAGGTTAAAAAAGAGTCCCGCCGCGAAAGCAGTGAAAATTCCGAGAAAATTCGAGTCAAAAAAATTTTCCAGACTTTTCCGGATATATCTCGGAAAATAAGGGAAATTTAGAAAAATCACAACAGCTAAAGTAAAGAGCATTAAATTCTGAACAAGAAGGGTCCTTACATTTTTCCATAAATGCTGAAGTTGCCGCGTAAAACGCTTTTGAACAAAACACCTTTTTGTTCAAATCTAGTGGCTTCAAACACCCGAAATTTCAAATATTGAAGCATCACTTTCAGGTTAGCGGTGAGATTACTCGAGATGTACCGATCGGATTTAAAAAATCCAAAGTGGGTTTTGAAGGGAAATGTCTAAGCTTTAAAACTCGTGTATTAGAATAGCGATATATGCAGTCAGTAAATTAAAAATAGTCTTTTTCAGAATAAGAATTTGGATTCTTGAGCACACGATGATAAAACGTTCATATCTTGTGAAAGGTTTAATATTAGATGCTGTCCTTGAAGGAATTTGAGGTTCATATTGTCCTCTTTGAAGTGTGCATAATAAAATTGCGTCTAATTACCCCCTTTTCAAAAACTAAGACTTTCAAATTTCGATAATTCGAGAGCATTTTAGAGATTATGATTTCTCCACATTCGGGATGCTGTTACGTATTTAAAAAATGCGCGAAAAATTCTGAAAAAATTTGAAAATGTTGACAATATCCCCATGTTTCGGACAGCTGCTTTACATTGTGGCCAAACGATGAAGTTTTCTGGATATTTTAAAAAATTATGAAGATAGCGCGAAATTTGGCATTTTTTCTTCTTTTAGATATTATTCTGTAAATGAACCACTTAGAAAGAGTTTGTTGGTTGAAAATTAAAGATTAATGTGTCCTCTTTATTTTCCTTATAGTGGAGTAGCTCTCTAATCTCTCGTTTTTAAAAGGCAGGTGTTTCTTTTTGTACTCTCCGAGTAAATCATGACGTATTTTTCAAATAAATTTTAGAATAGTAGGTCGTTACTTGTTCTAATGTTATAGAATTTGTCAAGCGTTGATTGTCGACCAAAGTGACAAAATAATATAGATCAATGAATCTTATATGCTTTTAAACTATCCGCCGTTCAATTACTAAAACATTTTATATCTTACTTATGACTTATATGGCGTTAGTATGTCACCTGTCAATATTTTTTACGCAGAAACAAAAATCAACCGATCATGGATTACAAGATTTTAACGTTTTACCTGAAAAATTTAATTTTTATATTTTACTACAGTTCTTTAATGCTACAAGATGGAGAAAATTTGTTTATAACGTAAGTTGCAAATAACTTTTCCTCTTATTCTCATTACAATTAAAAACTATATTTATCAAAATTTAATGAAATTTTTGACAATTAAACTTTTTACTCTTCAAGAAATATCACTTCCGGTGAAGATATTTGTACCAAAATCTAATGAGCTCTTCCAATTTATATACAAATGTAAAATACCAAATATCAAAATTTTTGGGTAATTCGTATTTGAGTTATCCGACATACACACCGGCCTAATTCGTGCTCATCTACTTAAAACTCACTACCCGATTTTTTGCATGATTCCAATACCTCCCTTACAGGTAAGCGGGAGGTAAAAATATCATTTTTCACAATTCCTTATCATAAACCATATAATTTCTCATTATAATTGCTCGGCTAAACTGAATAAAAATTTACTTTTTTTTCTCCGCCATTTATTGGCCAAATGGTTTTTTTAAATAAAAACTCATGCAATCTTTTTTGTTCAGAATTTAATGCTCTTTACTTTAGCTGTCGTGATTTTTCTAAATTTCCCTTATTTTCCGAGATATAGCCGGAAAAGTCTGGAAAATTTTTTTGACTCGAATTTTCTCGGAATTTTCACTGGTTTCGCGGCGGGACTCATTTTTAAACTATTCTCCTACTAATATACTATCCCTATACCAAATTTCATCCACTTCCAATTTTTTTCCCAGATTTAGTGAATATTTTACTGCGGGCGCTGGACTAAACACTACAAGTGAAATGCATAATATGTCAAATCACTAACGTTTACTATACCAACTCCTAATTTCGTATTGTGAATGAGGCTTTACGTTCCGTAGATAATAGTATATTATATATTGAGTGACTAAAGTGCATGATTAAATCCTGAGGGTGAAGTTTATTTCACGAGCCAAGGTGAGGGAAATAATCACCAGAAGGATTAAAGATACTTTAGTCCTGTGGTATATACGCTATTTTTTGCACTTCATCCTCAAATGAATGCAAAATAGTTTAAAAGAATACACATTTTGCAATTTTGACAGTAAATTTTATGACAAATATTTATATTGTTACCATAGATACTCTGTAACAAATAGCACGTATTTACTTGACAACGGGAATAATTAATTCAATTTCTTGACAACAGGATTAAATATGAAAAATAATCCCTTGGGATCAAAGTAAGAACCTTAGTCCCTAAAAATAAAGACTAAAGAAGAGTTTTAGTCCCGGAAGTGCAAAATAGCATGAACATACCTTCATTATTGTCGGTTCCATTTAAAAATTCATCATTAGATAACTCTGACTTTAAATCAATGACACCATAGTTGTCTTCTGTTTCTTCTTTTACGATTTCATATTTATTTTCATCTAAAATCAAATATTGTTTTAAAAATTATCCTAAATATTTATTAAGCGCATTTCGTTACCTTCATTTGCTAACATTTCTCCAACAACTTCTGGTTCCTCTCTATGTTTAGTTTCATCTTCGTTTGGTTCTTTTTTTCCAGTACAGACTACATGTCTAATTAGATGGGAGCGACATGTAAATGATTTATGACACTCATTACACTTATGTGATTTTTTATCTGTACTTCTCGAACCACTTTTGCATGTTGACTCTGGAAAATTAATAAAGTATTATATTGTTTAATAAATCTTCGATATAAATATTACATGAACGACAATAAAAAATGCCTGTTCATATAAAATAACTTATGCTTTTGAAGTATAAGTTTCTGCAAAAGCAAAAAATTCAGAAATGCATTGGTTATGACTTGATTATTTATTAATATTACTAATTTTTAAGTAAACAATTTGCCACCAGCGCTACGGACAATTAGGAAACATTACGATTATGAAAAACTGCAGTTTTAAATATAAATTTTTGGGATAACTATTATTGGAAAGAATTACGTTCCGTAGGTAAAAGTATGAAGAGCTTTCAAAAAAATACCTTCATTATTGTCTGTTGCATTTAAAAATGCATCATTGTATATCTCTGACTTTACATCATTAACATCATAGTTGTCTTCTGTTTCTTCTTTTACGATTTCTTCAACAAATTCATATTTACTTTCATCTAAAATCAAATATTGTTTTCAAAATTATCCTATTTATTTATTAAGCGCATTTCATTACCTTCGTTTGCTAACATTTCTCCAACAACTTCTGGTTCCTGTCTATGTTTAGTCTCATCTTCGTTTGGTTCATGTTTTACAGTTACATTGTCAAAATTACTATTTTCACTGTCACTGTTGAGTTTTATGTTTATATTTTTTATATCAATTAATGTAACTTGTAAATTACTATAAGTTTCATCTGTAGATTTTAATTGTTGTATGAAACTATTAAATCTATTAATGTTCCGTGCACACAACCACTTGTAGCTGTACACATCGTTTAATTTTTCCAAACAAGACACACAAATAAACAACATAGAATCTTCTGGTTCAATTTTTATCTAAAATTGAAATATATAAACTACCTGTATGATAATTTAAGGTTATGTTTACTCACATGTTTAGGTAAGAAACATTTTAATTTTTCTTTGACAATTTCACCATCGCTGTCTTTTGATAAAATACTTTTGAGATTTATATCATTTGTAAGACATAAAAGACATAAGTCAATTGTTGTAAACATGATATTTAAAGATTTGATGTTTTACTTGAGGTTTGACAAAAGGTAGGTAAATAAAGCACAAGCAGACAAGCACTGGACTGGAGCCATAGAAAAGAGAGCACCACAGACCAAAGATAGCACTGCATTTGAAATAGAAAGCAAAACTTATGTGGCTTAAGTAATGCGCAGTGTTACCAACTGTATTAAGTATATAGAACGCAGAATGGTTAAGCCGTGTTAAGCCGCGTTCCCCGTTCGAAATTTGGTGTAATTCGTAAGTATCACTGAAATTTGAAGAAATTAATTTGACTGTTCACAGTTCGAAATTTGTGTTGAAGGTGCGTTGGCAGTTTGTCTTGTCAGTGTCAGCCAAGGACGTTAAAGAGTCCTTGGTGTCAGCACAGAGTGTCAGTTTGTTTTTGTTGATGAAAACGTGATAAAGAAAAATGAAAATAAAAGAAGATTTTGTAGATATAATTTCCAAATTTCCATGTTTGTACGATAAAATAAATATATATTTTCTCAATTAATAAAACGAAGCCTAAATTTACTAGAGAAATTTGGGGTTTGGATACTTTTCTACGAATTGAAATTCTAGGGCACCGAATTTCAGTTTTATGAACGCAAGTACACATTGCCGTAAGACAAGCTTCACAAATTGTACCGAATTTCACTAAATTTCGAACTGTGAACGCGGCTGTTGCATGGAAATTTTATGAATTTGACATAGAATAACAAATTTGATTATTTTTAATTATTATTTTGCATAAATACGATAAAAGCATTAACAGCAGGTAAATTTTATAATGAATGCATGCATTTCTTATAAGTTTCAATGGGACCGTTAGCGCAATATTTCTCCCGATAGGTTCGCTAGGGAGCTAATTTCTTTTAACCTTCAAATGACTTTGAAACGTCAAACCTGTGTATTATGCTGTATATGAAACGAATCAACGAAAGTCAAAATGCGCGAATGCTGTATTGTACACTGCAATGGCAAAAGTAATTCGCGATTTAAAATCCCTAGCGACCATAGGAGACAAATTTGGATAAATTCCATTGGAGAAAATAACTTCATATTTAAACAAATAACTTAATATTTATAAACGATGATGTCGACAATTGAATTAGTTATTAATATAACTATTATACAAATTAAATTTCAAGTAACCTTTCTATTCATTCTGTTTTTCGTCCCGATGTTTTGGCACCTCTTTGAAACAATACATTTTTTAACTCTTCGACTTTCCAACTGTGATAATTATGACATGGTTATAATTGTAGTATTGTCACAGGTATTAATTGTTGTATAAACTTCAACAGAGAAGACATAATTACACGCAGTAACATTATACTTACGTCTTCTTACTTTTACTTAAGTATGTATCGTGAAATGCCTCGTTTTCATGTATGCGATATCCGCAGATTTCTTGCGGAATAAAATGGCCGCCACGAATTCCGTCAGTAGTTAAATTATTTTTAACTTTCTGCGGAACTCCGCAAGCTCCGCAAGTTTTGACGTTTAAACTGTCAGTTGTTATAACTTCAAATATATGTTTATTTATGTTGAATATGGAGATGGAATTCGTGGCGGCCATTTTATTCCGCAAGAAATCTGCGGATATCGCATACATGAAAACGAGGCATAATACGTACTTCGGAAACTAGCTCCCTGCTGCCACCTATGCTAAGCTTTGCGCTAACGGTCCCATTAATTTTGATTATTTTACAAGTTATTTTCATTTTATAAGGATTGTCACATGATATATGACATTCCTCGATTCTGGGAAAACTGTAAATATTATATTTTTATTTGGCAGCACTGCTTCAGCTCGAATATATCACATTAATACAGTTGGCAATACTGGCTACCAAATTTAGTTATTTAGTCTACGTCAAAATATTTTTAAATAGACTTGTTTAGTGTGACGTCACTTTCTGGTTCCAAACAAGAAAATGGCCACTCGTTGCTAAGGTAGTTGCTATGCTACTCGATAAAACAGTTTGGTTTGACAATCAAAAATTATTTATAAAATAATTTATTACGGAACTAAACTTTATTACGTGTTTTTAAGCCACTTTAAAACAATTAAATCTCAAAATAAATTTAAAGACGCAGTTATTGTCAAACGGCAAACGTCAAACCAGCCTGTTTTACCGACTTGCATAGCAACGGTCTTAGCAACGAACGGCCATTTTCTTGTTTGGAACCAGTGTGACGTAACCACTAAACAAGTCTAGTGAGCTTCACATTTAACGGACTGAATTATTGTGACTGATTCGTATTTTAATTTTAATTTTCTTATTATTCCTTATCTTATCAAATGAAAAAATGTAAGAAATATACATCGTATTGTATTTTGACATTTAGATTTCGGGCTCAGATTTAATCATAGTCGCACGGAACTCCACATTTTATTGAATAATTACTACCTATATTTCCAAACAAAATATTTAATAAAATCGTGTATTATTTCAATTGCTCATCAATTGTTATAACATATTAAAATATTATTTGAACTAAGTTTCTACTTTTGGTTCAAGTCAAAAAATGTATGATACGCCACTGGTATAAACATTTATTAATTGCATATTTTTGTAAATACACGCAATGTTGAGTAATAAAGTTATGTTTAAATGATACAACACCAATTAAATAATGTTTTTATGAAGAAGTAAAACAATTTTGCGACGTATTTGTGTAGACTGTTCGTGTCACGTGATTGCACGTGAACTTCCCATAATCAGCTGTCATCTGGCTTGTCTGAAAGCCCGATTTTGACTCGTTCCATTTTTGTGATCGTTTGAAGAAGGTGTGTGGGACAAAATGGCTTATCCAAATGCAATAAACGCTAAAGCAGCGTTCAAAGAACATGTTCTAGCTGTTTCAAGAGATTTCATCTCGCAACCGAGGCTCAGTAAGTATTCAAACTCTTATTATCAATCGCATCACAAGACCGATATTAAGTAATTAGGCCACTAACGCACAGGGGTTGCAATATTTTTGTGTTATTTATCTTGAAGAGTCAATCAAGTATTTATTTTACTTCTTTGGCATTATTACAAAGTAAATGACTGTTTATAAGTGTCATGTGACTTGACATATGATTTGCCACTCCTGTTTGGCACATGACTCCGACTAGAAATTGATGATAGGAGCCGTAATTTTAATTGTGCGATTGTGCCTAAATTTACCACTTGCCAGAAATGACTTTTTGTGTAAATACAAGTCTTGCCTTCAATGTAAATATAATATTTGCATCCGGGGGTACTTCAAACAGGGCGCAATTTTAAACAAGTGTTTGAACATGTACTAAGTGATTTATTTTACTACTTCTGGTACTTGATGTACATAATAAGGGCCATTCAAAGAAATTATTAAGCTCTACGCCAGAAAATTTTGCCGGTTGTAATTGTAAGTGCTTCAAAGTGCGCAAATTGAGAGACGCCACATGACAATTCCCGGTTTGATGCGCACTTCGATTCAGTTTACAGTTTCTGAAGGGAACGTCTTCAACACTGGAATATTATAAACTAGAAAATTCAAGAAGATAATATTCTTGACAGGAATCATAAAAATCACGAAATCCCAAGCTAAGGAAAATTCATTCACAAAAAAACATTTCTAGAAAAGACATATCTGGATTCAAGTAAACACAGAAACTTTACTTGGTGGCCAAACCTGAAGTTGGCTGCAAGCTGTCAGCTGAATGGCCGTTTAAAAAACGAGTTCTGTTGGACTCAAGAAGGGTTTTGTTAGCATAGATTAGTTTATGTCAAAAAAACGGAGTTCTGCTGGACTCAAGAAGGGTTTTGTTAGCATAGATTAGTTTATAAATTAGCTAGAATTCGATTTTTTCCGCAGCCATATTATTTCCAGTTTTGAATATTCCTTTACATGCGTTTTTTGCATCAATCAGATTCCACATTTGAATTTTCTATGAAGCATTTTCTTGTCTTTGAATTTTCGTTTGTTTTATGATTCCGGGCAAGAATTTTCTTGTACTTGAATTTTCTAGCTCTGACAACCGGTAAATTTCATTTATTCGAAATTTCGAAATATTTTTCAAATTAATTAATTAATTTTTACCTCTCGCCTCATATTCTATAAGGGAGGTATTGTGATGGGTCAAAATTTTCGAGTGTGAGTATTTGGTGGATAAGCACGTTTTAGGGTCCCTAGAATAAGAATTTAACATTTTCGAGATGATGTCTGTAGTATATGTGTGTGCGTTCGTTCGTTTGTATTTCGGAAACGATAACTCAAAAAATATCAAACATTAACATTTCAAATTTTATATTTATGGTTTTAATACAAATCTTAATAAGCCATTAAATTTTGGTTTCAATCTACAAACCGGAAGTAGTACTTTTTAAAATATTTCGATAAATAATTAAGTTAAGACAAATTTTTTTATTTTAAATGAAAGATTATGAGATTATTACATACAATCGGTATTTTATAAAAAAAATTATATCTGGTATCATTTAAGAATAATTAAAATATATACTTATAATTTAGTATTTCGGTATCTTGTGATTGATTAAAATTTGTTACTACGTAAAATTTAAATGATTATGACATGACAATGACAATAGTAATATATCATATCGTTTATATCTTCTTTGGCAGTTTAAATAAAATGACTAAAATATATTTGTGAGTAGTAGTACCGAGTAGTACCTACCTATATATTAATATTTATTTTGTATAATAAGTAAAAAGAATTAAGTAAGTACGACGAAAGGTATTGTGCTGGCCACATCAGATTTTTTAAAATTTTACTACAGTTCTTTAATGCTACCAGATAAATACAATTTTTTTATAACGTAAGTTGCAAATAATTTTTTCTCTTATTCTTATTACAAATAAATTCTATACAGGAATGTTTCTATACCTCTGCACGCATCTTTAATAGGTTATATAATTTGATTACAGGAAATTTTTTTTTTCAAAATTCGCAAAAATAAGGGTAGTGAAAATATAAGTTCCATTGGTTTGAACGTCCATTTAACTGCTTATTTATTATGTTATTTATAAAATAAAATTATAAATAGTATCAGACTATCTACAAATAGTCACTTCTTATGTAATAATTAATGAATATACATTTAAATGGACTTTAATGAATTTAATTATCAGATTACAACAAACTGCAACTTGAATGTATTTATATTGAAATAATAAATAGTTTTATTCGTTACAAAAAACATTGTACAAACCTCTTGTGGGAAGACACAATTCCAGCATTCGCGTAAATGAAACCCTCGTTTTGCTTGTGTTTCAAAAACCGCTCATGTGGCATCAAAATCTTCCTGCATTTAGTTCGTAAATAACTATTGCAACACACTCGCATCGATTTTACCAAATTTTGACATAGTATTGTTTAAAAAAATCTGATGTGGACACCACATGACTTCCTTGTACGCCTATTAAACTGTTCATACTTTTCTTAATAACTAAAATGTAGAATAATATAAAAAATCTGACGTGGCCACCACAAGACCTCCTGCCATACCTACTTTATTCTTTTAACTTATTATACAAATATATTAATATATAAGTACTACTACTACTGCTACTATACTCACAAATATATTTTAATCATTTTATTTAAACTGCAGAAGAAGATATAAAGCATATTTTACTATTGTCACTGTCATGTCATAATCATTTAAATTTTACGTAGTAACAAATGTTAATCGATCATGGACTACAAGATACCGAAATACTAAATTATAAATTATATACTTTAATTATTCTTAAATGATACCAGATACAAAAATATTTATAAAATACGGATTGTAGGTAATAATCACATAATCTTTCATTTAAGATAAAACAAATTGTCTTAAATTAAATATTTATCGAAATATTTAAAAAAAAGGACTACTTCCGGTTTGTAGATTGAAACCAAAAATAGGAGGTGCACAACTAGATACAAAATTTCAATTTTCTACGTCTAACCGTATTTGAGTTATGCGACACACATACGTCCGTCCGTCCGTACGTACGTACAGACGTACGTACGTACAGACGTCACGACGAAACTAGTCATAATGGATTCAGAAAAGGTCAAAACGGATATTTCCATCAAAATCTGAAAACCGAAATTTTTTGCGATTACAATACTTCCTTTTACTCCGTACAAGGAAGTAAAAATGCCGAATAAACAGAAAAATATTACTTTTGCATGTTTAATTTAGGGCATTTTAAATACATATTAAAATTCATGCGTCGCACTGTAGGTAACATGTTATTTAAGATTATTTCTTTTATCTTATAAATACAACATTTTATATGTGTTGTATTAGCATTATGCTATTTAATAAATCTATTATTAACATAATACAAATACGATGCCACTTTTAGAGCTGCCACACTAAATCTGTATAACTCTCCTTTTCTCGACGAAATCGTAGACCATGGTATAAAGAAACTAAGGTATGTGCATGCGCATGTCTCCCCACCAGCGTGTTCTCGCTGTGACGTCACGCGGCAGACAGAAGCCGGCAGAAGCATTACGGATTGTTGTTAAACTTAGTTATTTGTATGGTTATTTCGAATTTCTTCAAATTGTATACTTAAATATTTACAATGTCGTGTTGTGCAGTATATAGATGTACAAATTATAGTTAAAAAAATCGAGTTACATATCACAGGTTCCCAAAAGATCAAAAAATATGTAAACTTTGGATTATAGCGCGTGGCAGAGAAGATAAAATAAAGATTTCATGGAGACAAGTTTAATACTGATACTTCAATAATTAAAAGTCTCGCCAACGAAATACATGAAAAAACTAAAAACATGTTTGAAGTACCTATAGAAGTATTATCATGTTTTGTACGTGTAAGAACATATATAAGAATACGGGAAATAAATAAAAATATATTATATACTAAAAAGGCAGATAAGAAAAGAGAAAGCAAGAAGCTAAAGAAATCTACTAAATAAATCAGCAAAATTTGTTTCTTCTAATAACATAATTATGTATTTTAATATTCTAAATTTATGTTATATGTTAGTATTTTTTGCTAAATTCATGTTTCATTTACAAGTGACGTGTTATTTTTTCAATACTTTAATTTGTATTTAAATTTGTTATTTTTTTTATACGTACATTGGTTTATTGTTTATTCAGATACGTTTTATATTGTACCTACTATAAAAAGTTGTAATTATAAACTAAACAGTAATTTATTTAAAACTTAATTCATGTTTGCCAATATTTGTTTGTTAATAATTTAATATCCATATTTTATATTTTCAGTTTCGTAGTATTCATTAGTTTACACGATTTAAATAATTTGGAACGTGTATTTTTAGTTTTATATTATGTATTTCAGTCTTGCTAAATGTATTGAGTTTTAAAAATTCAGTTTCTGTGAGCATATTACCACAGATATCTGTGAAATTACTAAATTTAGAGCGAATATACAGTTAAATATTGATATTACAGTTATATATTACATAAATAATTATTGGTTATTGTGCACAGTATCATACAAATTCAAAATTATTGTAATCAAACGCAGTTTACAGTAGAATCGGGGAGACAGCCGAGGTACGTCATCATTTGGTGAAAAACTTTATAATATTAAAGTAACTGAAACGAAAACTAAACTTGTACCAAATGTACATAAAAATTAATAATGAGTTTTATAAATATGCCTACGTATTATATTATCATTAAATCAATATGAAATAGTTTATATATGTATTTAAATGACCGTATATGAATCCATCAATTTTAATTTTTTTTCTTCGAGTGGTAACACTGATTTATAGTACGTTTATATACTTGATTTACTGTGTGAGTTTCTGATTTTCTTGTGGCTTCTTTTTTACCAGTTTGGTTTATATCTTTGTTCTTAAATCTGTCTTTTTCAAAACAACATTTCGTGATTGTTGCAACATTGTTGCGACATTCACATCATATTACATTACGATTCAAAGAACTAATGTAAATATGTTCACAGCTGACGTCACATAATTTAGTTACATTTTTTGATGACGTACCTCGGCTGTCTCCCCGATTCTACTGTAGGTACTATTTCCTATACCACGGCACTACTGGTTCTGGCTTCTGTCTGCCGCGTGACGTCATGCGCGAAGCGAACGCATTTTCGGTCACCGGACGAACATACCTTAGTTTCTTTATACCATTATACATTCCGGCCTTATTTATTACAAAACTACAACAATGCATGTTAGCGAGGCAGGGGAGCAAGTAAAACAAATAACACAACCAATTAGTTAAACACACAAACAGTATATTCAATGTATTACACAAATAAAACACGACGCGATCTAAACACAACTACATTTTATATTCAAACTCATTTAACTGAACATCGTACAGGATAAACCGTTAAGCTATAAGTAAGTGGATATCGCCACGAAAGATGGCGACACTATTCGTGAGCACTGAGCAGAGACTCGTAACAGAATTTAAATATTATTATATTTGACAATGCACAATGCTTCCAGCTTACAAAACCGTCTCCGGCGTCAACGGCCCTTTAGTAATCCTCGACGACGTGAAGTTCCCCAAGTACGCCGAGATCGTCCAACTCAAACTCGCGGACGGAACCATCCGCTCCGGCCAAGTGCTCGAGGTGAGCGGCTCCAAAGCTGTGGTCCAGGTGTTCGAGGGCACGTCAGGCATCGACGCCAGACACACGCTGTGCGAGTTCACCGGGGACATCCTGCGCACGCCTGTGTCGGAGGACATGCTGGGGAGGGTGTTCAATGGATCAGGGAAACCGATAGACAAGGGGCCGCCCATACTGGCTGAAGACTTCCTGGATATACAGGGACAGCCGATTAACCCCTGGTCCAGGATCTATCCGGAGGAGATGATACAGACTGGCATCAGCGCTATAGGTAAATCAAAGAGGTCGTACCTTGCACAGAATGATTTCACCATGGTTAAGGTAGATATTCCATGGAATCATTTTACCCAGAATTATTAATTGAAATTCAAACTATACAGGGTGTTTTCCTTAAAACAACCAGCGCTTTTTTGTTATTATTAATTTAGTAAAAGGATCGTCGGATGATGAATGATGAAAAAGGATCAATAAATTACTCCTAGATGCAGACGTTTCGGTTATTATTTAACCATCTTCAGTGTAATTGATCCTTTTTCATTATGCATCATCCGACGATCCTTTTACTAAATATCAACATCTGGATACGATTCTTTCATCAGTTATTATTAATAACTTAGCAAAACACGTTATTTTAGATATTAGATATTTATACACCAAGTGAGATACATGAATGTTTATTCAAGAGAAGAAAGTTTAGCCCCCGAGCCCGAAGGCCGAGTGGGATAATTTCTTCGAGTGAATAAACATTCGTATCTCACGTGGTTTATACAATATTTTATTCAATTTTGAAGAATTATTTTAAATATATGAATTATAAATTTATTTTGACATAACAAAAAAAACTAATCAAAGTAGTTATCAGTGGTAAGTTGTCATTGTTTTTATGCATTTTTGACGAAATAATGACATCACGCAGTGATTTAAAAATGTGTTGAGTGATTTAATAGTATATTATGTATCAAGTTTTATAAACGTCATTTTAGACACGAGATTTTTAGGAACGGTCGCAGCGAGTGTATAAAAAACTAGTATCTAGAGAGTTTATAAACGAGTCACATACTATACTTTTTCTACGACCACAAATTACACAGCATAAATTCATAAATATGAAATATTTCATTTATAATATTTTTAGGTTAAATCATAATGATATTATACATAGCTAAAGTTGAAATTTTTTTGCAGAGGAGTCACGTCATCAAAACATTACGAAATAAAAAATAACTGTAGTAATGACCTAGTGATGTTAAATGAATAAAATAAATACTACTTTTTTGCATACTATAAGAATAGTGCATTTTCATTAAATTTACAATAATTTTAAAGCCGAACATAATGTTTTTAATGCATTTTTAATTTATTTCAAATAATTGTAGTTTGTTTTTTCACCACACATTGGCATTACTGAATTAAGAATTGTGTTTTGTGTTGTACGTTTACATGACACTCATATTTTTTCTGTAACGCTATAGAGTTCTAACTGGAAATATATTAAATTTTACAATGATATTTAAATATTAATCGTCTAATAATTCAATTAAATTAATTGAAAAATAAGCATCGCATGTAAATTTAATAATACATTACATTTTTAAATTTTAAATTAGTATACTATGTAAATCTAGTATTCCGTGACGTCATTTTCTTGTTCCGTGACGTCATTATCTAGTGACCAACATTAATGACGTGACTCCTCTCCAAAAAAATTTTTACTATACAAAATTCTTCTTAGGCTAGTGTATTTCACTGTTATCTGGTTAAAATTTGACAATTATTGAAATAAATCATTAATTACCATCAGTTTTTCACAAAAATTAAATGTCAAATATAGGAGCCAACTTCACCCCGTGCTTAATATGTGAGTTGCTATGTTCAGCCCGTGACTAAAAAGGACCAAAGCCACGGCTTGTCGAGGTGTGTTTAAAATGTTATTTAGCGCCATGGAAACCAGTTCGTTATATGATGTTTTAATAACAGGAGTAGAAAAAAAGTTTTAATTCACTTGTGAATAAATATTTATTTAAAGTTGTTGCTATTTTTGCAGTTTAAAACGTCAAAATTGAATTTAAAAAAATACTATCGTAACCTAGGTAAAAGTCGTATTAATAGTTCGTTGTTTATTGTATAGCCTACTTCAATGTTGTAAAATTATTTCTGATTTTTAATACCATTTTTCTCAAAATACTTGTTATACAACCTCATGTCATATTTATATTGTTGAAGTCAGAAAAAAAATCTCGATCTAATGCACTAAAAATTATATAGGTGACCATTTAAAAACATATTAATTTATTTTGCTGTTTGAGAACCACTAGTTGAATTTCAATTTTTTAGAAATTTTTCTATCAGAAACATTATTTTTATAGTTTTTAAAACAATGAAATCTTCGCTCTTAATTCGCAATTTTGTCTTATTTTACTGGGTTAATAATCTTACTAATGAACTCCATTATTCTTTAATCGTAGTAAAAATGCATGTAACCATAAACACCCTGCAAATGTAAATTTATTATAACACAGGGTTGGCAAAAATCATACATTTTTAAAAATTAATCATGATTTTTTTGTTTTTAAATAAATATTATAGCACTAAATATAGTTAAAGTAATTATTATTTAACGAGTTATATGAAAAATTCCATTAAAAATATGTAGTTTGTATTATTGTTGCACATTTCAAGTTTTAACACGAATTTTTTAAACTATACGCTCGACGGCTCGACTTATGATTACATAGAATGGATTTTGTTTTTTGTTTAATATTATTTCATTTAATAAATAAATATTGACATTGGATTGAGACACTTGTTTTGTTCGGTATTAGAAATATAATTAAATTAATACAAAATTTTTTAAAAACTCGAAAAATTATTTACATAAATCAATGATTTTTAAAAAAATCTTGGATTTAAATCAGGCCAACCCTGCTATAACATAACCTACAATTCACTTGGCAGCCTTATTTTCAATTCTAATCTTTAGAAGTAGGAAAGGTTGGCTTATGGATCCCAAAATAAATTTATTTCATTTGACGACTTCAAAGAGTCATGTCGTTTTTATTATTGTGGACGTTTCGGGCCCAGAATGTTGCCCTTCTTCAGCAATACATAAAAAAAAATTTTAAACGATAGTCTGTAATTAAATTACATGTCAAAAACAAATATAAAATTAAGTGCATCGCAAACTCACCAACAAGACGTAATCGGAATACAATTCTTTTTAATACAAAGGTTTATTATAAGATAAATACATACAGGGTGAATAATCGAAATGCCCGTCGTCGATATCTCCCTTGTCGTTCTAAATACAGAATAAATTCATTAACAGAATTTTTCATCTACTCAAGGAGCATAACTTAAAATTATTTTCACATATACAGGGTGTTGCATAACGACTTGGCAATAATTGTTCGTCTTTTTTTAAATGAAACACCCTATATATTTTTATATATTTTGAATTGTATTTTATTTACCTATACGAACATATAAATTTCATTTTAGTTTTCCGCGGCGTTGCCAAGTTATTCAATTTTTTCTCAAAAAAAAGCCGAATACACGTATTGTTTTATAAAGGCGTACTGAACTTATTTTAATAGTAAAAATTAAGAAAATTTTTTTCTGTACAACTGTAACTAACATTAATTTCGAAATTAATTAAATTAATGTATTTAGGCATAGGACATCCTTTATAACATAAAAAGATGCAAAAATACACACAAGAGAATAATAAAATATAGGGTGTTCCATTTGAAAATGACGAGTTATAGCCATTTGAAATTGAGTAAATTTGATTCTCTGAACTGAACATCCTGTATAACAATATTTAAAAAAAGTTATGTCAGAACAAAGAGTATAGTTTCAGTTGTACAGAAAAAATTTTTCTTAATTTTTACTATTAAAATAAGTTCAGTACGCCTTTATAAAACAATACGTGTATTCGGCTTTTTTTGAGAAAAAATTGAATAACTTGGCAACGCCGCGGAAAACTAAAATGAAATTTATATGTTCGTATAGGTAAGTAAAATACAATTCAAAATATATAAAAATATATAGGGTGTTTCATTTAAAAAAAAACGAACAATTATTGCCAAGTCGTTATGCAACACCCTGTATATGTGAAAATAATTTTAAATTATGCTCCTTGAGTAGACGAAAAATTCTGTTAATAAATTTATGCTGTATTTTTAACGACAAGGGAGATATCGAAACGGGCATTTCGATGACTCACCCTGTATAACGTAATACTCATAATATTAACACGTTAAAACATAGTTTATGTTATATATTTAACAAGTTTATTCTATAATACATGAAATCTTAAGGGTTTGCAATGGATTATGCTTATTTTATTATATTTTAATTTTGACACAAACGGCGCTTCATAGTCCGCCATCATTCCATAAACTTCATAACATAAACACCTCCACCACTTCCGGTAGATGTACCAACCTTTCAGAACTGTCGACACACACTAGCGCCACTAACACGGCGGGAAATTCAAATTTAAATAAAACTACTACACTTTCAATTTTCATAAATTCTAATCCTTAGACGTGATGAACTCAATCGCCCGCGGGCAGAAGATCCCAATCTTCAGTGCCGCCGGCCTCCCGCACAACGAAATCGCCGCCCAGATCTGCCGGCAGGCCGGGCTGGTCAAACTCCCCGGCAAGTCAGTCCTGGACGACCACGAGGACAACTTCGCCATCGTGTTCGCGGCCATGGGCGTCAACATGGAGACCGCGCGCTTCTTCAAGCAGGACTTCGAGGAAAACGGCTCCATGGAGAACGTGTGTCTGTTCTTGAACCTCGCGAACGACCCGACCATTGAGAGGATTATCACGCCGAGGTTGGCGTTGACGGCGGCGGAGTTCCTCGCGTACCAGTGTGAGAAGCATGTGCTGGTGATACTGACTGATATGTCGTCGTATGCTGAGGCGCTGAGGGAGGTGTCCGCGGCGAGGGAGGAGGTGCCCGGCAGGAGAGGCTTCCCCGGGTATGTCAACTTACTAATGATATACAGGGTGTTTCAGGACTAGTGTAACAAACTTTTACAGCTTCTTCCTGAGGTCATTTTGAACCAAAAATGTCATTGAACATAGGTCCTATTCCTTCTGGTTAACAAAATACAAGACGTTGAAGTTTTATAAATAACACGATTTATTTAAAAATTTTATAATCAAGACACTTTTGAAAAACAAATTGTTTTATAAAAAAATTAATTAGTTTGACAGCTGTCATTTAGTGACATTTACAATTCAAGATTAAAAATGTATTTATTATAAGTTATATAGAAATAATACTTAATATAAATGCTTCATAATTTTAGTATTTTTTGTATTATATCTGTAACTTATAAAAAATACATTTTAAATCTCGAATTGTAAATGTCACTAAATGACAGCTGTCAAACTAATTAATTTTCTATAAAACGATTTGCTTTTCAAAAGTGTCTTTTTTTAAAATTCGTGTTATAAAACTTCAACGTCTTGTATTTTGTTAACCAGGAAAAATATGATCAATGTTCAATGACAATTTTTGCTTAAAATGACCTCAGGAATAAGCTGTTAAAGTTTGTTACACTAGTCTTGAAACACCCTGTATTTACAAATCAACTAGTCTTTTCAATCAACTACTAATTTTGGTAACGTGTAATTTGGCCGAAACTTCAATTTAATTTGGAGGCAAAAGGCAACGTGAGTTCTTGGTTGATGGTTATTGAAAACGGTTAAATCTTGTACTTCGAATTAAAAAATTGACATTTTAATTATTAAAAGATATTTACAACAAATATGCACCGTGTACAAAAAGTTCCGGGACGGTCAAATATCTCGAGAAATACGCATCTGATCGAAGAACAGAAAAACGCGTATTCAATATTTTTTTAAATCTATCTAATGACACCTAACACGACCCCCCAACACCCACCTTTGAGGCGGGCTGGGGGGTAACTTTTAAATCCTAAATGGCAACCACCATTTTTTATTACAGATTCGTATTCTAGGGAAAAAATAAGAAATTTTTATCTCAAATTTTTTTAAATTCGCGACAGATGGCGCTCTAGACATGCAAGTGCAACTTTTGACAAATTGCTTCAATATTGCATGAGTGTAATACAGAAATTGCACATTTAACGGTTGCATGGAATAGAACATGTTCTAATTTTTGTAAGGCTTGCAGGCAATTCACACTTATTTCTAGTTATTTTTACTTCGTTATGATTGAACATAAACGTCAAAAGGATTAATTTGTGTTTGAAAGTTAGTGCGTTAGTGGTTATAATGCCATTCTGTTCTTATTTTCCAACAATATGCAATACAACAAATCCAAGCAGTTAAGTTGACATAAGTAACAAAATATTGGTAAATTTATTAATAAATTTATACATTAAATAAGTAATTGCACGTTGCTGATGTTGCTCAGCGTAAAATGAAAAAAATGTCTTCTGCAATTTTCTTGTTCAACTCTGACTTGAATATTGCAGTTGCCCGTTGCGCTTGCTCAATGTAAAATTGGCTTAATAAACTTAAATCCGTCGATCTTGTTGCACTGTTTCACGTATACCAAGTACATGTTCACATTTTCCAGGTACATGTACACTGATCTGGCGACGATTTACGAGCGAGCCGGGCGCGTTGAGGGAAGGAATGGCTCCATCACTCAGATCCCCATCCTGACTATGCCTAACGATGACATCACTCACCCCATCCCCGATCTGACGGGCTACATCACCGAGGGACAGATCTACGTTGACAGGCAGCTGCATAACAGGCAGATTTACCCGCCGGTCAATGTGCTGCCCTCTCTGTCGCGTCTTATGAAGTCCGCCATTGGCGAGGGTATGACCCGGAAGGACCATTCTGATGTCTCCAATCAGCTGGTAAATATTTTTTGTATTGTTAATGACTATTCCAATAGACTAGGAAAGTGCTGACGTCACGCCGCCATTATGTTGCCGTTGCCATAGCAATACTTTCCAAACAAACATTTAGAACCATTTGGTTAGCATAGACGATTGGAAGAATATATTGTTATTTTATCTATACAGTTAGCATTTAACTTTAAATCTACGGTAAGTTATACCTTATGTATATATTAATGAACCTATTATACCAATTTATTTAATTTAAATACAACTAGTATGATTACTATACTGATTTAAAACAGATCATATTTTGAGGTTATAATGTTTTCAACTATTTAAAGTGTATTATTTTATTTTGTGGTATTGTTTGTTATTAATAATTTAATTTTTATGATAAAAATTTGTATTTTAGACCATGGTTATGTGTTTCGCACCTGACTGTAATGAATGAATACAGACCAACTACATCTTTAACGCCTGATTTAAAATACGATGAATCTAGCCCTTCTACTTCTTCAATAAATTATATAGAACATGGTGAATGAAGATCTTCTACTGCCACCAGCTTATCAGACATTTATTTCTCAATAAATAATTAAATAAATATTACTAAATGATATATAACATGGTGAATCAAGACCTTCTACTTCCACCAGCTTGTCAAACACATCTTTCTCAATAAATAATTAAATAAATATTAGTACAATTTACAAGGGAAAAAGTGTTAAAAAATGTGTTAAATGTTGATCTGATTATACGATATTAATACAAATATGAAACCATAACCTCAATATATGATTTGTTTTAAATCAGTATAGTAATCATACTAGTTGTATTTAAATTAAATAAATTGATGAAATAGGTTCATTAATACATAAGGTATAACTTCCCGAGGATTTAAAGTTAAATGCTAACTATGTAGATAAAATAACAATACATTCTTCCAATCGTCTATGCTAACCAAATGGTTCTAAATGTTTGTTTGGAAAGTGTTGCTATGGCAACACAATGGCGGTGTGACGTCACACTTTCCTAGTCTATTAGTCCAAGAGCTGGCTACAGAAAATTTTACATGCCTCGGTTAATGGAAAATTTTACCTGGAAAAGGTTCGATTGCTGCCAGCAAAGCGAAAGCCCGATCGTCAGAAGGCGCACTGGAAGCTTACTGAAATTTGTTTGAACAATAATTATTTTTTAAAAATGCCCTTTTTTCGTTTTTTGCAAATATAATAAAAAGTACTGGATAAATCGCGTTATTCATAAAAGATCGTTTGTAGAGAATGCCAAAACCTACAAAATGGTACGCACCGAAGCAGTACAGCCTTCGTACTGCTTCGGTGCGTCCCAGCCGCGAATTTCCGCGCGACGCGCTATGTTCAGAAGCATTTTTAGCAATGTTCTCCAAACTTGTATGAAAATGTGAGATATACAAATTGTAGCTTTTGACTTCTACTTTTAGAAGCCGTTTTCAAAATTTAAATCGGACGATTCAGCCAATATTTACGCATTTTGCAAGGTTAAGGTATAAATTGTTTACAACGCGATTGTGCAAAAACTATTAAAGCGAAAAATTTCATCTTTCGGCAGTTCAAAATACATGTTATTGGCTATCATTTCCCGAAAAATTAATCCTTAATATTGAAAATTAACGGAGATACGAATTTTTGAAAAAAGGTCCATTTTGAGCATTTTTCCGGCTTTTCTCGGCGAAAAATGCTCGGATCGGAATTTTCCAAAAACTATTTTGTAGGTTTTTGCATTCTCTACAAACGGTCTTTTATGAGTAACGCGATTTATCCAATACTTTTTATTATATTTGCAAAAAACGAAAAAAGGGCATTTTTTTAAAATAATTATTGTTCAACAAATTTCACAAGTAAAAAATTTGGCTGGTTTTTGGATTTTAGTAATGTACAGGGTAACCCCGAAGTGATGGTGCAAGCAGTTTTCTGTTAAATTTTATAACAAAAACACCCTTGATTTTTGCTATAATGACTGGTCTATTTGGCAGCTTCTGACAACCCTTTAGCATCCACTTAGCCTTCTGACAATTTTCTGTAGCCAGCTCTCCTACTAAATCGTCATTATCAACTGTAATTACACAAGAGCTTTTTATTTCGTCGGATAATTGCACTGCTGTATAAAGTAAGCCATAAACAAAACATAATTTTATCGCTTTGACAGCGGATAAAAAGGAAGGTAACTTTTTGCAAGTGATAAATAGTATATTATATATTAAATGACTAAAGTGCATGATTTAATCCTGATGTATTAAAAATACTTTTTGCACTTCCGGGACTAAAACTTTATTTTTAGGGAGTAAGGTTCTTAATTTGATCCCAAGGGATTATTTCTCATATTTAATCCCGTTGTCAAGGAATTGAATTAATTAATCTCGTTGTCAATTAAATACGTGCTATTTGTTCCAGAGTATCTATGGTAACAATATAAATATTTGTCATAAAATTTACTGTCAAAATTACAAAATGTGTATTCTTTTAAACTATTTTGCATTCGTTTGAGGATGAAGTGCAAAAAATAGCGTATATACCACAGGACTAAAGTACCTTTAATTCCGTAGGTGATTATTTCCCTCACCTTCGGCTCGTGCAATAAACTTCACCCTCAGGATTAAATCATGCACTTTAGTCCCTCAATATATAATATACTATTAGTCCTGTGGTATATACGCTATATTTGCACTTCATCCTCAAACGAATGCAAAATAGTTTAAAAGAATACACATTTTGCAATATTGACAGTAAATTTTATGACAAATATTTATATTGTTACCATAGATACTCTGTAGCACATAGCACGTATTTACTTGACAACGGGATTAAATATGAAAAATAATCCCTTGGGATCAAATTAAGAACCTTAGTTTCTAAAAATAAAGACTAAAGAAGAGTTTTAGTCTCGGAATTGCAAAAACCTTTTTCTTAGCAACCAAACAATAAACAATATTTCTAATATTTGTCAGTGAAATGATTAGATTTTGGGAATATTTGTGAAGAAGAACCAAAAGAGTCGTTAAATTATCTCGTTGAATTACACTAGAGCATTTTATTTCCCCCGAATAAATTTTTTGTTACCTGACAGCAATTTAACTCGAAATATTGTTTTAAAATAAAATCACTCCACCTACCCATTTCCCCATATCCAATCAATCTGAAATTTGGTACATAGACTCGTTGTGACCAAACATTTACTTTGACACAAGAAAAAATCTGATGTGGTCAGCACAAGACCTCCCGCCATACCCTACGCTTTTTAACTCTGAAATTTGGTACATAGGCTCGTTGTGACCAAACATTTACTTTGGCACAAGAAAAAATCTGATTTGGGCAGCACAAGACCTCCCGCCATACCCTACTCTTTTTAACTCTTTCTTGAAACACACTATCTAAGAAAGAGTTACAATGAAAACAAAAATATAAATAAATATCGATCGAGTCTCATAAATAAAGGATTTATAGTTTTTACGGGTTCATTTTTACCCTCTATTTGTTAAAATAAGTATTTAATTAAATATAAGCCTCTTATTACAACATCTTGTCTATTCCAGTACGCCTGCTACGCCATCGGCAAAGACGTCCAAGCGATGAAAGCCGTGGTGGGCGAAGAAGCCTTAACACCCGACGACCTCCTCTACCTCGAGTTCCTCACCAAGTTCGAGAAGAACTTCATCACCCAGGGCAACTACGAGAACCGCACCGTGTTCGAGTCGCTCGACATCGGCTGGCAACTCCTCCGCATCTTCCCCAAGGAGATGTTGAAACGTATCCCGGCCTCCACTCTGGCTGAGTTCTACCCCAGGGATTCACGCCATTAGAGTTAGGTTAGGTTCACGGTGCAAGAATAGTTAGGTTGTGAAAGGCTGTATATTCACACTGATTTAATACTATAGTTGGTCCGCGATGTGGTGATCGGTACGTCATTAGTTTCTAAACTTATAATAAACAGGCATTATGTATATCTCTCTTTGTCACATGCATGCTTGTTCATTCGTTGGTTAATGTTACGTCTGTCTAATATGTTTATCTCTTTTCCACTAGTATACTTAAAAAGAGAACGATACATTTACGTCAAGAGAAATGTCAAACACTGCTTATCATTTCAGGTTATGTTTTGTAGGAAATTTAAGAATATTCGCAATGTTGTATAATGCCTAGTGTACACGGAGAAACTTTTTGACATGTTTCCTAGAAAAAATTTCCGGAAACTTTTAACGGCGCCTATAAAAATGAGGCGTTTTCAGGAAACATTGTGAAGTGCAACTAACTTCTTATTTGTCAAATCGTCAAATGTGACATGTGATCATAAACATATTTATTGTTTAAAAAAAAAATCTCCATTTTCTGGAAACTTTTTTCAGGAAACTTTGTGAAAAGTTTCCCCATGTGCACTAGGCATTAGGAACAGAAACTACAAATAATAATAATATAACTATACTCACAGCAGAAAGCATAACACAGCCGTAAACTACTAAATACTAATAACCTCAAATAGAAAATTGCTAATGTCAAAACATACCAGTGAATCTAAAACAATGCTTCTCGTTATTAAATATGAAACAAACCCATTGCCATCAGAATTCAATTTTTAGGTAATTTATAATGATAATAGCATGAAAGATTATTACTATTTAATTTTTATATTACATAATTATTAATTTAAATTTGATATTTAGTTATAGTTCTTGTTCATCACGAGTGACTGGTTGAGAACCTCTATGACGTCAATTAATTTTCCCGCACCTAAAAAATTTAACCCAGACGAATATGTTTGATGACGTAGCGTTCACCACATCGCGGACCAACTATACAGGTTGGTGGAGGTGAAATGCGAACATAGGGAAATATATGACAATGGAGTTATCATGCTAGGCATCTTGATATACGTGGAATAAGTACTGTCAATGTCAAAGTACCTGTCTTATTATTGAAATTTTTATTTTCATTAAAATATTTTCTTTGCATAATAATGTATGTGTACGAGCAGAACGAGAAAGTTTACATGCACTTTTAGATTTTATTATTATTTCTGTTATTGATTACTCTTTTTGCCACACAAATAACTTCGTTTTGTGACACTATTACAAAATATATCAAAATACCTGGCATGAAAGTTCGATTGTCATGTATGTTCCCTATGTTCGCATTTCACCTCCACCAACCTGTATACGTGTTCTTCATATTTTACATATATTTCGATAACACTATATAACGCACAAATTATTAAATTTCGTAGATACTATTCAATATCAGGCGTAACCAGCAGAGACACCTATGAATTAATGACAACTTCTGACCGGGGTTGTGAATGAAAACCGTGCCCAATTGGTGAACCTAATTATTCTTGAACCGTGGTTACGTTGTTATGTATGTAACATTATAATCATGAAACACGTTAGGAGTGTTATTTTGTTATTTCATTATCAGATTGTAAATATTGTTTTGGGATACGAGGCATTTATTATTATTATTATTATTCATTTATTTCCGATTGATTGTAAATACGTTAGGTACAAAATAGATAAATAAAACTTATAGTACTACATTTAAAAATTCATGTAGGAAATAAAATGAGTTATTGATTAAATATTTTTTCCATTTTATCTGTAAAGCCTTGTTCACACATGGACACATAGAAGACACACACGCAACAGTAAAAATCTGACGTGGCCATCACACAACCTTCCGCCATATCTAGACTTTAAACAGAAATGTATACGTACAATCCGGTGCCCATTTAAAATATACAAATAAAAATCTAAAATATTCAAACACAGAAATTTGCATCACCTGAATAAAAAGATTCATTCACAGGAAAACTCTGCTGTGTTGAAGCCATCCTCCGTTCAATTACTACATTTAATATCTTACTTAGGACTTATATAGCGCTAGTATGCCAACTTGTCACCCGTCTCACCTGTCGATATTTTTTACGCAGAAACAAAAATCAATCGAACATGGATTACAAGATATCAACGTTTTATTTGATAAATTTATTTTTTTAATTTTACTGCAGTTCTTTAATGCTACCAGATAAAGACAATTTTTTTATAACGTAAGTTGCAAATAACTTTTCCTCTTATTCTTATTATAAATAAATACCATATTTATCCAAATTTATAGAAATATATAGACCATATAGAAACCATATTTTTCCAAATTTATATACAATTTTGACAATTAACCTTTTCAATCTTCAAAAAATATCACTTCCGATGAAGATATTTGTACCAAAATCTAAGGAGCTCTTCCAATTTATATACAAATGTTAAATACCAAATATCAAAATTTTCGGGTAATTCGTATTTGAGTTATGCGACTAACACCCGGCCTTGACCACACACACACACACAGACATCATCGTGAAACTATCAAAAATGAGTTGTAAGGACCCTAATTCGTACTCATCCACTAAAAATTCACCACCCGATTTTTTGCATGATTCCAATACCTTCCTTTACAGGTAAGCGGAAGGTAAAAATACTGTGAATGTTGCTTGTGAAATAGAGGCGCCGCTATTTTGTGGCTTCTATGTAAGTACAGAAAAAATCAATTTTGAGGCCACAAACGTTCCACACGTTCTTCATTTTGCTTTTGTTGCCTGTGTGAGTGTCTTCTGTGTGCCCATGTGTGAACACGGCTTAAGGCAGCTGTAAACCTAAGACGCTAGAAATTTTAGGGTAGACAAACACCTTAATATCTTGAGCCAAAAACTAACTTCAAGGTCGTTAATGAGCTAGTGGGTTCAACTTTGTAAAGTGAAATTTCTTTATTTTTATTAAAATACTATTGAGATTGAGTGTGCTAAAAAATTATGGCATAAATACAATTAAAGGTAGATTTTATAATGAATGCATGCATTGTTTATGTTTAATTTTTTTTTCTTTTTACTTCCTTGTACGAAGTAAGGAAGTATTGTAATCGCGAAAAATTTCGGTTCTCAGATTTTGACGGAAATATCCGTTTTGACCTTTTCTGAATCCATTATGACTAGTTTCGACGTGACGTCTGTACGGACGGACGTATGTGTGTCGCATAACTCAAATACGGTTAGACGTAGAAAGTTGAAATTTTGTATTTAGGACTGTTATAGCATCTAGTTGTGCACCTCCTATTTTTGGTCTCAGTCTACAAACCGGAAGTAGTACTTTTTTAAAATATTTCGTAAAATATTTAATTTAAGACAATTTTTTTAATTTTAAATGAAAGATTATGTGATTATTACCTACAATCGGTATTTTATAAATATTTTTGTATCTGCTATCATTTAAAAATAATTAAAGTATATATGTATAATTTAATATTTCGGTATCTTGTAGTCCATGATCGATTAACATTTGTTACTACGTAAAATTTAAATGATTATGACATGACAGTGACAATAGTAAAATATGCTTTATATCTTCTTCTGCAGTTTAAATAAAATGACTAAAATATATTTGTGAGTATGCTAGTATAATAAGTTAAAAGAATTTTTTATATTATTCTACATTTTAGTTATTAAGAAAAGTATGAACAAACAAGGCGTACAAGGAAGTCATGTGGTGTCCACGTCAGATTTTTTATTAATTATTTTCATTTTGTAAGTATTGTCACGTGACCTATGACGTCCCTCGGTGACTAATATATTTTTATTCTGGCAACACTGACTTTAGCCCGAACACTTCACCTTAATATAGTTGGCAATACTGTCTTAGGCCAAATTACAAAACGTCAAAATATGTAAATAATAACATGTTTACAATAATTGTATCTTTTATGTCTTACAAATAATAGAAATCTTAAAAGTATTTTATTTGAAGACAGCGATGGTGAAATTGGTAAAGAAAAATTACAATTTTTATTTTCTAAACATGTAAGTAAACATAACCATAAATTATCTTACAGGTAGTATAAATATTTCAATTTTAGATAAAAATAGAACCAGAAGATTTTATGTTGTACGAGATATGCCTGTTTTACACGATCCAATTTATTCACCAATAAATTGATAAAGTTGGCCTTCAATTTCTTCATCAATAAATTGCCAAGTAGAAAAATATTTTTGTTCGTTTTAAGCCTCATTCACAATACGAAATTAGTAGTTATAGTTGCGCTGCGCTAACCAAGGAGGGCGCTAACTGTAATTAGATTGAGATTTGCAAACTCCAAACCTGTAGTTACAACACTGCGAACGATCTGGCAACGCTGTGTTTCACTTTGCTTTGCATTGTCCGAGTTTCAACATCCAAATTCAACTCCGTACCACGTGTTTTTTGAGAGCACTATCAGTGAAATTGTGTTTTTGTTGTTACGCAAAATGGAACAGCAGAATTTGGAGCAACGTTGGGTCATTAAGTTTTGTGTCAAACTTGGAGAATCCGCAAGTGTGACCTATGAAAAGTTGAAACAGGTCTACGGGGAAGATTCCTTATCAAGATGTCAAGTGTTTCGCTGGCACAAATCAATTTTAAACGGCCCAGAACACATTGAAGATAAACCTTCAACATCAAAAACCGGAGAAAACGTCGAACGTGTGAGAGATCTAGTGAGGTCAGACCGCCGTTTAACGATTAGGATGATGAGTGACCAGTTAAACTTGAACAGTTTCACCGTACACCAGATTTTGTCAGAAGATTTGCACATGCGAAAGATCTGCTCCAAAATAGTGCCGAGTAACCTCACAACTGAGCAGAGAGACAGTCGAAAAGCTGTGTGCGTTGATCTTCTCGAGACAATTGCCAACGACCACGATTTCTTCGGTCGTGTGATCACAGGAGATGAATCCTGGATTTTTGAATACGATCAAACGACTAAATCAAAGATCAAATCAATGTTGATTTGCTTCTTCGACAGTAGAGGGATCGTTCACAAAGAATTTGTTCCTGCAGGGCAAACTGTCAACCAAGTTTTTTACAAAGAAGTCCTGGAAAGGCTCAGACAAAGTGTGATTCGTGTGAGACCAGACATAGCAAACAAGTGGTTTCTTCATCATGGAAACACAACATGCCAGACTTCCATATCCATTACGAAATTTTTGACCTCAAAATGCATCCCTGTGGTACACCAGCCTCCATATTCGCCTGATCTCAATCCGTGTGACTTTTTTCTGTTTCCGAAACTAAAAAATGTCTTCAAAGGACGTACTTTTGGGACTGTTCTGCAAAATAATGTGACGGATATGCTAAATGCCATACCAGTTCAAGCGTTCCAGCGGTGTTACCAAGATTGGAAACAACGGTTACGTCGGTGCATAGCAGCTGAGGGGAACTACCTCGAAAACAGAAATGTAGTAACTTGTGGAAGTGACTCTATAACAACAGAAAATAGTAAAATAGACAACGTACACAAAGAAGATAGACAGAAACGAGCAAAAGAAAATAATAGTTATTTTTCTGATAATATTGAAAACAATAAGACCCAAGAAGGAATTATTATCAAAGAAGAATTTTTGGATGGTAAGAATGATTCTTTTGTTTATAAATCTCAATTGATGTATCATTTGATTTTAGGTGAAATTGAATATGAATTTGTTGATGAAATTGTAAAAGAAGAAACAGAAGACAACTACGATGATATTGATTTAAAATCAGAATTCAATAACGAAGGTATGTTTTTTCCAAAGCTTTTTTACCTCTCGCATCATATTCTATAAGTGAGGTATTGTAATGGGTCAAAATTTCGAGTATAAGTTGTTGTCGAATAAGCACGTTTCAGGGTCTCTAGAATACGAATTTACTATTTTCACGATTATGTCTGTGTATGTGTGTGTGTGTGTGCGTATGGACCTATGGACTGACAATTTTTCATCCACGATAACTTAAAAAGTATCAAAATTTAAGGTTTTAATAAGGATCTTAGATTTTCGTAGAAATCCGCAAACCGGAAGTAGTACTTTTTGAAACTTGGCAAATAGTTTTCCTTAAATAATTTGGTACATTATTTATTTATGACAATTTTTGCAATTAAAAATAATAGAAAATATAATATGGGTACAGTTAATTTTAAATACAATTTGCTGAATCTGGTAGTATTTAACAATAAAATAAAGTGTACAATTAATATTTTACTTTTTTGAGATTTATAGGACATACCGGATGTGCAATCGCAATAAAATTTTATGTGGGTAACTATACTTCATTTCAGCTAAGAAAATAGCGTTGGGTTAGATAGGGCAATGATATTCTTGAATCTGATTGGTTGAGATGAGAGGTAGATTTACACTAGCAAACATTTTCATTTCCGTTAACATTACTTATACCTTCTTATTTTGAATTTCATAGTTACATCGAAGTACTACATTATTCTATAGATGACAGCTTTATTCATAAAACATAACTTATTTAAGATTGCGTCAAATTTTGAACTAATAAAATGTGTGAGTGTAAAAATTACTGGCATTCGCAGTGCCATCTGCTATTTTCTTAGCTGAAATGAAGTATAGTCATAAGAAGACAACAAAAATATCACTTCCGATTAAACTGGTAATGACATTAACTTTCTTATATCATTTCAAATGGAACACTATATTTTTACATATTTCAATTCTACATATAACTCTGAATCCATTGATGTCTAGATTTTATGCAAAAAATCTCACGGAAATAAATGAACTATCAAAAGTATTATTTAATGAAATACAAACAAAAGATAGCAAATTAAAAAATAAGTTAAACAATGAAAAAAAATCTGGTGTTGTCATCACACAACTTTGACATAATAGAATAACTGACGTAATTGACTTGTTTGTTTTCAAGCAACTATGATTATTTAATGAATACATTATTTAGTTTTTCTCAAAATTTAAAGCAGGTAATAGTTATGTAACAAACTAGTGTGTTAATAAAGGCGATTAATAATTGAGACATTTCGCTTTCTCTCACGCGTTAATTGTTGAGATTATTAATCGCCTATTAACACATGAGTTAGTTACAATATTTTTCCGTTGATCATACCTTTTTAATTTGAAATTTTTTAAATTTTATTCTATTTCCATGACAAATTAGGTTAGTACCGCTTTAAATGTTCACCACAATTGTATCGACAACAATGGACAACTCAACAACAACAATCGAACAATCAACTGTTTCAGGGAGAAACGGGTGCAGTCAGTTCACTTAATATTGATTAGCAGTACTAAATCGCAAGGTATTTTCGGTTTTAGAATGATGTCATTATTTTTATATTCATTTTAAAGCAATTCTACGTAAATATTATTTACCTAGAAGTGTGAAAATCATTTTTTTAAATTTTGTTTTGCATTTTGATAAAACTTAGATCTGGTCAATATAATACAATATTACGTGTTTTGAACGCATCCAATAAATCGTTGATTAATAAAAAATCATGCATTTATAGGGGTCATTAATGTATGATTTTTTTTACATTAATGATACTCATTAATAAACGATCAACGGAAAAAATATTAAACTCTTACTCTTTTAAATTTTCAATTTCATGCTTTAACTTGCATTTAGCGTAGAAAAAAAATCTAAAAGTATGATCTTATTTTAAGATCGTAGATCATATTTATTTGATCTAGATCAAACTCAAGATCCTTAAAAGTAAGATGATCTAGATCAGATCAAAGATCACGTAAATTGAGCTAGATCGGTGATCTAGATTAAGGTGGTTTCAGCGTGACTCCGTGTCCATGTAAAATTAACGAAATTTTCAGAATATATAACCAAAGTACTAATATATTTATCTTAAAAATTTCAAGCTGATTGACCATCTAGATTCCGAGATAATTGATATCAAAGTTATTGACTTTTACACTGCTAGGATATGTTGACCCAGCAAAAACATCTTAATTTCTGAAAATACATATTGTTCCCTCCATGTAGGTTGTATGAAAAACATTTTCTTAGGTAGATTAAACGATTAAAAAATCAAATAAAAAAAATTGAAATTTTTAACCACTTGGTTATTGCGTAAAAAATTATTGAACATACGACAAACTTGAGTTCTTGTATATTTCCAGAAAAACTTGGCAACGTTGCACTTGCAAAAATCTCCCTGTACTAACTTAGATACTTTGAACTTGAAGCAAAATAATCAAAACAAACTGCTATTTTGTAGATACTATTAAATTTAATACTTAATCTTAATTAATAATGATAAATAATCAAATAGTACAAATAACGCTCATTCATATTCGACATGTTACAAAAAAGATAACTTAACCTAAACGTCAAATGTCAAATCTGACGTAGTACAGTAGTACCACGTTGAAAAACACAGTGCTACGTTGCCACGATTATCATCTAACTACGCATGATAGAAACTGTTCATAAAATTAATATTTCTCTAAAAACCATATTCTAAAATATAAAATTATAATAAATAACCTATATGAACACAGTTCTGTGTCTACTTATATAATATAATAATGAATTTTCTAAATAAAATTTTTTATGCTGAAAGTTGGTATTGGAGTCAAATGAATGACTTTGTTCCACTTTAATTTAATGTTTTAGGTTTTATTTAATAACATATATTTCTTTTAATTGGAAAAAAATCTGTTACGGTATTCTTCCAACCCTTGAAATATTTTTCTACGGCAGTATTATATGTATTTAAGTTCATTTCTCAATTTTTTATGAAGACTGTCAATTGACTTAAAAGTATCGCTGCAACCACCTTAATTGATCTAGATCAGTCATAACATTGTAAACAAAAGTTTTTAGAATCTGTAGCAATAATTTTTTTATTAATTTTTTAGAGCCAACATTACAAGAAAATTCAGATGAAAGTGAATATGAATTTGTCGATGACAATGTAAAAGAAAAATCAGAAGACAATAATTCTGACATTATTGATATACAGTTAGAATTAGAGAATGATGCAGTTTTTGAACGGGCGATAATGAAGGTATTTTTTTAATTAATAGCTATCAACAAATTTCATGCTTTTTAAGCATTTTATCCACGACTATTAAATAATACTTTTATTATATCATTGTTTGAAGTTAATAATGGAACTCATTAATCACTAGTGACTCTTTTACGTATTAAATATGCTTTCTTTATTAATAAAACTTCTTGTATTAGGGCGTTTTAACCAAATTTAAAGCCATGTGATTTTATTTAAGAATTATAAATAGTAATTAACATCCAAGGTATAAACTATAAGCAAGCCTTGTTCGCAACGACTCACATTTCTTAAATCTTTACATTTTCGAAAACGTATTAATGTGTACACAAAAACTTTATTCTTTGACTCTGTTATATATTTTACTTTATTAATTTTTCAGTGTCAACTTCCAAAATTGACCCGGAACCATCTGCCACAGAATTGAATTTAAATGATCACGAACAAAGTAAAGACAGTGACGGACCCTTTAAATGTGATGTGTGCAACAAGAAGTTTACACGTAAGTCTACGTTAAAAATGCATATACGCATACACACCGGGGAAACACCTCACAAATGTGACATTTGTGACAAAGCGTTTAAAAACAGTTCCCATTTAGTGAAGCACAAACGTTGTCACACCGGAGAAAAATCTTATAAGTGTGACATTTGTGACAAAGCGTTTACTCAGAGTTCCAGTTTAGTGCAACACAAACGTTGTCACACCGGGGAAAAACCTTATAAGTGTGACATTTGTGACAAAGCGTTTACTCAGAATTCCAGTTTAGTGCAACACAAACGTTGTCACACCGGGGAAAAACCTTACAAATGTGACATTTGTGACAAAGCGTTTAACCGGAAATTCAGTTTAGTGGAACACAAACGTTGTCACACCGGGGAAAAAACTTACAAATGTGACATTTGTGACAAAGCGTTTAATTGGAGTTCCAATTTAATGACTCACAAACGTTGTCACACCGGAGAAAAACCATACAAATGTGACGTTTGTGACAAAGCGTTTAACCGGAAATTCAGTTTAGTGACTCACAAACGTTGTCACACAGGGGAAAAACCTTATAAATGTGACATTTGTGACAAAGCGTTTAAAACCAGTACCCATTTAGTAACTCACAAACTATCACACAGGGGAAAAACCTTATAAGTGTGACATTTGTGACAACGCGTTTACTCAGAGTTCCAGTTTAGTGCAACACAAACGTTGTCACACCGGAGAAAAACCTTACAAATGTGACATTTGTGACAAAGCGTTTAATCGAAGTTCCGATTTAAAGACTCACAAACGTTGTCACACCGGAGAAAAACCATACAAATGTGACGTTTGTGACAAAGCATTCTATCGGAAATCCAGATTAGTGGAACACATACGCTGCCACACCGGGGAAAAACCCTAAAAATGTGACGTTTGTGACAAAGCATTCAATAAGAAATTTCATTTAGTGACTCACAAACGTTGTCACACCGGGGAAAACTCTTCAAGTGCGCCCGTAAAGGCACATTGTACGACGTAGGTGGCTAAATGGAGATGAAACAAATATTTGATTTGTGAGTTTATTGTATTTGTAGGAATTTCAATTTTACTTAGAGATATCTGAATAAAACTAAAAACAAATAATACAGCACTCATTTTTATGACCTGTTTATAAGAAATTATTCTCGTTCTGTTATTTTTTTGCAACAAACATTTTAAATAGACGAATTTTTATGATTGTTGAAATGAAATGATACTTTATTGTTATTTGTTATTGTTATACGTTATTTGTTGAAAATTTTAGTGATTTATTTTAAATGTGTATTTTAAATTGCTTCTGGCCAGTTGCACCGCGTCCACTTAAGGAAGTTCAGGCCGTATAAACCGATACATAAATTTTCTAGTTTCTCAATTTTAAAATTTTTTTGTAACTGAACAAAATAATTTTAAAATTATTTCATGATAATTATTGACTTAATAAATACATATAAAACTTGTTAAAGTTCTTGTTTATCCAAGTATTATGTAATTATTAATGTGTTTATGCATAGACATCAACTTTTGACTGTCTAGTCCAAACTTACGAACGAAAAAAATGAAGTAACAAAAATCATTTAAAATTCACAATTTCTCTACCTATTTACTTTAGAAATATCGAAAAATACGTATTATTATTATTCCAATAAGAAATAATAATAATATGAATAAAAAATATGTAATTATTCTGTATGTCTCAATGAGGTAAGAAGCGGCAACGTTGCATTACATTTATAAGTTGGTATCTCTACAAATAGCAGCTGTCAGTCGTTTGACGTTTGTGAAAGGTTAGCAATGGAGACAAATAAAATTGATAAAAATGGAAAGAAAATATATATTTGGAAACCAAAACGCGTTTAATAAACTTGTGCTATATAATTAAATTTTATATCTTGAACCGTAGTGTATATTGATGTAGACTAGAGGTTATTCGAATTTCCCGCTACTTTTAGTAACGCAGCGTTGCCGCATCGACAAGTTTTCAAGCGTTGAGTTGAAAATTCTTAGTGTTTAATATTTTTTTCTAGGAAAACTAGCTTCCTAATTAAGTTGAAAATTTGTAGACATAATTTTGTAACATATTGTCGTGGCATGTTTTAATGGCATGTCATGTTCATCGTTTTTTATTGATATATCATAATAAATAAGTTCAATTGATTGGCCATGTTGTATAAAACTACGTGTTAAACTCAAATTTTGCAATAACAAACTTCCTAAAGACCATAAACTATTAAGAAAATATTTTATAATATTAAAATCTATCAATGGTTTTCTTAATATTATCATTTTTTGATAAGATTACGTATTATTTTTAAACTCAAATTTTGCAGTTAAAAACTTCCTAAATATTTCATACTTTAAAGTAATTGTTTTAAAATATTAAAATCTACCAATTGCAATGATTTTCTTAATATTATTATCGTTTTAGCGTAACGCCTGAACTTCCTTAAATTTTAAGTTTTCCTTAAATGAACAATATCGAATCAAAATGAAATTGTCAACCGTACAAATAACGTTGCTGTCATAAGTTCGATTCTATATTTTTCATTTAACTGACACTTGAAATTTAAGTGGAGAAATATGGGTGATTATTCACATCATCTGCCATGTGTCAATAAATAATTAAATAAAAATGCAGCATATTGAATTTCACAGCCAATCAAAATGAGTAGACTTGATTATTTTGTACTAGTAAGGTTTTGTGTCGACTATTCACTACTAGTACGTTTAAGTGACTATTTAACAAATGAACATTTGTATTATAATCTATATTAACCATTTTTATTGCACCATTTCTATCTCTGGGTTTTCTTCAAAGGTGTAGAACATTTTTCACTTGAAATTTACTATTTTTGTTATTTGTAAAGAAACACCAAAAATCATATAAAACACATTTGACGTTACGTCTAAATTTTATCAAAATATTTATTTTCTGAAATGGATAACTGCATTTTTGCCATTTTAATTTAAAACTGGTTCTGATTCAATGAATAATCTCTTGGATAGCATTCATAGTTATAGTTAAGTAGATTATTTTTCTGGTAGTTATATTATACACTCATGTACCTTGTGCTTGCGAATATTCATATCCAAGCACAAGGAACATTTGTAATACTACCAGAAAATAATCGACATAACTTCGACTACTTATGTTATTATGGCCCAATTTTACCATTTCCCTTTTAAAATGCGGTTAGTAAACATGCGGTTAAATATAACATGAAGTTAACATGGAGTTACTGTCGCGAACGTTTTTCCACATAAATAGAAGGCTCATGTTAACTAACTCCAAGTTTATGGATATTTCTCATTAGGTTGGTATGGTTTTTTCATAATCAGTTGTATTTTATACAGATGGCAACATTGAATGTTGACAGGTGATTGATTCAAACCTCACTATTTTTCATTGTATATGTAATTTCAAGTAGGAACAATAAAGTTATTTATTCTTATTGCGTAAGTATTGTACACCGAGAATAAATATGTACGTAGGGAAGTAATAATAAACAATAAATATAACTTATTTTTATAGTAGCATGACTGAAAAGCAAAAAACTGGAAAAAGAAGGATTGGAAATTTTTCTTCGGAGGAAGAATATATTCTATGTAACAAAAAACTATTGTTGATTCCCTGACATCTTCAACCTCTTCAATGATGTTTTCAACAGTTCTTGTTGATATACGAAACCTTTAAAAAAATTCTTTTCCACTATACTCTTCAAAATTATTAGGCGTTACTCGTAATATTCTTAGTGCCCTTATAGGCACCTTTTCGTCATCGCTATATGCATTTATGTTATACGGATTCATTTTGGCTGTCAATTTTTTAGATTAGGTTAAGTTAGGAAACATGAAGTTAAAATCTTAACCGGTATTTATTCTACAGGTTAAGATAACATGTACTTTAGCTTGAGGTTAAGGATAACACCGGTTGGAAAAACGATTTTTGTAGCTAACATGAAGTTAACTCCATGTTATATTTTAACATGGAGTTGGTTAAATTGGGCCTAAAAGTGATAATTCCATTTCTGTATAAAGTAAGCCATAAACAAAACACAGTTTTATCGCTTTGACAGCGGATAAAAAAGAAGGTAACTTTTTGCAAGTGATAAAACCTAATTTTTTCAAAATCGGCATGAAAATCGTCATTTCCAGACTAATTTGCGGCATGAAAGTAAGATTTTCATGCCTAGTCATTTTTACTTTCAACTTTGTTTACTTGTCATGACAACTTTTTCTAAAATTTGTGACAGCTCTGATGATTTGTCACAGCTCTGATGATTTATGCAAACCTAATTTTTTTATAATTTTAAGCTTAATTGCCGATTTAAAAAAAATAGAATACATCACGCGTCATAAAAATGTCTTTGCTTGACTCGGAGGCTTTGAAGAAATACTCGGACGCTGCGCATCCTCGCATTCTTCAAACGCCTCCTCGTCTGCAATGAAACATTGCAATGACTTGTAATGTAATATACTATTACCTTTTTCTTAACAACCAAACAATAAACTAAAACACTAAAATGTTATCTGCTTCATATTTCTAATATGTGTCAGTGAAATAATTCTATTTTGGGAATATTTGTAAAGAAGAACCAAAGGAGTAATTAAATTATCTCGTTGAATTACACTCGAGCATTTTATTTCTTCCGAATAAATTTGACATCTCAACCTTGTCACCTGACAGCAATTTGACTCGAAAAATTGTTTAAAAATAAGATCACTCCTACCTACAAACAGAAATTTATCCGGCGAAATAAAAAGATCTTGCGTAATTACAGTTGATAATATTGAAAACAATATTCGATTTCTATGTAAACCTTAGCTTAATACAGTTGACAACACTGACTACTGTGATTTGTCATAAGTTTAATTCAAGTAATTATCAATGTTAAAGCTACATTCAGACCTCCCCAATTATAAGTGTAAGTGGCTAATTTAACCAATCAGCGCTTCCACAAAGTTTCAATTATAAGTGCGAACGCTGAGCGCTGGTTAGTTATATTAGCCATTTACACTTATAATTGGGTAGGTCTGAATCTAGCTTAAAAATAGCTGTTTTTGTTAGTTGTGTGTATTGTGTCTTGCACATAATCAAAATATCATTGCTGGAAACAAGTTACTACACTGCACATGACTGATTTGTTAACTGTCAAAATAAAACAATTAAATATTTTTGTGCTTGCAAATCTTTTAATGCACTAAATAAATATGTTTTGTTTATCTGAATTTTGTTCTTTGTGTTTTGAATCCAATCAGAATTATTATAAAAATATTCTATCACAGGGGAACAATGGTATATGAAATAATAACAATTATTTTTGAAAAGCGATGTAGCGGCATTTTTGCGACCTAAGTGAGATATTTTACTATTTTCTGGTGGCGGCACTGATAAAAAATTAACAGTGAAACAAACATTGAAGCAGTGTTGCCACATCGGTAGATATTCTACTAAATTTGACGGATTGCTTGGTCTATATGGTAGTCATAATCGCTAGATAATTTAATTTAAATAAATTAAAATTAGTTAAACAAACAAAGGAGGCATATACTATGTTTATTATTATTTATATGCTAAAGATGCAATATATTTTATGCGCAGTAGGACATTTTTATTTATATAATGGTACCCATTTGGCAACACTGCATTGATTTTTAGTTTAGCCAAGCAAAAGCTATTTACTACTTGTTGAATTTACTGGAATAATCACAGAAAAAAGCATGTTTACGAAAATAGATTTATGTCTCTTATGTCTTAAAAGTAATTCTAAACTTAAAAGTGTTTCATTAAAAGACAACGATGGTGTAATAATTGATGAAAAATTAAAAATTTTCATTTCTAAACAAGTAAGTGAACATAACCTTAAATTATCATATTCTTTTTAAAATATATTTATGCATTTCAGATTGAAATTGAACCAGATGATTCTATGTTGTATGTTTGTCCGCCTTGTTTGAAAAAATTAAACAATGTGTACAACTACAAGCTGCTGTGCTTACGAAACATTAATAAGTTTACTAGTTTGATACACAAATTGAAATTTTCAAATGAGCCTTGCAGTAATTTACAAGTTACACTAATTCGTAGCAAAAATAAAAAAATAAATAAAGTCACTTGTGGAAGTGAACCCAAGAGTGACTCAACAACAACAGTACATTGTAAGGCAGAAAATCCACAGGAAGATGAGACTGAACAGAAACCAGAAATATTTGCAAAAGAAAATATTGAAATGCGTTCTAAATTTATTTCTGATAATACTGAAAACTATAAAGGACAAGAAGAATATGTCATCAAAGATGAACATGAAATTGAATATACACTTTTCAGTGACATTGTGAAAGAAGAACCAGAAGATAATTCTGATATTATTGATAATATAAAGTCAGAATCACAGAATGATGAATTTTTTAATGAATCGGACAATAACGGTAAATGATTAAAATTTTACATTTCCAAAATAGTTACTTATTTAACTAGGTAAAAATAATAGGTTTACTGCCTCGTTATGAATCTAACTTAGGTAGTCAATCTATATTATTGTTATTTATATTTTCATTTTATGGCCCAAGCACTAAAAGTGACATTTCATAGACTGTCAGATGTCAATAAAATAGCACTTTTAATGTCAATCGGCGAAAAACATGTATTTGTAAAAAGTGTTGTGACAGATCATTTTAAAATGGATTTAGATCAAGATCTCGTTTAATATGATCTAGATCAGATCATAGATCAATTTTTATGATAGGATCTTTTTTTAAGATCAGATCAGAAATTAGTGATCTTTAGATTATAAATAGATCAATATTAGACAAAATATTTAATTGTTGTATTACATTTCATAAAAAAGAAAAAATACGTAATATTCAAGCGATTTAATCTACAGTTTAAAATTAAAACATATTAATAGTTATTTAACAAACTAGTGTGTTAATGAGGGCGATTAATAATTATTGAGATTTTTTAACGCGTGAGAGAAGCGAACGCGTTAATTGTTGAGATTATTAATCGCCTATTAACACATGAGTTAGTTACAATATTTTTCCGTTGATCATACCTTTTTAATTTGAAATTTTTTAAATTTTATTCTATTTCCATAACAAATTAGGTTAGTACCGCTTTAAATGTTCACCACAATTGTATCGACAACAATGGACAACTCAACAACAACAATCGAACAATCAACTGTTTTCAGGGAGAAACGGGTGCAGTCAGTTCACTTAATATTGATTAGCAGTACTAAATCGCAAGGTATTTTCGGTTTTAGAATGATGTCATTATTTTTATATTCATTTTAAAGCAATTCTACGTAAATATTATTTACCTAAAAGTGTGAAAATCATTTTTTTAAATTTTGTTTTGCATTTTGATAAAACTTAGATCTGGTCAATATAATACAATATTACGTGTTTTGAACGCATCCAATAAATCGTTGATTAATAAAAAATCATGCATTTATAGGGGTCATTAATGTATGATTTTTTTACATTAATGATACTCATTAATAAACGATCAACGGAAAAAATATTAAACTCTTACTCTTTTAAATTTTCAATTTCATGCTTTAACTTGCATTTAGCGTAGAAAAAAATCTAAAAATATGATCTTATTTTAAGATCGTAGATCATATTTATTTGATCTAGATCAAACTCAAGATCCTTAAAAGTAAGATGATCTAGATCAGATCAAAGATCACGTAAATTGAGCTAGATCGGTGATCTAGATTAATTGATCTAGATCAGTCACAACATTGTAAACAAAAGTTTTTAGAATCTGTAGCAATAATTTTTTTATTAATTTTTTAGAGCCAACATTACAAGAAAATTCAGATGAAAGTGAATATGAATTTGTCGATGACAATGTAAAAGAAAAATCAGAAGACAATAATTCTGACATTATTGATATACAGTTAGAATTAGAGAATGATGCAGTTTTTGATGAAACGGGCGATAATGAAGGTATTTTTTACATTAATAGCTATCAACAAATTTCATGCTTTTTAAGCATTTTATCCACGACTATTAAATAATACTTTTATTATATCATTGTTTGAAGTTAATAATGGAACTCATTATAATCACTAGTGACTCTTTTACGTATTAAATATGCTTTCTTTATTAATAAAACTTCTTGTATTAGGGCGTTTTAACCAAATTTAAAGCCATGTGATTTTATTTAAGAATTATAAATAGTAATTAACATCCAAGGTATAAACTATAAGCAAGCCTTGTTCGCAACGACTCACATTTCTTAAATCTTTACATTTTCGAAAACGTATTAATGTGTACACAAAAACTTTATTCTTTCACTCTGTTATATATTTTACTTTATTAATTTTTCAGTGTCAACTTCCAAAATTGACCCGGAACCATCTGCCACAGAATTGAATTTAAATGATCACGAACAAAGTAAAGACAGTGACGGACCCTTTAAATGTGATGTGTGCAACAAGAAGTTTACATATAAGTCTACGTTAAAAATGCATATACGCATACACACCGGGGAAAGACCTCACAAATGTGACATTTGTGACAAAGCGTTTACTCAGAGTTCCAGTTTAGTGCAACACAAACGTTGTCACACCGGGGAAAAACATTACAAATGTGACATTTGTGACAAAGCGTTTAATAAGAAATCCAGTTTAGTGCAACACAAACGTTGGCACACCGGAGAAAAACCTTATAAATGTGACATTTGTGACAAGGCATTTATTAGGAATGGCGATTTAGTGACTCACAAACGTTGTCACACCGGAGAAAAACCTTACAAATGTGACATTTGTGACAAAGCGTATAGACACAGTTCCCATTTAGTAACTCACAAACTTTATCACATCGGGGAAAAAACTTATAAGTGCGACATTTGTGACAAAGCGTTTTATGTTAAACACCATTTATTGGCACATAAACGTTGGCACACCGGAGAAAAATCTTATAAATGTGACATTTGTGACAAAGCGTATTATGCTAAACAACGTTTATTGACACATAAACGTTGTCACACCGGAGAAAAACCTTACAAATGTGACGTATGTGACAAAGCGTTTAATTATAAGCCTAATTTAGTTAGGCATAAACTCACACACAGTGGTATCAAGCGCTACAAATGTAACGTTTGTGACAAAGCATTCACTCAGAAATCCCATTTAGTGTCACACCGAGGAAAACTCACCAAGTGCGCCGTAAAGGCACATTGTACGACGTGAATGTGGGAGGATTCGGCACTTCGTGCCTCAATTATAACAACTTATTCATCTTATTTATTCTATATTTTAGTTAAGCCTTTAAAATTTTAGAATAAAATAAAATAATATGTGTAGTAAACTAAATATCCTGGTTTTTTACCAAAAACAAAAGACGATTGTCGAACGTCATTTTGAACAATATTGTACCTTTAACATTTTACTCTAAAGTCATTAGTTCGCCCAAAAAAGCGCTGGTTGTTTTAAAGGAAACACTCTGTATATGATGATGATGATGATAATTTGTTCATTTTGTTTAGCTTACTTGAAAACAGAGATTGCTTAGTTAACTTAAGAATTTTTTTTATTGATTTTGTCAATTTTATTGAAAAGTGGCATTTAACTAACTAGCTGGGAAGTGAAGTGAACCTACGGTGTCGTGATTATATTAAACAATTTTTCTTTTCAAATTGCTAGACAACAAGGTTTCAATACAAACAGAAATTTATCCGGCGAAATAAAAAGATCTTGCGTAATTATTACAGTTGATAATATTGAAAACAATATTTGATTTCTATGTAAACCTTAGCTTAATACAGTTGACAACACTGACTACTGTGATTTGTCATAAGTTTAATTCAAGTAATTATCAAAGTTAAAGCTACATTCAGACCTACCCAATTATAAGTGTAAGTGGCTAATTTAACCAATCAGCGCTTCCACAAAGTTTCAATTATAAGTGCGAACGCTGAGCGCTGGTTAGTTATATTAGCCATTTACACTTATTATTGGGTAGGTCTGAATCTAGCTTAAAAATAGCTGTTTTTGTTAGTTGTGTGTATTGTGTCTTGCACATAATCAAAATATCATTGCTGGAAACAAGTTACTACACTGCGCATGACTGATTTGTTAACTGTCAAAATAAAACAATTAAATATTTTTGTGCTTGCAAATCTTTTAATGCACTAAATAAATATGTTTTGTTTATCTGAATTTTGTTCTTTGTAATCAGAATTATTATAAAAATAAAAATCACAGGGGAACAATGGTATATGAAATAATAATGCCTATGGCACACCGGTCGAGGAGCATCGAGGACCATCGAGTAACTCCTCGATGAAACGAAAGAACGCACCCCGTCCTCGACGAAAAATAGGGGCGCCGCTATTTTCATCGAGTTGTTCCTCGATGAAACGAATGTATCTCATTTCAGACGTATCTTTTGTATTTGATTTCGCACAAAACTTTGATGTATTTGTCACCGATGAAATAGAAATCCATCGCGGACGAGTGCGTTCTTTCGTTTCATCGAGGAGTTACTCGATGGTCCTCGATGCTCCTTGACCGGTGTGCCATAGGCATAACAATTATTTTTGAAAAGCGGTTAGCGGCATTTTTGCGACCTAAGTGAGATATTTTACTATTATCTGGTGGCGGCACTGATAAAAAATTAACAGTGAAACAAACATTGAAGCAGTGTTGCCACATCGGTATATATTCTACTAAATCTGACGGATTGCTTGGTCTATCTGGTAGTCATAATCGCTAGATAATTTAATTTAAATAAATTCAAATTAGTTAAACAAACAAAGGAGGCATATACTATGTTTATTATTATTTATATGCTAAAGATGCAATATATTTTATGCGCAGTAGGACATTTCTATATGACAATAAACGACAAGAAGAAAATGTTATAAAGGAAGAAATTGTAGATGAAAATGAAATTGAATATACACTTTTCAGTGACATTGTGAAAGAAGAACCAGAAGATAATTCTGATATTATTGATAACATAAAGTCAGAATCACAGAATGATGAATTTTTTAATGAATCGGACAATAACGGTAAATTATTAAATTTTTACATTTCCAAAATAGTTACTTATTTAACTAGGCAAAAATAATAGGTTTACTGCCTCGTCTATGAATCTAACGTATGTAGGTAGTAAATCTATATTGTTATTTATATTTTCATTTTATGGCCCAAGCACTAAAAGTGACACTTCATAGACTGTCAGATGTCAATAAAGTAGCACTTTTAATGTCAATCGGCGAAAAACATGTATTTGTAAACAGTGTTGTGACAGATCATTTTAAAATGGATTTAGATCAAGATCTCGTTTAATATGATCTAGATCAGATCATAGATCAATTTTTAAGATAGGATCTTTTTTTAAGATCAGATCAGCAATTAGTGATATTTAGATCATAAATAGATCAATATTAGACAAAATATTTAATTGTTGTATTACATTTCATAAAAAAGAAAAAATACGTTATATTCAAGCGATTTAATCTACAATTTAAAATTAAAACATATTAATAGTTATTTAACAAACTAGTGTGTTAATGAGGGCGATTAATAATTGAGATTATTTAACGCGTGAGAGAAGCGAACGCGTTAATTGTTGAGATTATTAATCGCCTATTAACACATGAGTTAGGTACAATATTTTTCCGTTAGGCCATACCTTTTTAATATGAAAAAATTTCAATTTTATTCCATAACAAATTAAAATGTTCACCACAATTGAATCGACAACAATGGACAACTTAACAATAACAATCAACTGTTTTCAGGGAGAAACGGGTGCAGTCAGTTCACTTAATATTGATTAGCAGTACTAAATCCCATGGTGTTTTCGTTTTTAGAATGATGTTATTATTTTTATATTCATTATAACTCAATTCTACGTAAATATTATTTACCTAGAAGTGTGAAAATCATTTCTTTTAATTCTGTTTTGTATTTTGGTAAAACTTAGAGCTGGTCAATATAATACAATATTACGTGTATTGAACGCATCCAATAAATCGTTGATTAATAAAAAATCATGCATTTATAGGGGTCATAAATGTATGATTTTTTTACATTAATGATACTCATTAAGGTGATCCTCTACTCCTGGCAGTAAACAGTCAAAAACATTGATTCCGCACGCTATTCTATAGCGTTTATTGTTTTGTTAAACATATTAATAACAAGTAATTTATGTTTGAGGGGAAAAATAATTTATAGAGCCATATTTGTAAAAAAAACTGCAATATTTTTAAAAAAGGTGGTTTTCGCGCGCCACTGTACAGCTTTTATTTATAAGTGAATTAACTTCAAATTGTTATATGTTCTTAACAAAGCTTGGGTCTGCGAAACAACCGATCAAATTTTTAAAATTCTTTTTAAAATAGAAGATATTTGTGTTAAAAAAATAACAAAAATTGTCAAAATTCAAATTAACATATTTCGATTTTAAAGCAAAATTTTAAAATTCTACATCGACCATTTTGTAGATTGTACTTTTATCTTCAACAATATCTTTAGATTATTATATTTAACAGAACAATAAACGCTGTGGAGTGGCGCGCGAATTCCATGTTTTTGGCTGTTTTCTGGCACGGTAGAGGATCGTCTTAATAAACGATCAACGGAAAAGGATATGAATTCAACGATATTCATTCCTTATATTATTTTTAACATTTGATATTTGAAACTATTTGTGACTACTTGCATACCTATTTGAAATAAATTGAATTTATTGTTATGTTTTAAAATACTCTTCCGGTTTTCGAAATGTGACCAAAATCTTTTCAGCTTTGCGCATTATACTAAACTTTATAAATACCAAGTTTCATAATTTTATCTTTTCTCATTCATAAGTTATTGAACATACGGACATACACACACACACATCCATCCACACACACATAGACATCATTGAGAAAATGGTCAAAACGGATTCAGTGAACCTCAAAACATGTATTTCCGCGAAAATCCCGACATCGATTTTTTTCATGATACTGTGTATAAGAAAGTAAAAATCTGATGTGGCCAGCACAAGACCTCTCGCCATACTTATTTTATTCTTTTTACTTATTATACAAATATCTTAATATATACAGTACAATCGGGGAGACAGCCGAGGTACGTCATCATTTGGTGAAAAACTGTATAATATTAAAGTAACTGAAACGAAAACAAAAATTGTACCAAATGTACACAAAAATTAATAATGAGTTTTATAAATATGCCTACGTGTTATATTATCATTAAATCAATATAAATTAGTTTATATATGTATTTAAATTACCGTATATGAATACATCAATTTTAATTTTTTTTCTTCGGGTGGTAACACTGAATTATAGTATGTTTATATGCTTGATTTACTGTGTGAGTTTCTGATTTTCTTTTGGCTTCTTTTTTACCAGTTTGGTTTATATCTTTTTTCTTAAATCTGTCTTTTTCAAAACAACATTTCGTGATTGTTGCAACATGCACATCATATCACATTACGATTCAAAGAACTAATGTAAACATGTTCACAGCTGACGTCACATAATTTAGTTACATTTTTTGATGACGTACCTCGGCTGTCTCCCCGATTCTACTGTAGGTACTGCTACTACTACTCACAAATATAATTTAGTAATATTATTTAAATACAGGAGAAGATATAAACGATATTTTACTATTGTCACTGTCATGTCATAATCATTAAAATTTTATTTAGTAACAAATGTTAAACGATCATGGACTACAAGGTACCGAAATACTAAATTATAAGTATATACTTTATTTATTCTTAAATGATACCAAATACAGACAAATTTATAAAATGGTACCAATTGTAGGTAATAATCACGTAATCTTTCATTTAAAATTTAAAAATAGTCTTAAAATAATTATTTATCGAAATATTTAAAAAAAGTACTACTTCCGGTTTGTAGATTGAAACCAAAATTATATTAAGTTAGGAAAAAAAATTAGAGTCATCATTTACATCGAAAATTTTACTTTATTATTTTTCCAGAGTCAACATCCAAAAGTGGCCAGGAAAGTACAGATGAAAAAACATATGAGTGTGATGAGTGTCATAAATTATTTAAATGGCGCCACCAACTAAGTAGACATGTACTCTCTCACACCGAGGAAAAACGGTTCTCATGTGACGTATGTGACAAAGCATACAAGCATAAATGGGATTTAGCAGCACACAAACTCATTCACACCGGGGAAAAACCCTATAAATGTGACATATGTGACAAAGACTTTAATCTAAAATGCAAGTTAGTGAAACACAAACTCATACACACCGGGGAAAAACCTCAAGTGCAAAGTGTGTGACAGAGCGTTTTATCAGAAGTGCAATTTAGTGGCACACAAACGTTGTCACACCGGGGAAAACAGTAGAGGTGTGACGTATTGCACAAAGATCATCAATTCTTGGTTCATTCATTAAAAATAAAAATAAGAGTTTAATAAATATATTATTATGGATGTGTTCATAATAGCCTAAAATATAAGCATAAATATAAGTCTCAGTATATCAAAGAAAGTAGGAAAAATAGTTACAACTGTCTTTGTGTCATGTTATGTCAAATAAAATGTGGATACAAAAGTATCTTTAAGGAGAAGTGCAACTGGAAGTGGTAGTTTCTTGAAGATCTGAAGAGTTTTTCTGAAATATCCTCCAAATTTATAGATTAAAAGAAATTATTAAAATAATAATGTATACTAAATGTTACTATCTACAATTTGTATTTTTTCAATTACAAGAAGTTAAAAATTCTACAAAGTTACAATTTTGAGCCTACCAATGAAAACAACAAATAAAATATTTGAGTGTTAATGACAAATACATTTTTTAGTTTTTACCTTCCGCTTACCTGTAAAGGAAGGTATTGGAATCATGCAAAAAATCGGGTAATGAGTTTTTAGTGGATGAGCACGAATTAGGGTCCTTACAACTCATTTTTGATAGTTTCCCGATGATGTCTGTATGTATGTGTGTGTGTGCGTGTGTGTGTATGTATGTGTGTGGTCCGGGCCGATGCCGTTTGTCGCATAACTCAAATACGAATTACCCAAAAATTTTGATATTTGGTATTTTACAATTGTATACGAATAAGAAGTGCTCATTAGATTTTGGTATATCTTCAGAGGAAGTGATATTTTTTGAAAATTGAAAAGATTAAGTGTCCAAAATTTCTATAAATTTGGATAAATATAGTATTTATTTGTAATAAGAATAAGAGGAAAAGTTATTTGCAATCTACGTTATAAAAAAATTGTCTTTATCTGGTAGCATTAAAGAACTGCAGTAAAATTTAAAAAATAAATTTATCAAATAAAACATTGAAATCTTGTAATCCATGTTCGGTTGATTTTTGTTTCTGCATAAAAAATATTGACAGATAAGACGGGTTACAAGTTGGCATACTAGCGCTATATAAGTCATAACTAAGCTATTAAATGTAGTAACTGAACGGAGGATTGCTTCAACACAGAAGAGTTTTCGTGTGAATGAATCTTTTGATTCAGGTGATACTAATTTCTGTGTTTGCATATTTTAGATTTTTATTTGTATATTTTAAATGGGCACCAGATTGTACGTATACATTTCTGTTTAAAGTCTAGATAAGGCGGAAGGTTGTGTGATGGCCACGTCAGATTTTTTGATATTATAATAATAATAAATAACTCATCTTAAATATGTTAAAATTTCAGACACTGTATCTTGTTAAAATGAAATATTCAACCAATTTTAACAAATCCTGAAATATTTGCATCCCCAAATACAAAGCACTAATAAATCATGTTTTTTTCATTCATTAATTACTTAGTTGCAAATTTACATTATCTAAATAAATAAGATACATAAATTTACCAGAATATCAATTAAAACATTAATATTCAAATATGAATCGAAACTGGTGTCATCTCTATGAAGAATGTCAAAACAGAAACCAGTAAGAACTTCAGTGATGATATAACAAATCAACGCATGGTGATTTCGTAGTGCTTTATTTACTAAAATCTGTAGTTATTTCGCGATATACATTTACAAAACTATGTGTAGTGTGTGTCTAAGGACCTCATTGAATCCTGGAAGAAATTTCAAGGCCCTGCGATGAATAATACAAGGTAAAAATAGATTTATAGTTTTTCTAAGTGATGTACAGATTGAACTAAATGTAATATCGAAAATCTAATTGCACCATTGGATTCCTCGTAGTTATTAAATAACCGTAGTTTCATATTTGTAACTGTTTTGGCAGAATTTCTACGAATTTTTAAATAGTTTATTAAAAAATTATTCACTACTACATAGACACACAGCTCGTGTACACGTACGTTCAAGAATCTCGCTTTGGCTTGTACAGGCAATCATATTTCTAATACTTCAAGCTGATACTTTAAATATATATTTTGAGAGGTATGAATATTATAAACATAGCTCAGTGCATAACGTGATCGACTGGGTTCTGACAACTCAGGTTCAAATTTACAACTGCGCAAAGTAAAATATGAATTTATATGTTTACTCACAGTATGTAAGGCTGATACCCAAATTAGGCAAAATCGTAGTTTTGTTAGTAAATATCCGTGGTTTCATATTTGTAGCTCTTTTGGCATAATTTCTACGATTTTTTTTTCAATGCTAAAAATTCCTTGTATAAACTTGCAAATTCTCGGGGCTCTACCATAGACACTATACGATTCAGTATTTTTTTCTAAATTCAATAAGATATTAGTTTCATACCCTTGCATAACAAAAGCATGAGAAAAACGCTATCGAAAATTAAGATAATTAAATTAAAATCTAATTTTTACAAGAGTGCTATGGAAGAAAACAATTGAATATTTTGTTTTATTTGTTTTATTCATTTTCTTTAGGATTAAAATAATTTTTTGCACAATTGATCTTTTTTATCAACTTACCTTGCCTGTTTCTAAGGCAGTATGTTGGTCTTACCGGTTGCTAGGCTAAACTTACCGTTCTAGAACGGTGTTAATAATGTTACTGTCTACAATTTGTATTTAAAACGTTGTTTCTATCTAGCACCATTTTCCAATTACAAGAAGTTAAAAATTCTACAAATTTGTTACAATTTTGATTTATTTGCCTACCTATGAAAACAAAAAATAAAATATTTGCATGTTAAAGTCATAAATTTTTGACAAATTGAAATGGAAAATATGAAATGTCATTTATTATTTATAAGGTCATAATAAACTTTTTCTACTCCTGTTATTAAAACATCATATAACGAACTGGTTTCCATGGCGCTAAATAACATTTTAAACACACCTCGACAAGCCGTGGCTTTGGTCTTTTTTAGTCACGGGCTGAACATAGCAACTCACATATTAAGCACGGGGTGAAGTTGGCTCCTATATTTGACATTTAATTTTTGTGAAAAACTGATGGTAATTAATGATTTATTTCAATAATTGTCAAATATTAACCAGATAACAGTGAAATACACTTGCCTAAGAAGAATTTTGTAGCTATGTATAATATCATTATGATTTAACCTAAAAATATTATAAATGAAATATTTCATATTTATGAATTTATGCTGTGTAATTTGTGGTCGTAGAAAAAGTATAGTATGTGACTCGTTTATAAACTCTCTAGATACTCGTTTTTTATACACTCGCTGCGCTCGTTCCTAAAAAACTCGTGGCTAAAATGACGTTTATAAAACTTGATACATAATATACTATTAATAGTAATATTATTAAAACTTCAATTCCCGAATTCCCTTCTACAATGGTATATTTGTGAGCAGGTACCTTCATACACACTTAGTAAAATAGTAGAGTATGGCGAGAGGTCATGTATTGGCCACATCAGATTTTTTAATACCCTCATAACCATAACACACATGTTGACAGTGTTGCCAACTCTACATACACATTAAATCATTAACGTAATGATAGAATAGTATTTATTTATTATAAAGCATACACTTTTTACAAATTTTAACACAACGATTTGTTGGCATGGCATCCATTTACAAATAATGATTACAGGGTGTAACAGCTAAATGAGCTACCTTGAATAACTTCTGTTATTATAGTTAGAAAAAAATGTTAAATAGCAAAGTTGTAGGAGACCAAGGGGGACATCTGATTAAAGAATAAAATAATTTTTTAAACCAGTGGTTCTCAAGTTAAAACACAAAGTTATATTTTTTCAAATGGGAATATACATATTTTTTAGGCCTATCCGATAGAGTATTTTTTTCTGAATTCAACCATGTATTCGTTTTATATCCTTACATAATAAAAATATTGAGAAAAATTCAATTGAAATAATTTTTAACTTTTAATATTAATGTGCAGTAATCTATGGATGAAAAACAAGTGATAAATTTAAAAAAATAAATAAAAATACCATACAAGCTTGCGATATTTATGCCACGAGATATCCAAAGAAACCACGTCCATATTTAATTTATCACTTGTTTTTCATCCATAGATTACTGCACATTAATATTAGAAATTATTTCAATATCAACTGAATTTGTATCAATATTTTTATTATGTAAGGATATAAAACGAATACATGGTTGAATTCAGAAAAAAATACTCTACCGAATAGGCCTAAAAAATATGTATATATTCCCATTTGAAAAAATATAACTTTGTGTTGTAACTTGAGAAACACTGGTTTAAAAAATTATTTTGTTCTTTAATCAGATGTCCCCCTTGGTCAGCTACAACTTTGCTATTTAACATTTTATTGTATCTTTAATAACATAGAAGTTATTCGAGGTAGCTCGTTTAGCTGTTACACCCTGTATACAAATTTATTATTTGTACCAACAATATTAAAAAGAAATTATTATATTATTATACATCATAATATATGTATATACCCTGTTTGAAACAGGCTGTGCATGATCATGATTTAAATCGCGATTAAAATCACATAATTTTTTAAAATTAAAATCCATGATTTAAATCAAAATTTAATCACATTTTACAAAAAAGCTTAATAATATGTAAAATTAATTATCATTTAGATTTGTTCCATATAATAATGTTAAATTGTTCATATCAAAATTATACATTTGTGTTGCGTTACATTTCAATTTAACAGTAAATTTTATTTTATAAATAAATAACAAGAACTTAGATACTATGTTTAAAGAAATTTTCAACACTCCTAATAATTATATCGTTTCCAAAACGTCGAATAAATAAATGAAACTATACATAACTATTATGTTTTCTATAGAAAATCTATACTATTATGTTTTATTATAACATTAAATTATTTAGTAGGTAATCAATACCAATAGAATGTTGGAATTTATAGTATATTATTTAACGAGTAAATAATGTAGGCTATAATTAATGAGGATGGGTTTGTTCACGAGCCGAAGGCGAGTGTATAAATCATCCGAGTTAATTATAGCCATTATTTTCGAGTCAAATACGACGTTTTATCTACAACTTTTTAAATAAAACAACATTTTCTTACTACAAATTTGTATTGATATTAACTTAACCTCAAACTTTGGTGTGATGACAATTTATCCGAGTAATTTCGAACTATTATGGGCTAGTCATATACAGCGTTTTACAAATTTTTATTATTTTTACTGTTTCTGCTTACAACGTCATAAAATGATAACTTGATGTAACACTAATATTAAAACAGATGTGATGGCAGTTTGACAGTTCGAGAGAATAAAGTTTCACACTGTTAAATAATGAATTCATTATTTCATAATGTGTCCTTATGGAGGGGTTTATTATACTACTTTCACGTATATAATGAATACATTATTCTATTGTTGTAGATAAAATTTGTTAATGATTACAATATTCTTCGTATTTCGAATACTTTTACTGATATAGTTGAAAAATACAAACATTTTGATATGTGACTCGAAAAATAATTTGATTTAAATCAAAAAAATCCGATTTTTATTTAAAAATCTGATTTTTTGATTTTTTTCCAAAGTTAATTGGGGCATGGCTTAAGAGTCTAATTACACCAAAACATTTTTGATGCTTAATAATAGTCCACAAAACAGTAAGAGAATAATTCAGAAAATAGTCAGGTGAAACTTTAGAAACGACAATATAACAACAAATAACAAACAGCACTTACAAAGAATGAAATCAGAATTGACAATTTATTGACATAACATTTGAATTGTGTGTAAAACGCTCTTGACAACAACACATAGAATCACACAAATCTATCTGTCAAAATTCTTTCGTTATTTCAAATAGCTAGGACCCTGGACTGCGCGAGAAGGCAGAGCTTGTCTTGTACTGTCCGTTTTACAAAAGCGGAGCTAGCGAGTATATGCTGCGCTGCACTTCACTTAATTTTCAAACAAAACTAAAATATAACTCAATCACAATCAATTACAAAATTCACAGGGTTACACGAAGCAAAACACTACGAATGTCAACATGAGAATAACAGATATTGAAGCTGATGTTCTGTAGAACAGACAGTAGCGTAGTTTCCTCTTGTTTATCATCTATGCTTCTCTCTCTAAGACGAGAATTCGTACTTCGCGCAGGGTTCTAGCTATTTAAATTTTACTCTAAAACGTTGTGCTGTATTGAATCATTTTAAAATGTATTTGGTCCATGTAGATTTGTGCATCTGATGATGATCGAAACTTTATGCAAAATAATCATTATAGAAATTATTTAACTTATTGCCAAATAGTTGTTTTTCATTCAAAACTATTTGTTTTCTGTGTCCGTGTGTGAACTGGGCTTAACACGGTTAAAGAATAATTAGGTTTACCGACTGGCCAAGTTTTTCATTGAAACCCCGGTCAGAAGTTGTAATTAGTTCCTAGGTGTCTCTGCTGGTCACTACCGATACACATTCATTATGTCACTTGCTGTCACTGAAATAGATATTTATGTAACAAGTGCATAATCTAGGACTTTATTGAAGAGCCGTTGTTTATGGCAGAGTGAGCGCAGCGAACGAGGCTAATAAATAAGGCGAGTCTATAAAGTCCGATTATGTACGAGTTACATACAATATTTTATGTACGACTTCATTATAATCAATTTTTATATTGCCTAGAATGACATTTGTATTTGACATAATCGGGTTGACAAAAAAATTTGATAGTATTAGTGTATTTTTTCTATTGTTATGGTTACAAAGTTGTTTATTGATTATTTGTTTGAGAAAAATATTGAAACTCACAAACTGACATTTATTAAAAACATTCTTATTTTTGGTCTAGAAGTGAAAGAAATTATTGAAATTGCATTAAATGCAAAATAAACACTTCTCCTGATTATGCCAAATAAAGGAAAATACCGAAAATACAATATTGTAAGTACTTCAATACTGATCTCGTCATATAAGATATCCAGATGGGCCAAGGATTTGATGTTGTGTGCTACAATATTAATATAAACGAAGGAATAGATAACCAAATTAGCTAGTTTATCCCTAAACAATTTAATAAGGTTTGTACTTAGTTTATTTTACATGAAATTTATTAATATATTATTTATATTATTTTGTTGGTAATTTAGTGTCAGTTTGTTAGGAGCCTGTAAAATGTATTCCTTATTGTAATTTATAAAATTTTCATTTAATTGAATTCTTGTTCATAAATAAAAAAAATGTATTAATTTTAATTGTTGTTTTACTTTATCATTATGCACTAGTGCATAAACTGGTAGTTTATGCACGCTAAACAATGTCATAAACAATTGATTATAATGAAGTCGTACATAAAGTATTTTTTATATGTTTTGAATATTGAGCCATAATGTAATCGTTGATTCAATTTTATATTGGATAAGGCATCGACTTCAGCGTTGGGCTTGACTCACCATCTTGCAAGATGGTTCACATAATTGTTATAATTTAATAAAATTTAATTATTTCAAATTTCAAAATTTAACAATGTATTTCTGTTTCATATAAATAATTCATTGGCTTGATAATGGTCAAAACCAGATATTTTTATATATTTTGAATTGTATTTTATTTACCTATACGAACATATAATTTCATTTTAGTTTTTTTTTTTAATTTAATTAATTTCGAAATTAATGTTTTTAGGCATAGGACACCTTTTATAACATAAGAAGATGCAAAAATACACACAACAGAATAATAAAATATAGGGTGTTCCATTTGAAAATGACGAGTTATAGCCATTTGAAATTGAGTAATTTTGATTCTCTGTATTGAACACCCTGTATAATAACATTAAAAAAAAGTTATGTCAGAACAAAGAGTATAGTTACAATTGTACAGAAAAAAAAATTCATAATTTTTACTATTAAAATAACTTCAGTACGCCTTTATAAAACAATATGTGTATTCGACTTTTTTTAGAGAAAAAATTGAATAACTTGGCAACGCCGCGAAAAACTAAAATGAAATTTATATGTTCGTATAGGTAAATAAAATACAATTCAAAATATATAAAAATATATAGAGTGTTTCATTTAAAAAAAGACGAACAATTATTGCCAAGTCGTTATGCAACACCCTGTATATGTGAAAATAATTTTAAGTTATGCTCCTTGAGTATACGAAAAATTCTGTTAATAAATTTATGCTGTATTTGTAACGACAAAGAAGATATCGACGACGGGCATTTCGATGACTCACCCTGTATAGTGTTATAGAAATATAATTATGTAAAATATAAAAACCACGTAAGCTTATTATTACATTATAAAGTAACAGGTAAATATTGTTGTGAAAAATAATGAAAAGTGTTTCAGAAAAACTGTCAATGTAGATATAGGTTATTATAATTTTAGAACTGAGTAAAAATGGACGTTTTATAAACTGAATAATGAAGATGAAAGATGCACTACGAGAAAAACTGTCAATGTAGATATAGGTTATTATAATTTTAGAACTGAGTAAAAATGGACGTTTTATAAACTGAATAATGAAGATGAAAGATGCACTACGATTGTGAAATTATCTATTTATAACGACGATCTTCCTCGTAGGAAATGGAAGATTTTCAAAAACGTTTTGTCATAATATTTTCGATCTAAAGGTAAATTATGGAACATAGTCGCTTATTACAATTTTAGTTACTATTTATAGTGTTAAGTGTATTTTTACATTTAAATCAGTGTCTATATAGTATGACCTAATACAGCCAGAGACACCTAGATTTATTATGCATTTCGACCGCTAGAAAAGATCATGTTGGCAAACCTAATTATTCTTTAACCGTTACTAAATTAGACAGACGACGCACCCCGGTGACAGTTTTTGTGTCGCACTAAATTGGATTTCCGAATGTATGCTTTGTCACAAACGTCACATTTATAGGGTTTTTCCCCGGTGTGAGAGCGTATGTGGTACACTAAATCGGGTTTGAAATTAAATGCTTTGTCACAAACGTCACATTTGTATGGTTTTTCCCCGGTGTGACAGACTTTGTGTCTTACTAAATTGGATTTCCTCATAAATGCTTTGTCACAAACGTCACATTTGTAGGCTTTTTCCCCGGTGTGAGAGCGTATGTGGTTCACTAAATCGGGTTTGTGTTTGAATGCTTTGTCACAAATGTCACATTTGTAAGGTTTTTCCCCGGTGTGACAACGTTTGTGAGTCACTAAATTGGATTTCCGCAAGAATGCTTTGTCACAAACGTCACATTTGTAGGGCTTAACACCACTGTGTGTGAGTTTATGCTTAAGTAAATTAGGCCGAATTGTAAACGCTTTGTCACATACGTCACATTTGTAGCGCTTGATACCACTGTGTGAGAGGCTGTGCGTATTTAAATTAGATTGAAATTTAAACGCCTTGTCACATACGTCGCACTTATAAGGTTTTTCCCCGGTGTGGCAGACTTTGTCTCACTAAATTGGCTTTAGTATTGAACGCTTTATTACAAGCGTCACATTTGTAGAGTATTTCCTCGCTGTGAATGAGTTTATGTTTCAATAAATAGGGTTTCTGAGTGAATGCTTTGTCACAAACGTCACATTTGTAGGATTTAACACCGCTGTGTATGAGTTTATGCATAAGTAATCTAGACTGAAATGTAAACGCTTTGTCACACACGTCACATTTGTAGTGCTTGATACCACTGTGTGTGAGTCTGTGCGTAACTAAATTAGATTGAGTTCTAAACACCTTGTCACATTCGTCGCACTTATAAGGTTTTTCCCCGGTGTGGCAGACTTTATGTGTCACTAAATTGGCTTTATAACTGAACGCTTTATCACAAACGTCACATTTGTAGGGCTTAATACCGCTGTGTATGACTTTATGTTTAACTAGAACAGACTGAGTTGTAAACGCTTTGTCACAAACGTCGCATTTATAGGGTTTTTCCCCGGTGTGAAAACGTATATGTGTCACTAAATTGAATTTTTGCGTGAATGCTTTGTCACATACGTCGCACTTATAAGGTTTTTCCCCCGTGTGGCAACGGATGTGTCTCTCTAATTTGGATATATGATGGTATGCTTTGCCACAAACGTCACATGAGAACCGTTTTTCACCGGTGTGGCAGAGTGCATGTTTAACTAGTTGAGTGCGCGAATTAAATAATTCATGACACTCATTACACTCGTGTGATTTTTTATCTCTACTTCTCAGACCACATTTGGATGTTGACTCTGGAAAATTAATAAAGTAAAATATTTTCATATAATTCTTCAATATAAAAAGAACAAAGTACAGGTTATTTTTATATCTTCATAAAATTAATAACAGTGCTAAATTTTTACGTTTTATACTTCTATTTATGGACATACTAATTTAAACGCACTGTCGAAAATAAAAGCTGAAGAGCTTTGGAAAAACATACCTTCAATATTGAATGTATCCTTTTCTAATTCCGATTTCACATCAATAACATCATAGATGTCTTCTGTTTCTTCTTTTTCAATTTCACTAATAAATTCATATATAATTTCATCTAAAATAAAATGATAGGTACAGCAATGCAGATTTTTAAACAAAAAAATTATTCTTACCATCTAAAAGTTCTGGTCCAACTTCTTCTTTGATAATTTCTTCTTGATCCGTATTGTTTTCAATATTATCAGAAATATTAATATATCGCATTTCATTATTTTCTTTTGCAATTATTTCTCCAACAACTTCTGGTTTCTGTCTATGTTTAGCCTCATCTTCGGGCGGATCTTTATGTACAGTTACATTGTATATTTTACAACTTTCTGTTGTTACAGAGTCACAGTTGAATTCATTTCCACAAGTTACTTCATTTATGTTCATGTCAGTAAGAGTAACTTGTACAGCTCTGGATGTTTCATCTGTAGATTTTAATGTTTGTATGAAACTATTGAATCTATTAATGTTCCATAAACACAGCCGCTTGTAGTTGTACACATCGTTTAATTTCTCCAAACAAGGCAAACAAATGTACAATATAGAATCTTCTGGTTCAATTTGTATCTAAAATTGAAATATTGAAACTACTTGTATGATAATTTATGGTTATGTTTACTCACATGTTTAGATAGAAAACATTTTAATTTATCTTTAACAATTTCACCATCGCTATCTTTTGATAAAATATTTTTAAGATTTGTACTATTTGTAAGACATAAAAGACATAAGTCAATTGTTGTAAACATGTTTATATAATAGGAGCACGAGATTGGGTTAAATATTTTTTTGACGTTTGATTTGACCACACACACACACAAACAATAATCACAGTGGACAGTGTTGCCAACTGTATGAAAGGATGAATGAATTTATTGGTGGCCGGCCACATGCGCAATTGACAAAAACCCATAGGACAAATGCCCAAAGACAAATACTCAATTGACAAATACCCATGCGGACAATTGCGCACGCGGACAAAAGCCCGTGTGTACAAATGCTCACGGGTACAAATGCTCATGCGGACAATTGTGCACGCGGACAAAAGCCCATGTGTACAAATGCTCACGGGTACAAATGCTCATGCGGACAATTGCCCACGCGGACAGAAGCCCACGTGTACAAATGCTCATGGGTATAAATGCTCATGCGGACAATTGCTCACACGGACACGACAAAAGCCCATGTGTACTAAAGCCCATAGGTACAAATGCTCATAAAATTATTTTTTCTCATCGGCATGTCTTAAACTTCATGATTATACTGCACTGCTTATGCACTTTTGGGTGGGTACCAACTGTATTAAGCTAAGGTTTACATATAAATCAAATATTGTTTTCAATGAATAAAGGTTTTTTTCGGCTGGTGAAATGTTAAGCCCATTTTACATTGAGCAACATTGCAGATGCAAGTGAAACTTTTGACGAGTTGCTTCAATATTGCATGAGTGTAATACAGAAATTGCACATTCAATTGGCAGAAGCAATCTTGAGGCAACGGTTGTATGGAATAGAACATGTTCTATTTTTGTAAAGCTTGCAGGCAATTCACAGTTATTTCTAGTTATTTTTAGTTCGTTATGATGCTACCAACTGAACATAAACGTCAAAAAGATTAATTTGTGTTTGAAAGTTAGTGCGTTAGTGGTTTATAATGCCATTCTATCCTTATTTTCCAACAATATACAATAAATCCAAGAGGTTAAGTTGACATAATATAGTAACAAAATATTGGTAAATTTATAAATAAATTTATACATTAAATAAGTAATTGCATGTTGCTGATGTTGCTCAGTGTAAAATGAAAAAAATGTCTTCTGCAATTTTTTTGTTCAACTCTGACTTGAAGATTGCAGTTGCCCGTTGCGCTTGCTCAATGTAAAATGGGCTTAAGAAATTTATTAAATCAGGAATGCAGTCTTACAGAATTTTTATTTTTATTTTTCTTGCCCATGACACACCTGTATGTTTTTGGCAAACCGACGTGTCTTTAAGGGGCTATGCTTCTTGAGTGCAATAAGAATCAGAATTCACGATTCTGGCTATATTGCTCAAAATAAAAATCTGAAATTTTACATTAGTAACGACAAAGCATTGTTGAATTGAAAAATTCAAACTATATATTGTTCCGACAACAATTAGAGATAAAAAGAAATTAAACACTAGAATTTCGTGAGGATCTCATGAATGAACTATAAAAGTTATCATTGAGTTTAAAGATTAAATGAGTAGAACATAGATGTAAAAAGGACGGGAAAACAATAAAACTATAATTTTATCAACAGAGTTGCCATAAATTATATCTAAACTTGTACAATTTTCGCCGAATTTCGCATAATTATTAAAGCCAAACTAATTACACTAATTAAAGATTCCGCACTTTTAGTATTCTTCCTTAATCTACATACAAAAATTCAACATCATACGTATAACAGTATTAGATTGAGATCCTCACAAAAATTACTCGTTTTTCAATGCGTATTATTGCCATGCAATAGGCTCTTAAGACTGCATTCCGGATTAAATAAATTCCTTATTGTTTTCAATATTATCACAAATATTTACATATAGCATTTCATTACTTACTTTTTCTAATATTTCCCAAACAACTTCTGGTGCGCGGCACTAACCTGAAAAATAAACTGTCACAAATGTCAAAGTATCAATTTAAAGTAGATGATAATGCTGTTTCATACCTAGAATAATTGTTAATGCATTTAAATTTCTTAATTTTACTTATTGAAAATAGCTTTGCAGTTTATTATTGTATTTTATTTATTGATAATATGTAGAAACAATGAAAAGAAACATAACAAACGATTAATATGAAACCATGCACAAACCCAATATTTACCTGCAAAACATATAAACGTACAAAATAACCACAACAACCAACGTTTTTCGTTGGTTAATATGGTCACGAAAAAGTAACCAAAACTTTTAGGAACCGCCAAATCCTGAAAGTTGTTTCTTAGTTAGGATACGAAACAGGTAACCGAAACCATGGTCGCCGTGGTTTAGTTACGGAATATACTATTAATTAGACACACGACGCACCCCGGTGACAGCCTGTGTTTAAGAAAGCATCACTTCAAAAATCTGATGTGGCCAACACCTGATTTAGTTAGACACACGTCACACTTTTGTGTCTCACTAAACTGCATCTCTGTGTGAACGATTTGTCACAAACGTCACATTTGTAGGGTTTTTCCCCGGTGTGTGTGAGTTTATGTTTAACTAGATTAGACTGAATTGTAAACGCTTTGTCACATACGTCACATTTGTAGGGTTTTTCCCCGGTGTGACAGCGTTTGTGTACCTCTAAATAACGTTTATAATTGAATACTTTGTCACATACGCCACATTTGTAGAGTATTTTCCCAGGGTGACAGCGCTTGTGTTTAACTAATTTGGATTTATAATAGAATTCTTCGTCACAAACGTCACATTTGTATGGTTTTTTCCTGGTGTAAAAACGTATATGTGTCACTAAATTGAATTTATGCTTGAATGCTTTGTCACATACGTCGCACTTATAAGGTTTTTCCTCCGTGTGGCAACGAATATGTCTCTCTAATTTGGATTTATGATGGTATGCTTTGCCACAAACGTCACATGATAACCGTTTTTCACCGGTGTGGCAGAGTGCATGTTTAATTAGTTGAGTGCGCGAATTAAAAAATTCATGACACTCATTACACTCATGTGATTTTTTATCTGTACTTCTCAGACCACATTTGGATGATAACTCTGGAAAATTAATAAAGTAAAATATTTTCATATAATGCTTCAATATAAAAAGAACATATCTTCATAAAATTAATACCAGTGCCTTTCTACGTTTTATACTTCTATTTATGGACATATTAATTTAAACGCAGTCGAAGATAAAAGCATGAAAAGCTTTAGAAAAAACATACCTTCGATATTGAATGTATCATTCTCTAATTCCGACTTCACATCAATAACATCATAGATGTCTTCTGTTTCTTCTTTTACAATTCCATTAATAAATTCATATTTAATTTCATCTAAAATCAAATCGTAGGTACATCAATGGAACAAAAACAACAAAAATATTCTAACCATCTAAAAGATCTGGCCCAACTTCTTCTTTGATAATAATTTCTTCTTGATCCTTATTGTTTTCAATATTATCAGAAATGTTTATATATCGCATTTCATTATTTTCTTTTGCTATTATTTCTGGTTTCTGTCTATGTTTAGCCTCATCTTCGGTCGGATCTTTGTGTACAGTTACATTGTATATTTTACAACTTTCTGTTGTTACAGAGTCACAGTTGAGTTCATTTCCACAAGTTACTTCATTTATGTTCATGTCAGTAAGTGTAACTTGTACAGTTCTGGATGTTTCATCTGTAGATTTGAATTTTTGTATGAAACTATTGAATCTATTAATGTTCCATAAACACAGCCGCTTGTAGTTGTACACATCGTTTAATTTTTCCAAACAAGGCAAACAAATGTACAACATAGAATCTTCTGGTTCTATTTGTATCTAAAATTGAAATATTGAAACTACCTGTATGATAATTTATGGTTATATTTACTTACATGTTTAGATAGGAAACATTTTAATTTTTCTTTAGCAATTTCACCATCGCTATCTTTTGATAAAATATTTTTAAGATTTGTATTATTTGTAAGACATAAAAGACATAATTCAATTGTTGTAAACATGTTTACATTATAGGAGCAGGAGGTTGGTTAAATATTTTTTTGACGTTTGACTTGACCACAAACAATAATCACAGTGGACAGTGTTGCCAACTGAATTAAGCTAAGGTTTACATAGAAATCAAAATTTGATTTACAATATTTAATATTGTTTTCAATGAATAAGGTTTTGATGACATTTCAGTTAACTCCTGTTCGCACGGCGATCTTTGGAGATTCTACGGAGAGTCAAAATCCTGACAAAGAAGAAGTTTTTTCTAGTGAGAATTATTTGTTAAATTGCGGTGTCGCCAAATTGAATCTTCAATGAGTAATTATCACTAGAAAGAAAAAAAAACTTCTTCTTTGCCAGGATTTTGACTCTCCGTGGAATCTCCAAAGATCGCCGTGCGAACAGGAGGAAAAGAAGGATTGAAATGTTTTGAAAAATTAGGCCGTCTTCGGAATGAGGATCCCCTGGAACCAGGGCCCTGAACCGTTGAAAATAACGGTTCGGGTTCGGTTCGTGGTTCAAGAAAAAAATTTGGTTCGGTTTTGTGTTCCGGTTCTAAATTTTTATTTTTGTCCGGTTCGCGAACCGGTTCAATTTGGGTTCAACAGTTGATATTTAAATTTATTTTTAATTTTTTTTTAAATGCCCTCAAATGCAATATTCGCGAACTTAACGAGTGTTTTTAGCATGCTCCCAGGCATCTGATCGAAAAACTGAAATCTACGTTTTATAGTGCACGATGTCAACTTTTCAAAACTTTTTTGGAAATTATTATCGGACACGGTAACGCATACAGGCCTGCCGGAAAAAAGCGCACTGCAAACTTTGAATCGCGATTTCGCGAAAACTAATAATCCGACAGCACCTACCTTTGGCACATATAAAGATCATTATAATCCCTACTTTCTGTCAAAATTTTAGCGCTCCAACTCAAAAAATGACGGAGCTATGAATTTTCGAAAAAAAAAACGCCTAATTTTATGATTTTTCCTAAATTTTTCAGGGCCTAATTATCCGATTGAGACGTTCGACCTCTCATTTTGTAGATATTTTAATTTTCTACAAATCATTTCATTGGGGCATTCCGATTGCTTCATTAGTTTCAAAGTTACAAGCGGGAGGCCGCTGTAACGTAGTCGAGCAGCCAGACCAAAATTGGCTTAGCAGACGGCTTTAGCAATGTCAAAAACATGGCAGACTTATTTTTTCCACTTCTTTAGATGATAAGTAACCTGTGTGTGCAATCTCAGCTTTGGTCAAATGATACATTTTCAATTTTTTTTTGCAATGTTTAAAAATTTGGCAGACGTATTTGTTTATAAGATTTTGATGGCAGACTCGGTTTTTAGCACTTCTTGGACACAAAACTAGCTTTCTGAGTAGGTTTCAAGTTTGGTCAAATGATACATTTGCAAAATTATTTTGCGACCTTTGAACCCTTATCGCCAAGGTTTGCAACGTCGAAAGCTTGGCAGACTCGCAGATCACTATAAAGGGAGGTGAGTATTATTGAAAAAACATGTTTTTAGCTTTGGTCAAATGATGCGCAAATTTCGGTCACCAGCTCCCCGACTATAGGGCCAGTTGCACAGTTACCACTTAAGTAAAAGTTCAGTTAATCCTTAAACTGTCACTTAAACTAAATACTTAAGCCGTACGTGTTGTACAGTTTTCAATAAGAAAATACTTACCTAAGCGAAAAAACATCAATGTTGGTAAACATGAATATCAGTTTATAACTAATTTGACATAAAAACAAACAAAATATGACCAACTGTCATAATTCAAATGAATTTTAAAACAGTGTTTTGTGTAATTATTGAATATAAATCTTAAATGTGGACAATTCAGAAAGAAATAAAATAAAAAGCGCTTCGAATTTCATAAAGGATGAAGTATGACGTACCATTTTTACTAAATGTTGTGAGAAAATCTAAACATAATTTATTGTAGAGTGGAAAAAATCGAACACGTTATTATGGAAGCACAAAACTACTATTTGAAAAACAGTGCACCATTAATTCAATCACTGAATTCAATTGTGAAATCCATATTGGTACTAAGAGCAGTAGGACATATTGTTTAAGAAAAAAGTTCGAAAATATAAATAAAACCTGCAAGAGACAATACAAATTGATTTATTATAATATATGTAATTGGATTACAATAAATTAGAAAAGTAAACATTTGTCCTGCAATTTTATTCCCATAATAATTAATTAGACCAATAAAATTTTCTAATAAACGTGAAGATATATTACTACCTGGTGTCTACTTTTTTTCTAATAAATTATAACTTTCTTTACTTGAATAAATGAAATCTATAATTATTTTCTATTGATTGAAATTATTGTCCCTGTCTTGAATATCGGCGACCGGCGTGGGGCAAACTCTCATGAAAATGTCAATATATAAGATATCTTCATCCTCATCGTAATCAATGTCAATAATATTTCTAAGATTCATTTTAAAAATATATGAAAAATGGATAATAACATTAATAATCACAAAAACATGTTAAACTTTGACTTAAGTGACACCGCATCTACCGCTTAAGTAATTTGACATTTAAGTGACACTTAAACTGAAAATCAATACTGTGCAACAGCTAAACCATAAACTAAAACTTAAGCCTTAAAAAATACTTAAGTGGTAACTGTGCAACTGGGCCGTGATGCAGAGAAAAATTCAAATTTCCAATTTTGAACTTTTGATGTAGGAAAAAACCCAAATCTATTGTAGTATCTTGGGAGGAGAAGGTATCCAATTCGTAGTTGTAATTACATAGGAGTAATTGAAAAAAACTCAATCCAAATTCAGAATTAAATGAAGAAACTTGTATCCAATTCGTAGTTGTACTTACGTAGGAGTAGTTGAAGAAAACTCAATCCATATCCAGAATTAAATGAAGAAACTTGTATCCAATTCAAAATTAATAGATTAGGTGCGTCGGGGTCGCCAATAATGTTACATGGGTACTTGTGTAACACTAAGTCGCTTCTTACTTAAAATGAAGAGAAAGGAAATCTTTGTGCGACTTGTATCTACGAGTATTTTGTATACAGAGGTTGGTGGAAGTGAAATGCGAACATAGGGAAATATATGACAATGGAGTTATTATGCTAGGCATCTTGATATACGTGGAATAAGTACTGTCAATGTCAAAGTACCTGTCATATTATTGAAATTTTAATTTTCATTAAAATATTTTCTTTGCATAATAATGTATGTGTACGAGCAGAACGAGAAAGTTTTTACATGCACTTTTAGATTTTATTATTATTTCTGTTATTGATTACTCTTTTTGCCACACAAATTCACATTACTTCGTTTTGTGACACTACTACAAAATATATCAAGATACCTGGCATGAAAGTTCGATTGTCATGTATGTTCCCTATGTTCGCATTTCACCTCCACCAACCTGTATACAGTAATAAATAATAAAATAAATGAATGTAAAACAATAGTACGATGTGACAACCCTGCCATATCGTTGTAGATGTTGCCACGGCGATACATTTCTATTCAAAGTAAATATAATTTGAAATTCGTTCTAATTTGATATCAGGATAATTAAATAACTTGTGAATTTCAGTTTAGATGATTTAAGACTTTGAAACTTGATATTTTGGATTTTTAAAGAGTGTAAGTCTGACTTTTACTCCTAGTTTAACAACAGTCTATAGCTATAATCAAAACGAGAATATTTTCTTATAAACAGGTGATAAAAATGAGTGCTGTATTATTTGTTTTAATTTTTATTAAGATATCTCCATCGTAAGTAAAATTGAAATTCCTACAAATACAATAAACTAACAAATCAAATATTTGCGTCATCCCCATTTCGTCGTACAATGTGCCTTTACGGCGCACTTGAAGAGTTGCCCCCGGTGTGACAGCGTATGTGTCTCACTAAATTGGATTTCACACTGAATGCTTTGGCACAAACGTCACATTTGTAGGGTTCTTCCCCGGTGTGACAGCGTTTGTGTGCCACTAAATTGTATTTCTGATTGAATGCTTTGGCACAAACGTCACATTTGTAGGGTTTTTCCCCGGTGTGTGTGAGTTTATGTTTAACTAGATTAGACTGAATTGTAAACGCTTTGTCACAAACGTCACATTTGTAAGGTTTTTCCCCGGTGTGACAGCGTTTGTGTACCTCTAAATAACGTTTATAATTGAATACTTTGTTACATACGTCACATTTGTAGGGTATTTTCCCAGGGTGACAGCGCTTGTGTTTAACTAATTCGGATTTATAATAGAATGCTTCGTCACAAACGTCACATTTGTATGGTTTTTCCCCGGTGTGAAAACGTATATGTGTCACTAAATTGAATTTATGCTTGAATGCTTTGTCACATACGTCGCACTTATAAGGTTTTTCCTCCGTGTGGCAACGAATATGTCTCTCTAATTTGGATTTATGATGGTATGCTTTGCCACAAACGTCACATGATGACCGTTTTTCACCGGTGTGGCAGAGTGCATGTTTAACTAGTTGAGTGCGCGAATTAAATAATTCATGACACTCATTACACTCGTGTGATTTTTTATCTGTACTTCTCAGACCACATTTGGATGTTGACTCTGGAAAATTAATAAAGTAAAATATTTTCATATAATTCTTCAATATAAAAAGAACATATCTTCATAAAATTAATAACAGTGCTTTTCTACGTTTTATACTTCTATTTATGGACATAAAGTGCTTTAGAAAAAACATACCTTCAATATTGAATGTATCCTTCTCTAATTCCGACTTCACATCAATAACATCATAGATGTCTTCTGTTTCTTGTTTTACATTAACAAATTCATATTTAATTTCATCTAAAATCAAATCATAGTTACATCAATGACGATTTTTAAACAAAAAAATTATTCTTACCATCTAAAAGTTCTGGCCCAACTTCTTCTTTGATAATAATTTCTTCTTGATCCTTATTGTTTCCAATATTATCAGAAATATTAATATATCGCATTTCATTACTTTCTTTTGCTATTATTTCTCCAACAACTTCTGGTTTCTGTCTATATTTAGCCTCATCTTCGGTCGGATCTTTAAGTACAGTTACATTGTGTAGCTTACTATTTTCTGTTGTTATAGACTCACAGTTGAGTTTATTTCCACAAGTTACTTCATTTATGTTCATGTCAGTAAGTGTAACTTGTACAGTTCTGGATGTTTCATCTGTAGATTTTAATTTTTGTATGAAACTATTGAACCTATTAATGTTCCATAAACACAGCCGCTTGTAGTTGTACACATCGTTTAATTTCTCCAAACAAGTCAAACAAATGTACAATATAGAATCTTCTGGTTCAATTTGTATCTAAAATTGAAATATTATAATTACCTGTATGATAATTTATGGTTATGTTTACTTACATGTTTAGATAAGAAACATTGTAATTTGTCTTTAACAATTTCACCATCGCTGTCTTTTAATAAAATATTGTTAAGATTTGTATTATTTGTAAAACATAAAAGACATAAGTCTATTGTTGTAAACATGTTGATATTTGACGTTTAAAATAAACATTACACAGTGTTACCAACTGATCGAAAAAAAATATACATTTTGTATTGCACGATGTCAACTTTTCAAAACTTTTTTGGAAATTATTATCGGACTTACGGTAACGCATACAGGCCTGCCGGAAAAAAGGACACTGCAAACTTTGAATCGCGATTTCGAGAAAACTAATAATCCGACAGCACTTACCTTTGGCACATTATAATTCCTACTTTCTCTCAAAATTTTAGCGCTCCAGCTCAAATGAGCTATGAATTTTCAAAAAAAAACGCCTAATTTTCCGGTTTTTCCTAAATTTTTCATGACCTAATTATCCGATTGAGACGTTCGACCTCTCATTTTGTAGATATTTTAATTCTCTACAAAACATTTCATTGGGGCATTCCGATTGCTCCATTAGTGTCAAAGTTACAAGCAAAAAAAGACAAAAATCGCGTTTTTTTTGCAAGAAATTGTTAATAACTAACAAATGGACCGGAAACTCGAGTAAAAAACACATACCTATTCATCTGCTTATTATCTTTTATACCATCGCACAATCGGTTTGCTACTAGTCTTTATGTCAAGCAAAAATGCTATACAGCTTGGCCTACTGAAAATCGTATTTAAACCTTAGATACAAAATTTGGTATTTAATTGTTTGATATTTTTGGAATTATCGCGTCCGAAAAAATTGTATCATACAAACGAACGCACACACACACACCCAGACATCATCTCAAAAATGTGTAATTCTTATTCTAGAGACCCTAAAACGTGCGCTTATCTGCCAAAAACTCACAGTCGAAAATTTAGACCCGTCACAATACATATCTCTTATAGAATATGAGTAAAAACATTTGTACTTCCCTATAACTGATTTCGTATATTCTGTATTGTTAAATACACAGTTTAGGAATTAGGATACATTCTATCCTCAGGTTATGGACCCAGATCTTTTATTATTATTAATAAACTCTTTACATGAACATACAACAAAAATATTAAACTCTGTCTATATTTTCTAACTGATTATTCAAATAAAACGAAGACAAATCTGTCACACATTTTCGTAAGTTTTCATTAAATTCTTCCATATCATGAATGACCATTTCATCATCAACGTTCTTATTATTCTGCGCCAAAATTTTAAAAAACTGCGTACGTGTTAAACTTAGTTTACAAATTATCTGAAATTATTTTAAATAATAAATGACACAAGACATAAATATATACTTTACATGAAACAGTTGTTGTGATAACCTTTTGTGATATGGCAATAACGTATCCTTGTACGCAGTTTGTAAGTATTTTTCTAGACTCTCGGATTTATCGCCATTCTTATGGGATTCAATAATACACTCGAAAAACCTAAGTAAAAAATGCAGACCTCTACAACGCATAAAAGTCTTAAATTTGATTTTAAAATATTATAATAAGTATTGCACTACCTTCTCAACCACAGTAATCCGTACGTAGCCGAATTACCAGTTCGTACTTTTTCGTGTAAAATCAAATCATGAAGATATTGATTTTTATTTTTATCTGTTTCATATGCTGAGCTTATTTTCCCTATATTATTATTCATATCATACTTCACAGGTGCAAATACTTTTCCAAGACAAACTATTAATTCCACGATTTCTTTGGAAGCTTCCAAAAAGGTTTGTGTTTGTATTTTAGATTCTTCGGCATTTGGAAATTTGTGTTTCATACATTTGAAAAATGATGCAGTATTTTTTGTGGACGTCATAGGTAATGTAAATTAAATACGATTAAATCAATTTTTACAACGAATTTTTGACATAATTTATCAATTGCACAGTTTGACAGATGTTATGAGTTTGTTTTTCTGCTGTTTGCGGTCAATACGATGATAGATGTCAGGTCAGCGTGGAGGACTGCGGAACAACGCAGAGATCTGCATTATCGACCTGTTGCCAGTTCTATTACCAGTGTTGCCAACTCGTGGGAATTTTTCCTTTTTGAAAATTCTAAAGCCTGTTTTACATTATCCTTTTTTCGTCTATGGCCTGTTCCAAATAAGAATATAGTATGGGGCAAGATAGGGCTTACGATTTGAGCGTTCTGATTGGTCTAGCCGGAAACCAAGTTTACAGCAGCGAAAAATTTGTGATATGCGCGCATCATTTAGCTGTCGAACGCCGTAGTAGTAACAGCTGGTATTGTTGAAAAAGTGAGTCGTTGATTAGCGTCATTAGCGTGACGCGCGGAACATAACACTATTTCAAAAATAGCGCGCTACGTTTAAATTTCTATTTAATGTGTGTAAAACGGGCTGGCTCCGCAGCGCCATCTACTATACTCTTATATAGATTCATTTCTTGTTTGATATCCATCCGAGATTCGTTCGAGTTTCATACTTTATTTTCAAACTATTCGTATATAATCGAAATTCTTCGATTTTTTCCGAAATGGTCCAAGTTAGGCAACTTCAAAATAATAAATAATATTCTTACTTATCCTGATAAGTGACAATTTAAGATTTGAGGTTATAATTTATAATGGAAAAAATATTAACACAACGTCCAAGTAGTGCAAAACTCATAAACGTCAACGTGAACAAATCAAAACAAAATATGACAACTTTTAAAGGTTAAACTGACTCCAGATTGAACCGGGCATGCGTAGACAAATCTATGGTCTGTTCCAAATAAGAATATAGTATGGGGCAAGATAGGGCTTACGATTTGAGCGTTCTGATTGGTCTAGCCGGAAACCAAGTTTACATCAGCGAAAAATTTGTGATAAAATTTTTATAGTATGAATCTCGAATCTTTTCCGGCTGACTTGGGATGAATTTTAATTTGTTAATTTTAAAACATGATTTGAAACACAATATTTGTAACCACGTAGTTTTGACATAGAATATCACCTCCAGGACGTTGCAGAATTGAAATTCTTGCAGCAAAACACTTATTTGTAACATTGGTCTATATCTAAATCGATGATTTAAAGTATGAACAATAATACGAGTAGTTAAACTTAAACATTGAACATTGCAAGTTCATCCGTGTACTGCAAGAGCTCAGAGTTGACTGATCAAATCCGAACATTACCTTAATACAGTTGGCAACATTGTGATTTTATATTTGTAATCAAGTCAAAAGCCCTGTTCACATATGGACACACAAAAGACACACAAGCAACAAAAGCAAAATTTAGAACGTGTGGAACGTTTGTAGCCTCAAAATTGCTTTTTTCTTTACTTACATAGAAGCCACAAAATAGCGGCGCCTCTATTTCACAAGCAACACACACAGTATTTTTTACTGTTGCTTGTGGGTGTGCTCTGTGTGCCCAAGGGCGGAAAAACAATAAAACTATAATTTTATCAACAGAATTGCCATAAATTATATCTAAACTTGTACAATTTTCGCCGATTTTCGCATAATTATTAAAGCCAAACTAATTACATTAATTAAAGATTTTGAAGATTCCGCCCTTTTAGTATGCTTCCTTAATCTACATACAAAAATTCAACATCATACGTATAACAGTATTAGATTGAGATCCTCACAAAAATTACTCGTTTTTCAATGCGTATTATTGCCACGCAATAGGCTCTTAAGTGCCATAATTGTGAAGGTCTGAATCTAGCTTTAAACTCACATTTTAGTATGATGACAGGCGGCAGTTGTGTTAAATAATGGACTCATAATACAATAGTGTTGAATTATGAAATCATAATACAATCGTGTCTTATAGGATTTATTTTACTAAAGTTACCTACATAATGAATGTATTATTAAATGGTCGTATATAAAGTCTGTTTTATACTGAGACAGTTGGGAAGCGAGTCATTGTTAACTTCACTTCCCAGCTAGGTAGAAATATTTTCCGGATATTTAAATGAAACATTTCAATAAAATTGACAAAATCAATAAAAAAATCTGACGTGGATACCACATGACTTCCTTGTACGCCTATTAAACTGTTCATACTTTTCTTAATAACTAAAATGTAGAATTATATTATACAAATATATTAATATATAAGTAAGTACTACTACTATTGCTACTATACTCACAAATATATTTTAGTCATTTTATTTAAACTGCAGAAGAAGATATAAACGATATTTTACTATTGTCACTACCACTGTCACGTCATAATCATTTAAATTTTACGTAGTAACAAATGTTAATCGATCATGGACTACAAGATACCGAAATACTAAATTATATAAATATATACTGTAATTATTCTTAAATGATACCAGATACAAAAATATTTATAAAATACCGATTGTAGGTAATAATCACATAATCTTTCATTTAAAATAAAAAAATTTGTCTTAAATTAAATATTTATCGAAATATTTGAAAAAAGTACTACTTCCGGTTTATAGATTGAAACCAAAAATTAGACAACTAGATGCTATAACAGTCCTAAATACAAAATTTCAACTTTCTACGTCTAACCGTATTTGAGTTATGCGACATACATACGTACGTACGTACGTCCGTCCGTACAGATGTCACGACGAAACTAGTCATAATGGATTCAGAAAAGGTCAAAACGGATATTTCCGTAAAAATCTGAGAACCGAAATTTTTCGCGATTACAATACTTCCTTATTACTCCGTACAAGGAAGTAAAAATTCACAAGTTAACTTAGCAACTCTGTCATGGATCTCTATTTTCAAGTAGGCTAAACAAATTGAACAAATTATATTAAAACTAACGCGCATATTATTAATCGATTGGATTTTGAATAAACTAGTATACAAATCTCGTGAGAAAGCTTATCCCGCTTTGCTACATACCTCACACCTTAGTTTAAAAAAGATTAATCATTTTAATTCTTAAGCAAGTACTACTAGAATGAATAACAGAAGGTAACAATAATACAAATACGTGAAAATAATATTACAATATACAAAATTTATTTATTTCATAACATGCAGAGCAAATACAATTTATCAACAGTCTATTGTCTTATCAAAACGAGAATATTTTCTTATAAACAGATCAAAAAAATAAGTTCTGTATTATTTGTTTTTGGTTTTATTCCGATATCTGTAAGTAAAATTGAAATTCTAGCAAATACAACAAACTCACAAATTAAATATTTAGCCATGTGACAGCGCATGTGTCTCACTAAATTGGATTTCACACTGAATGCTTTGCACAAACGTCACATTTGTAGGGGTTTTCCCCGGTGACAGCGCTTGTGTGCCATTAAATTGGATTTATGATTGAAGGCTCGATCACAAACATCACATTTGTAGGGGGTTTTCCCAGCGTGACGGCGTATGTGTGCCAATAAGCTGATCTTTTCACTGAACGTTTTATCACATATGTCACACTTATAAGGTTTTTCCCCGGTGTGACAGCGTATGTGTCTCACTAAATCGGATTTCTGAATGAATGCTTTGCCACAAACGTCACATTTGTAGGGTTTTTCTCCGGTGTGACAGAATTTGTGTTTCACTAAATAGCACTTATGAGTGAATGCTCTGTCACATACGTCACATGAGAACTGTTTTTCCCCGGTGTGACAGAGTACATGTTTATTTAGATGGGAGCGACATGTAAATGATTTGTCACATACGTCGCACTTAAATGGTTTTTCTCCAGTGTGACAGCGTTTGTGTATCAATAGAGCAGATTTCTGATTGAATGCTCTGTCACATACGTCACATGAGAACTGTTTTTCCCCGGTGTGACAGAGTACATGTCTATTTAGAATGGAGCGACTTGTAAATGATTTGTCACATACGTCGCACTTAAATGGTTTTTCTCCAGTGTGACAGCGTTTGTGTATCAATAGAGCAGATTTCTGAATGAATGCTTTGTCGCATACATCACATGAGAACTGTTTTTCCCCGGTGTGACAGAATACATGTCTATTTAGATGGGAGCGACTTGTAAATGATTTGTCACATACGTCGCACTTAAATGGTTTTTCTCCAGTGTGACAGCGTTTGTGTATCAATAGAGCAGATTTCTGATTGAATGATTTATGACACTCATTACACTTATGTGATTTTTTATTTCTCGAACCACTTTTGGATGTTGACTCTGGAAAATCTATAAAATAAAATAAAATTAATATCTTCGATATAAATATTACAAGAACGACAGTCAGACATGTCTGTTCACAAATAAAATATGCATATTGTATAAGTTTATAGAAATGTAAAAATTTAAGAAATGCGAGTCGTTCAAAATTAGACTTGTTTATGGTTTGATTATTTATAAATATTACTAATTTTTAATTAAAATATCAATAAAACAACCAGCGCTACGGACGATTAGGAAACATTGCGTTTAGTAAAAATTACGATTAGGAAAAACTGCAGTTTTAAATGTAATTTTTTGGTATACCTATGATTAGGAAAAATTACGTTTCGTAGATAAAAGTATGGAGCTTTGAAAAAAATACCTTTATTATTGTCTGTTGAATTTAAAAATGCATCATTATATAACTCTGATTTTATATCAATAATATCATAGTTGTCTTCTGTTTCTTTTTTTACGATTTCATCAAGGTCATATTTAATTTCATCTAAAATCAAACATTGTTTTCAATATTATCACAAATATTTACATATCGCATTTCATTACTTTCTTTTTCTAATATACTCGTATCTTCAACAACTTCTAGTTTGGTCTCGTTGTCGTTTGGTTCTTTCTTTATAGTTACATTGTCTCTCTCAATATCTTCTGTTGTTATAGACTCATTGTTGAGTTCATTTCCACAAGTTACTTCATTTATGTTTAGATTTTTTATATCAATTAGTGTAACTTGTAAATTACTGTATGTTTCATCTGTAGATTTTAATTTTTGTACGAAACTGTTGAACCTATTAATGTTCCATAAACACAGCCGCTTGTAGTTGTACACATCGTTTAATTTCTCCAAACAAGGCAAACAAATGTACAACATAGAATCTTCTGGTTCAATTTGTATCTAAAATTGAAATATTGAAACTACCTGTATGATAATTTATGGTTATGTTTACTCACATGTTTAGATAGAAAACATTTTAATTTTTCTTTAACAATTTCACCATCGCTATCTTTTAATAAAATACTTTTGAGATTTGTATTATTAGTAAGACATAAAAGACATAATTCAATTGTTGTAAACATGTTTACATTATAGGAGCAGAAGATTGGTTAAATAAATTTTGACGTTTGACTTGACCACAAACAATAATCACAGTGGACAGTGTTGCCAACTGTATTCAAGATATTCACTCGTGTGGTGCGGGGAAGTGCTCTATGATCTCAGTGTAAAAGACTGCAGGATGACAAATGTGAAATTTTATTCGAAAAAAATGCCTTTAAATAAATCATTACTTGAATTTTTAATGTTAATTCATTATCTAATGTCATAACTGATTACATGACATTGTTATTTAAATTTGTAATCAATTAATTTTGCAATATAAATATACTGAGATAATGGTGCAAACAACGGCAACAATGTAAAACGTAGAACAAGTTTTCGCTCCGCACAGTTGGTTGCCTGGGTGGCACCTAACCGCTCAACTTATATATTTTAACATTTTTCTCATTTATAAATTCGAAATTGAAAAACATTAATTATTTATTTAATTCATTTATAAAAATAATAATAGTAAATAACTTAATAATTAATTAGAACCGTTGACTTATTTCATTATAATATTTGCCAATATGAAAACTGTCAACCAATGTTGCCACGTTTATACATCATGACGTCTTTGCTGTCACGTTTATACATCATGACGTCTTTGCTGTCATCAACACGGTAAAGCTCGATTTAAAAAATCTTATGACATAGATAAGGTTTTGTAGTTACTATGTGCAAATTTTCAGATTTTTCTGTATTTTTTGATTAACTTTATGCGTCATTAATGCGATGTTCTATTTAATCCTATGCTATAAACTCGATTTTTAAAATTTATTTTCTCTATATCTAAACGGTAAATAAAATCTGAAAAAATTAGTAGTTCATTTTTTCATCACAAAGAACGATATTCTCAATTTTCATTCAATTCATTTTTGATATGACGAGTGAATATCCTTCAAAAGCATGAAATTTGTTGAAAGCTATTAATTAAAAAATACCTTCATTATCGCCCGTTTCATCAAAAACTGCATCATTCTTTAATTCTAACTGTATATCAATAATGTCAGAATTATAGTCTTCTGATTTTTCTTTTACATTGACATCGACAAATTCATATTCACTTTCATCTGAATCTTCTTCTTGTAATGTTGGCTCTAGAAAATTAATAAAAAAATTATTGTAACAGGTTCCAAAAACGTTTGTTTACAAATAAATGTTTTTCGCCGATTGACATTAAGTGCTACTTTATTGATAGCTGACAGTCTATGAAGTGTCACTTTTAGTGCATAGGCAATAAAATGAAAATATAAATAACAATATAGATTTACTACTTAAGTTAGATTCATAGACGAGGCAGTAAGCCTATAATTTTATACCTAGTTAAATAAGTAACTATTTTGGAAATGTAAAAATTTAATAATTTACCGTTATTGTCCGATTCATTAAAAAATTCATCATTCTGTGATTCTGACTTTATATTATCAATAATATCAGAATTATCTTCTGGTCCTTCTTTCACAATGTCACTGAAAAGTGTATATTCAATTTCAGATTATTAATACAGCAATTAAATAAAAACGAAATATCAGTACCATGAGTATTTCACCCTCGTAAAACGAGGTTTCGTTGTCGAGACAGGTAATTTTCAAGGCCAGCATTGGTTTCCTCAGGTTATTTTACCCTCGGATACAAATTTTTATTATTCTGGTACAATTATTAGTTGAGTAATGAAATTAACACGAAATATCTGTACCACGAGTATTGCACTCTCGTAAAACGAGGTCTCGAAGTCAAGACAGGTAATTTTCGAGACCAGATTCGGATTTCTCGGGTATTTTTACCCCCGAGTACAAATTTTCGCCGGTTTTCTATGATAAATAACTGAAACATTTAAATTTGAAGAAAATCACATCTAAATTAATTGATCATTAGCTAGGCATATTAATGATTGCTAATTAATATAGCGGATGAAACAACCTATAGCAATTTTCAGAAATTATAAATGTCAAAGTTGTACTGTTGGACGGCTTAATTTATGAAAATTTAAAATAGTTCAAATTTTGGGAATTTATTCCGTGCTTATTAAACTGATTTCAAGGAAAAACAGAAGGGGTTACAAACTTTAGGTCGAAACAGAGATTTTCAAGCCCTAAATGTCTCCGAAAAACGTTTTATTAATAAAGTTATCGTATTTTGAAATTTGTTGTGAGGTTATTGTTTGGGTTATTAAGCAAGAGCTATTATTTCATCCGATGATTAAAACCCTCGCTTGCTTTGCTCGCTTCATCTTCGAGAATAAAAGCCTCCATTTTAGCGAAGTTGTATAATATACTGTTAATTATTTTTCATGTCATTTTCTATAATATTAGGATAGTTAGAAGAATTTGTATTTTTTAAATTTTAATTTATTTCATATCGTATACGTGTTTTTAGACATTTATTTGATTTCATACAACCCGCTTTGAACATCCAATAACATCGCATTAATTTCAACCAATTACAAGAATCGTTCCTTTTTGAATATCCAATGAGAGTGCGATAATTCAGCCAATCAGAAGCGTCGACACATGTTCATGTATAAAACTTGACTTGGAAGTTGTGCTAGAAGTAATTATTTCTCGTAAACAGTACTAGATAATTCAAATCTGTTCGCGGATTATTAATCAGCATAATTTTACGCAACAAACGGTGTAATTATTTTTGCCGAAAGCACAAAGTAAAAGTTTTGGTCAGATTTTACAGAATGGCATTCGACCTTGCATTGAAGTTGGTGACGCCATTGTGTTGTGTTGGCGTCTTCTTGTAGTCATGTATTTGATAAAAGATATTCTAGTGTATTTAAATAACCAGCAGTATAATTTAAAGTGATTAACCATAAATAAGAAATTGTGAGTATCCTAGACATGTAATTATATCGGTTTGCGGCAAAATGATAGACAAATTCTTTAAACAAAATTTATTTGCACTTGGAATCCATTATGTCTGCCGAGGTAATCATTCAATGTTAAATAAGTGATTTATTTACAGGTAAACGCTATTAAGTGTAGAAAAGGAACAATATCAAAGAGAATACTCGAGACTGCCTACAAATTTGGGGGATCTGACATCGTCTTTGAAGAAAATGAGGATCTCAAACATGAAATTACATAATGCAGAAATTCATTTCTGGAACTAAGGTAATCATTCTTTTTTTATTAACTTATTTTTTATATTAACTGCTAATTAAAATTCGTTCGGTATATGATATTTTCTGGAAAAAGTACATATTTATTTGCAACGCATTTTAAGAATTGCGTGACGTCACGGACCTAATGAAACCTGATGTAACGACTTCGCCACTTGCATGTTTGAAGTTTAGTGTTGTTAATAAGAAGTTAAAGTGAATTTTAATAACCAGTTGTTCAGTTTTAAGTTATAAACAAATATTAAATCGTTTATGTGGCTAAATTATTAAATATATTTACAGGTCAATACTGTTGTGTGTGTGTAAGAATGACGACAGTATGGAAGTGAATACTCGATACCTACATCGTATATTGATGACACTATGGTACAAAGATACAATAAGAAGATGTATTTCTTCAGGAGGATCATGTATTAATCAGTTTCATTTATTAATTAATCGTTATTTAATTGTTACATTGTTCCAGGTTCGATGAAGGCTCACAAACTGTAGAACTGAGTTAGCGGACGTCTTCAGAAGAATTGATCCTCCTGTTGACGACATCTTCAACAAGGAATTAAAGCATCTACGTTCTTCAGCCACCTGCAGACTCTGAGAATCTTCTGATGAAGGATCCAAAACTGTAAAACTGGGTTAGCGGATGTCTTTAGAAACGAATTGTTCGTCCTGCTGTCGTTATTACATTCTTGAAGGCTGACCACATCATCAGCAAGAAATTAAAGCATCTTCAAGAGTTCTCGAGTTGTAATTACTACTTTGGTCGTCATCTGCAGCTGTTTAGGAACCTAGTGCATCTTAATATTGATGGTAAGCGTTTTATTATTACATTTGGATGTGGCTTATTGTTTTATTTGTAATATTTACATAAAAATAAAGCTGCATTCACATACGCATTTAGTTTGAAGGTTTACATTTATGTTTACGTTTAAGAAAATTTGATTACATTTAACTAAATACGAGCATACACAGTGCTTGAAAGTAGGACGTGCGAATGTTCCTATTTAAATGTAAATCTTAAGACGAAATGCGTATATGAATGAGGCTGAAATACGTCTAATTAAATACGAGCATTCACACTTTCCACTTTCAATGCTTCTATTTAGTCGGATGCATTTGAACTTTCTTATTCGCAAATATAAATATTAAAATGCGTATGTGAATGTAGCTTTAATATTTTATTTCTATTTGTTTAGATCACAATTGATGAATCTGCAGTATTGGACGTTTGACACAGATTTGAAGTCTTTCTACAACTCATGGTGAACCTGGCAGCTTCTTCACAAGTCAGATTGAACCTCAGGCGTCATCAACATATTTCTGGAGCTTTTGGTTGCCATCTGCAGCTGTTTATACACCTAGTGCATATTTGAACACAATAAGAAGATGTATTTCTTCAGGAGAAACATGTATATAAGGTAATTAATCAGTTTTATTTATTGTTTGCTCGTTATTTAATTGTTTCATTAATTAATTTATAGAAATATGAAATACACATCTAATTGATTTTTTATTGTATTTTTCAGACTTGTTCCGGTTGTAGCATCTTTATCTCTGGTTGTAAGATCCGCACAGCCTGTGGTGCCGCCCATCCAGTTCCTGAGTCGTGGTACAAACTTTGAAGATTCTTTGGTTTGAAATTCTACTGTTGGAGTCTACTGTCTCTAGGACAAGGAACATCTCGGTCACCAGTTCAACATGTAAGTTTTTTATTTTTACTTTGTGTATTCCATTTGGAACACGATGCTTTTACTCAGCTTGAGTGTGGCAGCCTCACAGGTCACTGTGAACGTCAGTATGAATACTACAGACCAAAAAATCACTCAATGCTCTTACTGTCTGTCAACTCAGTCTGAGTACACTACAGGAAACATGTTTGTGCAGTTAACTGGAATGTGTATCTGCCTGGATTTGAAACTGAAAGCTTTTCACTCAGCTTGGGTGTGGCAGTCTCACTTCATGTGAGTCATCCGTATAGATATACAGACTAATTCATCGGTATACAGGATGTACCATTTGAGTGCATTAATATGCAACTATATTTCCTAATGGAACATCCTATAAATATTAATTGATTCTGATAGCAAAATAGATTTCCTTCAAAAAAGTAATGTAGTAAACAACTGTCTAAAATTATAAATGAAGAAGTTACTAATGTTTATTTGCTCAATGATAAGTTTGTATAACATTACAATTAACAAAGTAAGCGATGGATAATTTTCTTAATAATCAAGCTGTCAAATTATTGACACTTTATCTTTGTTGAAATGAAAATGAATACAAATTGTAGTAAAGATGAAATGGTTAATATCATGATATTCATACTTGAGGAATATCATAGAAATATAAATTTGGCACTTAAACAAAGGTAAAGTATAAATAATTTGACAACTTGTCAGCTTTATTTGAATTCGAAACAATTAATAAAATAATCCATCAATTACTTTGATGTTAGTAACATGATACATACTCAATTATTCATCATTGAACGAAAAACGTTAATAACCTCTTCATTTATAAAGTTATACACTTCACTATATTACTTTTTAAGGGAATATCTGCTATCAAAATCAATAAATATTTATAGGCTGTTCCATTAAGAAATATAAAGTTGCATATTATTGCTCTCAAATGGATATATACAAATAAATATGGTTCGTAGATAGATAATATATCAAATACATTTTAACCGAAGAGTTTTACTCTATGACTTCAATAGCACTATAAAAAATAAAATAAAAGAATGACGACGGATGAATCACTCCGTATACATTATATTGTGTGTGTGCGGTTATCAGCCAATCTCACTCATAATTGTTACTGCAGAGCACACCACAGTGAACATTATTCGTTATTTAGTGCAGTTTATATGAATCTAAATGTTTGTTATTGTTACAGATTAATTTGGACTTCATGTACAAAGTTTGAAGATTCTTTGGTTTGAAATTCTGCAGTTGGAGTTTCTAGGAGAGGGAACATCATCTGGTGCTACCACGTAACACGTAAGTTTATTATTTTTACTTTGCGTATTCCATTTGAAACTCTATGCTATAACTCAGCTTGAGTGTGGCAGCCTCACAAATCACTGTGAACATCGGTATAAATACTACAGATTAAAAAGTGACTCAATGCTTTCACTCAAATGTGGCAGCCTCACATATGTGAGTCATCGGTTTAGGCATATGTTTAACCGTGTGTGTGGTTGCCAGTCTCACTCATGACTGTTGGGAGTACACTATAGGGGAGATTTTTGTGTAGTTAACTGAAATGTGTATCTGCCTGGATTTGAAACTGAAACGTATAACACATGGCCCAGATGTAAAATGAAATCGTTTTTTGTTGTACAAAAGTTTAAATCAAAATCAAAATACATGTATAATGTACTATATCTCATATTTATTGAAAACTGCAATACATTTTACACAATCTCAAATCAAATCAATAGTCGAAAATTTATGGAACCGAATAATTTTTTTTTTGAAAAATCGTCCTATGTAACACAATCAAAGAATTATGACACAGACTGTAGAATATTTGGGATTTTTTCTCCAGAAAAGTATGTTTAAGACTTGTAGATACTATGCCACAACGAATTGAAACAGTTTAAAAATTAAGGTGGAGTTACACAGGGGTAAAGTCATTTATAGTAATTACAGCAAACGATAAAAAAATTGCTAGCTGTATACTTTGTTCTCTAAGTTTATATTTAAAGTTTAATTTACTTAAAATATATTAAAGGTATATTTTAAGTGCATGTAACTTTAAATATAAACTTAGAGAATGAAGTATACAGCTGGCAATTTTTTATCGTTTGCTGTAATTACTATAAACGAGTTTACCCCTATGTAACTTCACTTTAATTTTTAAAACTGTTTTAATTCGTTGTGGCACAGTATCTACAAGTCTCAAACATACTTTTCTGGGGGAAAAAAATCCCAAGTATTCTACAGGCTGTGTCATAATTCTTTGATTGATAGGACGATTTTTCAAAAAAAATCCACAAAGTTTTGACTATTGATTTGATTTGAGATTGTGTAAAATATATTGCAGTTTTCAATAAATATAAGATACAGTACATTATACTTGTATTTTGATTTTATTTAAATTTTTGTCAAACAAAAAGCGACTTTTTACGCCTGGGCCAACTTCAATGAGACTGTGTTCGTATGTACAATAGATCGAATTATTAATCTATTTTACAAGTCACTTAAATAAGAGAATTATTGGCATTTACTTGGTTAATAAATAGATATTTAGCTTATTGTTCTTATTTAATATGGTGTGACAGCATAACTTGTGCGATAAATAATGTTACTAATATATTTGTGTTTTCTAGGTATTCGAGGATCTCATTAATTGAGGATTTATAAAAGTGTCGTGTTATCTTCTAAGGAAGCAGGAGCAGTTGTAGCGGCCTTCAAAAGACATGGGAGAATATTTTTTCAGTGAGTTTCTTTACTCTTTTTTACAATACGTACATATCTGTCATGCCTTTTACCCAAGTTGGGTACGGCAGCCTCACATATGCGAGTCATTGGTATGGATATTATGTTTTTCCGTGTGTGCAGTTACCAGCAGTTAACGCACTCATGACTGTTTGTGGAGAGTACACTGCAGGCCAAATTTATGTGCGGTAAATTGAAATTTTATCTGAAACTGAACATTCAGAACCACTGTCGGTCATTAGCATATTCAGCTATGCATCCAATTTAAACTATTTTATTTCAATTTCAGTATTGAATCTTAAACCATTACATTTATTATTATTATTCAACAGGTTTAGAACCCAATTACAGAATAATATTACAACATTGCAAATGTACATTGACTAAATATAGTGAACATAATAAAAACAAAAATTGAATACAAATACAGATCTAAATAAATCGAGATAAAATCAAGGAAACAAAGTGAAACAAATATAATAATATTAATAATTACATACATAATCTATCACGCTTTTCACCCAATTAGGATACGGCAGCCTCACATATTGTGAGTTATCGGTATAGATATATATTTTTATTGTGTGTGCGTTTACCAGCCGTCAACTGTTGGATACTTTCTTTATAAAATAATTCATTTATTATAAATATTTAATATTTTCAGAATAAGCAAACAGTGTTTATCAAATGTAAATAAATGATTTGTGGTTCCTAGGTATTCGATGTGAACAAGCCAAGCAGTCTTCGAAGGACATGGAAGAATTTTCTGCGCATGACATCAACCACGAGAGTCGTCGAGGGATTAAACTGGACAATTTCAACATGCATCGTGGGACTTTTTGCAGGCGACATCAACTCCAGCAGCCTTCCAGAGACTTAGTGATAAGTGAATTATCAAAGATAGTTTTACCAGTCTTTTCCTTTTGCGTGAATCATTCTTTAACCTGTAAATAATACTTTACATAAATAATAAAGGCTTGAAATCTTCTATCTTTGATAATAATGTTGAGATTAGAATTAAATGAATACAGATAGACTGTGCCAGTCTTGGGTTCAATTCCCAATGACCATATGAATATGATCTCAACAATTAATTTTAACTTGGGTAATAGTTTGCAAGGAGTAAACCACATCGTCTTTACTTTACTTTGGTAGTACAGATTAAGGGATCAACGGAATTTTGATGAAACTAGTGACATTATTATTTATTTTAAAATAATTTTAATTGGGGTGATAGCTTTGCCTTTGGTTGTTTTGTTTGTCATGTTCTTGGGTTTCAAGTTAAAATCAATTGCGGTCAATATTAAACTTAAATAGGAAATGTCACTAGTGAAAATAAATGTGATTTACTCCTTGTTCAATGGTCTTTTTTCAACGAACAAAATAAATAAAGAGATGCATTTGAAACAGCAAATAAAATTGAAGATGTTAATGTGACAATACAATAAATAAAGAACAAGAAGTGATGAATAAATTCGTTGTTGCCAGATACTTAACATTAAGTTGCGAACAGCGAACATAATGATGACAATTTGAGCAGAATACATTTTTTATAAGTTGAATGTTGTAGACTTTGGAATAATAACAAATGAATTAATTTGAAGTAACTGGCAGCTTCGAAACAGCAGAGAGCATGCATCTCTTTCTTTAATGAATTATGTACAGGACCATTTAGAATTAGGAAATTTTGGTAGGTGAAATAACTTACAGTGACATTTCGGTTCGCGAATTATTCTTTTGCAATTAGGTGTGGCATTGATTTGAATTTAATTTGAAATTGGGTGCGCGCTGTCGGAAGGTTCATTCGCTAGGTATGTTAAAGGCAGTCGTAGTCCGCCTGGCGAATATGCTAAATCCGACCAATACATGGTGCGTACGTCGTTGTGGGCCAGGCGTAATGGTAAACACTGGAATAGCGGTTAACTAGGCGGAAAAAGATACTTCAGTATATCCTCGGCAAAGGTTTTTATGAGCAGAAAAATCAGTCATTGCCATTAATAAAACTGATTATTCATGTATAACTTTTATCTTTGATACAAAATATTCAAAACATGAGTTAAGTATCTTATATGGGTGCAGTTACAAGCCGTCAACTCATGTTGTTATAACACTTGGAAATAAAATTCAATTGTCATGTAAAATGAACTAATAATTTATTGTATTTCTTACAGGGCAAGTCATTTCATTATTTTATATTGTAATAAAATTACAAAAAACTTGTAGGTATTGTATTTGAATATTTTATTTGTAAATGTGTTTATATTTGAGATAAATGATTCTGTGAGCGAATGAGTTTGTGAAATAGTTATAGTGTGCGTTTGCGTGAACGTTCTGCGAATTAGTGGATTCAAATGATTGATGGTTAATTGCGAGTGCAAATGATTTCAAGTGAACGAAGCAAATGAAGTGTGCCTACCCAACTTGGGAAATGACACATTTATGTGTGTTTTAAAGAGAATGTGTGCGGTTGAGATGAGCTTTTGTTTGGACGTCCGGTGAATATGTTGATTGGAATGACTGATCATGTATTAGAAATTTAAATGATTTGAGTGGAAAGAATAAAAGCTTGAATGAAAAGGATAATAAATGTGGATGACGCGAAAGAAGTGTGTCAGGATGGGAATGTTTGACTGCTTGTTGAGTTTAAATGTGTGACAAGGTTCGTGCCACCCAAACTTGGTAAATGGCGTGATATTATTGCATGTATTATGTATGAAAGTATATATTTCTCTTATGTATTTGTGTTGTATATAAAAAGAAAGAAAAATTAACAGTTTTTATTTATTTTCCTCATGTTTCCTTTCAAAATGAATAAATATGCAGTATTGTTGCATGAATTATTTAAATGAAATGTAAATTTTTTAAAATAAATAAATAATTTAGTCAGAATAGAAAATTTGCTTTATTATATTTATTAAACAACTTATCGTTGTCCTACGTCCCGTTATATAGCGTTTAATTTAATTTTTTAGGGGTGAAATTGCCCAAAACGAGATTAGTGCTGCCATCTCTTGATGTGACGTCACAGAATATTTTTGAGCAGTGGCCTAGAAAATGAAGCTGTTAATTAAAAATTTACTATCACAATATTCTTCTAATTATTTGCTAGGAAAATTTTTCAAGTTATATGCGTTTTAAAATTTTCCTAGCGTAGTTGCAATTTTGTATTTATATATAAATATATCAAAAGGGTAAGTAATTATGTAATTCTGAGGGTAGATTTAGAATCAGCGAGTCCTAATTAGGGGTATTCGATATAAACAATCCATGAAATCAACGTAATTTTGGTAGTTTTTGGTGAAATTTTGCTGACTTTAAATAATTAAAATCTCGTAAACTAAAGGGCTAAGGGCAAAAAGTTAAATACAAAGGTTGCGTAACTTTTCATTCTCTATCTGCCTGTCTATAGATAAGGCCGTTTTGGCCGATTTTTAAATATTTTTTTGATCTCCCACCATTCATGTTATCCTGATACAAACTTGGTGATTTTTGTTCGATTCAAAATTCAACTCGAGTGAGGGTGAAAATTTAAAAACGCGATTACGTAAAAACTAAGGGTTGGGGAGTGATTTACGGGTCATATTCGTACTCTACGCGTTGAAATACACCAGTATGCATATTGCCACCCCTAAAAGTTAATTAGCACCGGAGATATTCAACCCTTATTTGTATCTCCGGTTCTAAGGGTCGTATCGAAAAAATCTACATTGCATTCGATAGGGGATGAAAAACTCAGCACCTTTTACATTTAACTTTTTCTTCTACGACCCTTAGTTTAAGGGTTATGAGCAACCAAAGTGGTGAAAAAGTCGTCTAAACATAGTCATTAACCCTTAAACTAAGGGTCGTAGAGGAAAAAGTTAAATGCAAAAGATGCTCAGTTTTTCATCCCCTATCGAATGCAATGTAGATTTTTTCGATACCACCCTTAGAACCGGAGATACAAATAAGGGTTGAATATCTCCGGTGCTAATTAACTTTTAGGGGTGGCAATATGCATACTGGTGTATTTCAACGCGTAGAGTACGAATATGACCCGTAAATCACTCCCCAACCCTTAGTTTTTACGTAATCGCGTTTTTAAATTTTCACCCTCACTCGAGTTGAATTTTGAATCGAACAAAAATCACCAAGTTTGTATCAGGATAACATGAATGGTGGGAGATCAAAAAAATATTTAAAAATCGGCCAAAACGGCCTTATCTATAGACAAGCAGATAGAGAATGAAAAGTTACGCAACCTTTGTATTTAACTTTTTGCCCTTAGCCCTTTAGTTTACGAGATAATAATTATTTAAAGTCAGCAAAATTTCACCAAAAACTACCAAAATTACGTTGATTTCATAGATTGTTTATATCGAATACCCCTAATTAGGACTCGCTGATTCTAAATCTACCCTCAGAATTACATAATTACTTACCCTTTTGATATATTTATATATAAATACAAAATTGCAACTACGCTAGGAAAATTTTAAAACGCATATAACTTGAACAATTTTCCTAGCAAATAATTAGAAGAATATTGTGATAGTAAATTTTTAATTAACAGCTTCATTTTCTAGGCCACTGCTCAAAAATATTCTGTGACGTCACATCAAGAGATGGCAGCACTAATCTCGTTTTGGGCAATTTCACCCCTAAAAAAATTAAATTAAACGCTATATAACGGGACGTAGGACAACGATAAGTTGTTTAATAAATATAATAAAGCAAATTTTTTATTCTGACTAAATTATTTATTTATTTTAAAAAATTTACATTTCATTTAAATAATTCATGCAACAATACTGCATATTTATTCATTTTGAAAGGAAACATGAGGAAAATAAATAAAAACTGTTAATTTTTCTTTCTTTTTATATACAACAGAAATACATAAGAGAAATATATACTTTCATACATAATACATGCAATAATATCACGCCATTTACCAAGTTTGGGTGGCACGAACCTTGTCACACATTTAAACTCAACAAGCAGTCAAACATTCCCATCCTGACACACTTCTTTCGCGTCATCCACATTTATTATCCTTTTCATTCAAGCTCTTTTATTCTTTCCACTCAAATCATTTAAATTTCTAATACATGATCAGTCATTCCAATCAACATATTCACCGGACGTCCAAACAAAAGCTCATCTCAACCGCACACATTCTCTTTAAAACACACATAAATGTGTCATTTCCCAAGTTGGGTAGGCACACTTCATTTGCTTCGTTCACTTGAAATCATTTGCACTCGCAATTAACCATCAATCTTTTGAATCCACTAATTCGCAGAACGTTCACGCAAACACACACTATAACTATTTCACAAACTCATTCGCTCACAGAATCATTTATCTCAAACATCAACACATTTACAAATAAAATATTCAAATACAATACAAGTTTTTTGTAATTTTATTACAATATAAAATAATGAAATGACTTGCCCTGTAAGAAATACAATAAATTATTAGTTACATTTTACATGACAATTGAATTTTATTTCCAAGTGTTATAACAACATGAGTTGACGGCTTGTAACTGCACCCATATAAGATACTTAACTCATGTTTTGAATATTTTGTATCAAAGATAAAAGTTATACATGAATAATCAGTTTTATTAATGGCAATGACTGCCGCACACATGTCTAGCAAAGCCAAAAAAGTTCTAACATCGTCAAGTTAAAAGCAAGCTATATAAGATAACAAGCCCCTAACTATACTAATCCCAATTTCAAATTCAAATCAAATCAAATCAATGCCACACCTAATTGCAAAAGAATAATTCGCGAACCGAAATATTTAATGTCACTGTAAGTTATTTCACCTACCAAAATTTCGTAAGTCTAAATGTTCCTGTACATAATTCATTAAAGAAAGAGATGCATGCTGTCTGCTGTTTCGAAGCTACCAGTTACTTCAAATTAATTCATTTGTTATTATTCAAAAGTCTACAACATTCAACTTATAAAAAATTAATTCTGCTCAAATTTTCATCATTATGTTCGCAACTTAATGTTAAGTATCTGGCAACAACGAATTTATTCATCACTTCTTGTTCTTTATTTTTGTATTGTCACATTAAATTCTTCAATTTTATTTGTAGTTTCAAATGTATCTCTTTATTTATTTTGTTCGTTGAAAAAGGACCATTGAACAAGGAGCAAACCACATTTATTTTCACTAGTGACATTTCCTATTTAAGTTTAATATTGACCGCAATTGATTTTAACTTGAAACCCAAGAACATGACAAACAAAACAACCAAAGGCAAAGCTATCACCCCGATTAAAATTATTTTAAAATAAATAATAATGTCACTAGTTTCATCAAAATTCCGTTGATCCCTTAATCTGTACTACCAAAGTAAAGTAAAGACGATGTGGTTTACTCCTTGCAAACTATTACCTAAGTTAAAATTAATTGTTGAGATCATATTCATATGGTCATTGGGAATTGAACCCAAGACTGGCACAGTCTATCTGTATTCATTTAATTCCAATCTCAACATTATTATCAAAGATAGAAGATTTCAAGCCTTTATTATTTATGTAAAGTATTATTTACAGGTTAAAGAATGATTCACGCAAAAGGAAAAGACTGGTAAAACTATCTTTGATAATTCACTTATCACTAAGTCTCTGGAAGGCTGCTGGAGTTGATGTCGCCTGCAAAAAGTCCCACGATGCATGTTGAAATTGTCCAGTTTAATCCCTCGACGACTCTCGTGGTTGATGTCATGCGCAGAAAATTCTTCCATGTCCTTCGAAGACTGCTTGGCTTGTTCACATCGAATACCTAGGAACCACAAATCATTTATTTACATTTGATAAACACTGGTTGCTTATTCTGAAAATATTAAATATTTATAATAAATGAATTATTTTATAAAGAAAGTATCCAACAGTTGACGGCTGGTAAACGCACACACAATAAAAATATATATCTATACCGATAACTCACAATATGTGAGGCTGCCGTATCCTAATTGGGTGAAAAGCGTGATAGATTATGTATGTAATTATTAATATTATTATATTTGTTTCACTTTGATTTTATCTCGATTTATTTAGATCTGTATTTGTATTCAATTTTTGTTTTTATTATGTTCACTATATTTAGTCAATGTACATTTGCAATGTTGTAATATTATTCTGTAATTGGGTTCTAAACCTGTTGAATAATAATAATAAATGTAATGGTTTAAGATTCAATACTGAAATTGAAATAAAATAGTTTAAATTGGATGCATAGCTGAATATGCTAATGACCGACAGTGGTTCTGACTGTTCAGTTTCAGATCCAATTTCAATTTACCGCACATAAATTTGGCCTGCAGTGTACTCTCCACAAACAGTCATGAGTGCGTTAACTGCTGGTAACTGCACACACGGAAAAACATAATATCCATACCAATGACTCGCATATGTGAGGCTGCCGTACCCAACTTGGGTAAAAGGCATGACAGATATGTACGTATTGTAAAAAAGAGTAAAGAAACTTACTGAAAAAATATTCTCCCATGTCTTTTGAAGGCCGCTACAACTGCTCCTGCTTCCTTAGAAGATAACACGACACTTTTATAAATCCTCAATTAATGAGATCCTCGAATACCTAGAAAACACAAATATATTAGTAACATTATTTATCGCACAAGTTATGCTGTCACACCCATATTAAATAAGAACAATAAGCTAAATATCTATTTATTAACCAAGTAAATGCCAATAATTCTCTTATTTAAGTGACTTGTAAAATAGATTAATAATTCGATCTATTGTACATACGAACACAGTCTCATTGAAGTTGGCCCAGGCGTAAAAAGTCGCTTTTTGTTTGACAAAAATTTAAATAAAATCAAAATACAAGTATAATGTACTGTATCTTATATTTATTGAAAACTGCAATATATTTTACACAATCTCAAATCAAATCAATAGTCAAAACTTTGTGGATTTTTTTTGAAAAATCGTCCTATGCAGCACAATCAAAGAATTATGACACAGCCTTTAGCATACTTGGGATTTTTTTCCCCCAGAAAAGTATGTTTGAGACTTGTAGATACTGTGCCACAACGAATTAAAACAGTTTAAAAAATTAAAGTGAAGTTACATAGGGGTAAACTCGTTTATAGTAATTACAGCAAACGATAAAAAATTGCCAGCTGTATACTTCATTCTCTAAGTTTATATTTAAAGTTACATGCACTTAAAATATACCTTTAATATATTTTAAGTAAATTAAACTTTAAATATAAACTTAGAGAACAAAGTATACAGCTAGCAATTTTTTTATCGTTTGCTGTAATTACTATAAATGACTTTACCCCTGTGTAACTCTACCTTAATTTTTAAACTGTTTCAATTCGTTGTGGCATAGTATCTACAAGTCTTAAACATACTTTTCTGGAGAAAAAATCCCAAATATTCTACAGTCTGTGTCATAATTCTTTGATTGTGTTACATAGGACGATTTTTCAAAAAAAAAAATTATTCGGTTCCATAAATTTTCGACTATTGATTTGATTTGAGATTGTGTAAAATGTATTGCAGTTTTCAATAAATATGAGATATAGTACATTATACATGTATTTTGATTTTGATTTAAACTTTTGTACAACAAAAAACGATTTCATTTTACATCTGGGCCATGTGTTATACGTTTCAGTTTCAAATCCAGGCAGATACACATTTCAGTTAACTACACAAAAATCTCCCCTATAGTGTACTCCCAACAGTCATGAGTGAGACTGGCAACCACACACACGGTTAAACATATGCCTAAACCGATGACTCACATATGTGAGGCTGCCACATTTGAGTGAAAGCATTGAGTCACTTTTTAATCTGTAGTATTTATACCGATGTTCACAGTGATTTGTGAGGCTGCCACACTCAAGCTGAGTTATAGCATAGAGTTTCAAATGGAATACGCAAAGTAAAAATAATAAACTTACGTGTTACGTGGTAGCACCAGATGATGTTCCCTCTGCTAGAAACTCCAACTGCAGAATTTCAAACCAAAGAATCTTCAAACTTTGTACATGAAGTCCAAATTAATCTGTAACAATAACAAACATTTAGATTCATATAAACTGCACTAAATAACGAATAATGTTCACTGTGGTGTGCTCTGCAGTAACAATTATGAGTGAGATTGGCTGATAACCGCACACACACACACAATATAATGTATACGGAGTGATTCATCCGTCGTCATTCTTTTATTTTATTTTTTTATAGTGCTATTGAAGTCATAGAGTAAAACTCTTCGGTTAAAATGTATTTGATATATTATCTATCTACGAACCATATTTATTTGTATATATCCATTTGAGAGCAATAATATGCAACTTTATATTTCTTAATGGAACAGCCTATAAATATTTATTGATTTTGATAGCAGATATTCCCTTAAAAAGTAATATAGTGAAGTGTATAACTTTATAAATGAAGAGGTTATTAACGTTTTTCGTTCAATGATGAATAATTGAGTATGTATCATGTTACTAACATCAAAGTAATTGATGGATTATTTTATTAATTGTTTCGAATTCAAATAAAGCTGACAAGTTGTCAAATTATTTATACTTTACCTTTGTTTAAGTGCCAAATTTATATTTCTATGATATTCCTCAAGTATGAATATCATGATATTAACCATTTCATCTTTACTACAATTTGTATTCATTTTCATTTCAACAAAGATAAAGTGTCAATAATTTGACAGCTTGATTATTAAGAAAATTATCCATCGCTTACTTTGTTAATTGTAATGTTATACAAACTTATCATTGAGCAAATAAACATTAGTAACTTCTTCATTTATAATTTTAGACAGTTGTTTACTATATTACTTTTTTGAAGGAAATCTATTTTGCTATCAGAATCAATTAATATTTATAGGATGTTCCATTAGGAAATATAGTTGCATATTAATGCACTCAAATGGTACATCCTGTATACCGATGAATTAGTCTGTATATCTATACCGATGACTCACATGATGTGAGACTGCCACACCCAAGCTGAGTGAAAAACTTTCAGTTTCAAATCCAGGCAGATACACATTCCAGTTAACTGCACAAACATGTTTCCTGTAGTGTACTCAGACTGAGTTGACAGACAGTAAGAGCATTGAGTGACTTTTTGGTCTGTAGTATTCATACTGACGTTCACAGTGACCTGTGAGGCTGCCACACTCAAGCTGAGTAAAAGCATCGTGTTCCAAATGGAATACACAAAGTAAAAATAAAAAACTTACGTGTTGAACTGGTGACCGAGATGTTCCTTGTCCTAGAGACAGTAGACTCCAACAGTAGAATTTCAAACCAAAGAATCTTCAAAGTTTGTACCACGACTCAGGAACTGGATGGGCGGCACCACAGGCTGTGCGGATCTTACAGCCAGAGATAAAGATGCTACAACCGGAACAAGTCTGAAAAATACAATAAAATATCAATTAGATGTGTATTTCATATTTCTATAAATTAATTAATGAAACAAATAACGAGCAAACAATAAATAAATCTGATTAATTACCTTATATACATGTTTCTCCTGAAGAAATACATCTTCTTATTGTGTTCAAATATGCACTAGGTGTATAAACAGCTGCAGATGGCAACCAAAAGCTCCAGAAATATGTTGATGACGCCTGAGGTTCAATCTGACTTGTGAAGAAGCTGCCAGGTTCACCATGAGTTGTAGAAAGACTTCAAATCTGTGTCAAACGTCCAATACTGCAGATTCATCAATTGTGATCTAAACAAATAGAAATAAAATATTAAAGCTACATTCACATACGCATTTTAATATTTATATTTGCGAATAAGAAAGTTCAAATGCATCTAACTAAATAGAAGCATTGAAAGTGGAAAGTGTGAATGATCGTATTTAATTAGACGTATTTCAGCCTCATTCATATACGCATTTCGTCTTAAGATTTACATTTAAATAGGAACATTCACACGTCTTACTTTCAAGCACTGTGTATGCTCGTATTTAGTTAAATGTAATCAAATTTTCTTAAACGTAAACATAAATGTAAACCTTCAAACTAAATGCGTATGCGAATGCAGCTTTATTTTTATGTAAATATTACAAATAAAACAATAAGCCACATCCAAATGTAATAATAAAACGCTTACCATCAATATTAAGATGCACTAGGTTCCTAAACAGCTGCAGATGACGACCAAAGTAGTAATTACAACTCGAGAACTCTTGAAGATGCTTTAATTTCTTGCTGATGATGTGGTCAGCCTTCAAGAATGTAATAACGACAGCAGGACGAACAATTCGTTTCTAAAGACATCCGCTAACCCAGTTCTACAGTTTTGGATCCTTCATCAGAAGATTCTCAGAGTCTGCAGGTGGCTGAAGGACGTAGAAGATGCTTTAATTCCTTGTTGAAGATGTCGTCAGCAGGAGGATCAATTCTTCTGAAGACGTCCGCTAACTCAGTTCTACAGTTTGTGAGCCTTCATCGAACCTGAAACAATGTATCAATTAAATAACGAGTAATTAATAAATGAAACTGATTAATACATGATCCTCCTGAAGAAATAAATCTTCTTATTGTATCTTTGTACCATAGTGTCATCAATATACGATGTAGGTATCGAGTATTCACTTCCATACTGTCTTCATTCTTACACACACACAACAGTATTGACCTGTAAATATATTTAATAATTTAGCCACATAAACGATTTAATATTTGTTTATAACTTAAAACTGAACAACTGGTTATTAAAATTCACTTTAACTTCTTATTAACAACACTAAACTTCAAACATGCAAATGGCGAAGTCGTTACATCAGGTTTCATTAGGTCCGTGACGTCACACAATTCTTAAAATGCGTTGCAAATAAATATATGTACTTTTTCCAGAAAATATCATATACCGAACGAATTTTAATTAGCAGTTAATATAAAAAATAAGTTATTAAAAAAAGACTGATTACCTTAGTTCCAGAAATGAATTTCTGCATTATGTAATTTCATGTTTAAGATCCTCATTTTCTTCAAAGACGATGTCAGATCCCCCAAATTTGTAGGCAGTCGCGAGTATTCTCTTTGATATTGTTCGTTTTCTACACTTAATAGCGTTTACCTGTAAATAAATCACTTATTTAACATTGAATGATTACCTCGGCAGACATAATGGATTCCAAGATCAAATAAATTTTGTTTAAAGAATTTGTCTATCATTTTGCCGCAAACCGATATAATTACATGTCTAGGATACTCACAATTTCTTATTTATGGTTAATCACTTTAAATTATACTGCTGGTTATTTAAATACACTAGAATATCTTTTATCAAATACATGACTACAAGAAGACGCCAACACAACACAATGGCGTCACCAACTTCAATGCAAGGTCGAATGCCATTCTGTAAAATCTGACCAAAACTTTTATTTTGTGCTTTCGGCAAAAATAATTACACCGTTTGTTGCGTAAAATTATGCTGATTAATAATCCGCGAACAGATTTGAATTATCTAGTACTGTTTACGAGAAATAATTATTTCTAGCACAACTTCCAAGTCAAGTTTTATACATGAACATGTGTCGACGCTTCTGATTGGCTGAATTATCGCACTCTCATTGGATATTCAAAAAGGAACGATTCTTGTAATTGGTTGAAATTAATGCGATGTTATTGGATGTTCAAAGCGGGTTGTATGAAATCAAATAAATGTCTAAAAACACGTATACGATATGAAATAAATTAAAATTTAAAAAATACAAATTCTTCTCACTATCCTAATATTATAGAAAATGATATGAAAAATAATTAACAGTATATTATACAACTTCGCTAAAATGGAGGCTATTATTGTCGAAGATGAAGCGAGCAAAGCAAGCGAGGGTTTTAATCATCGGATGAAATAATAGCCATTGCCTAATAACCCAACCAATAAACTCACAAAAAATTTCAAAATACGATAACGTTTTTCGGAGACATTTAGGGCTTGAAAATCTCTGTTTCGACCTAAAGTTTGTAACCCCCCACTGTTTTTTTTGGAGTCAGTTTAATAATCCCTGAAAAAATTCCCAAAATTTGAATTATTTTAAATTTTCATAAATTAAGCCGTCCAACAGTACAACTTTGACATTTATAATTTCTGAAAATTGCTATAGGTTGTTTCATCCACTATATTAATTAGCAATCATTAATATGCCTAGCTAATGATCAATTAATTTAGATGCGATTTTCATCAAATTTAAATGTTTCAGTTATTTATCGTAGAAAACTGGCGAAAATTTGTACTCGGGAGTAAAAATACCCGAGAAATCCGAATCTGGTCTCGAAAATTACCTCTATCGACTTCGAGACTTGGTTTTACAAGGGTGCAATACTCGTGGTACAGATATTTCGTGTTAATTTCATTACTCAACTAATAATCGTACCAGAATAATAAAAATTTGTATCCGAGGGTAAAATAACCTGAGGAAACCAATGCTGGCCTTGAAAATTACCTGTCTCGACAACGAAACCTCGTTTTACGAGGGTGAAATACTCATGGTACTGATATTTCGTTTTTATTTAATTGCTCTACTAATAATCGTACCACAATATTAAAAATTTGGTTTCGGGGGTAAAATGATCCGAGAAAAATGACCTCGGCCTCAATTGTTTATTTATTTCGCTTGTGGGACTCCTATAACGAGGTTTGTTCTATCCATGTTACACATCCATAACTTAACTTGAGGAATTTACGAATTAATTATAAATTATGTCAATAACCGTAGAATAATTATTAGATTCTGGAGTAAAATTGTCCAAGGAATTTGATCCCGCCCTCAAAAAAAAATTATCTCGACTGCGAGACCTCGTTTAACGAGACTGTTTCCGATTTGAAGGGCAGTAGGTACATATAAATTTTATTATTTGTCGTAGAAAATTCGCTAAAATTTGATTATCCAGGTAAAATTATCCAAGGGACACGGTAGCACACTCCAAATACAACATATCTTTGGGTGTTACTACACCACAGTTTGATAAATTAAATTATGTATCCACTGTGTAATTTTATTGAACTGTTTGACTTACATCTAGTGCTAGAGCTTGACCTCCCTAAACAGCACGACACTGGGGAGTCATCCGTGAGCGTTTCGTCCGAACAGAAGTACGGGGCCTTCGGCAACGTTAACTAGATGAAGTCATTGTTTGGGACCCAATATCGACGTTCGATGCCTGGATTTTCTTACTGAAGGGCGAAACTGCATCAAACGAAAAATATGTTAAGAACTAAAACTGCTCCAGGTAATTAATTGAAATCACTACTTCATTGTTCTGAATTCAAATTAATTAAGCGATAATGAGTCATTCATAAATTAATAATAGTGTACGGTTTAGCTGTTTGAGGAACTAAACATTTAATAACTGACTAATACACACATAATTAGTTGAAGGTTGAAGTAGGTATTACGTGTATTTAAATTGTTCTACCTGTTTATTTCTCCTTAGCATCGTCTATGTTGTTCAGGTCCACTTCATGCTACTGTGAGTCTACAAAGAATCTGTAACAATTCTATAAGTAAATAACAAGTAAATAATATATAAAACTGATGAATTACCTTCAATACATGACCCTGCAGAAGAAATAATCTCCTTGTTGTGTTCTTACACCGTGGTGATCCAATGATGATGGTAGGAACCCAAATTTGTAGGCAGTCTTTGATGTTGTTCTCATTCTTACACATAATAGTGTTTATCTGTAAATATATCAATCATTACTTTACCCGAAAATGTTTTCTATTTTAAACTTCCAACTAATTGTTCGAATACATTTTAACTCTTGTTTTGTAAGAATAAACTTTTAAACATGCAAATGGCCGTCGTTTCATCACGTTTAATTAGTCGTGCATTCCACAAAATACATCTCAAAAATACATATGTACTTTCTTTGGAAAATATAATATTCCGAACGCATTTTAATTTCCAGTTAGTATAAATAATAATAAAGACTGCTTACCATAGCTGTAGAATCTTGACATTATGTAACCTCATACATTTGGATTCAAACTTTCTTCAAATACGATGGCTGAGCCCCTGAATTTGGTGGTAATTTCGAGTATTTTCTTTGATATTGTTCCCTTTTGGCACAGAGTAGTGTTTATCTGTACATAAATCACTTATTTAAAACACTGAATGTTGGCCTCGGATGGAATGAACTGTTCACATAATTAACAGCAAATAAACCGGTTAAAATAGTTATTTGTTTATAATTTTACCACAAACTAACATTATTGTAAAGTCTAGAATACTCACATTTTATTATATATCATTTATAACTTGAAATTAAACCAATATTAATGCAAACACATAGTGTAAACTACGAACATGAAAATGGCGACAGATTTAACTGGATACTGGATTAATGAAGAGCTAGTGACGTCACGCCCGTTACGCATTCCGAAAATCAGTGTTGCCAACTATGTCCAAATGAAATGTCGCGGAAATCTATTTAATGGGAGTGTTCGGCGGCGAAATGGTGCAAACCTTCGACCATATATAGGAATAGACAGATAACACTCAATGCTGTAGTATACAATGTTGTGAAGGCAAGAAGTACGGTAGCGGGGAGCAGCAGCTATAGGCGGGGAAAGGAGGTGAAGACACCCTAAAGTGTTGCACATTGCTGACTTCTGGTTTGTTGTAACAGATGATGGCCATTGCTGTGCTTGCAGTTTTTGCTTTGAGTTTGTTAGTATTTTGAGTTCGTTTTTTAAAAGCGTATAGTGACTTGTGTCGTAGATTAAGCAGTGATTGTGTGATAAAGTAAAGTACATTAAAATGGTTCGCTATTGCGTTGCACCAAAATGTCATGAAAAATATGTGAATATATTCATTTTTACATCTACAAAAATCCTTAACCAGGCTTAGTTCATAGAATTATTTTCATGTTCGAATACTGTCATTGTGTCATTTCTGCGAAATTGTTTTGTATACGCATGCCGAACGCATGCTTATGAATTAAAATTCTGTACAAAAATTTAATACCGTGTCAGACACAAATTTAAATTTTATCATAATATTTCGTATCAAAATTTAATATTAAATTTTGTACAAAACTTTGTATCGTGCCAGACGGGCTTTACGTACAAGAAGAAAAAACTAAATTGATTTTATAGATTGACAGAAATTTTGCAGAACTCATAATAATTGTTAATCAGGTAACAAATGAATGTGTTTACAAAAAAAACAAGTAATTATTTATGTTACAAGATTGTTACTATGATTTTAAATATATGTATAAATTGATTTTCTTACAAAACATAATTTTAACAATTTTTTCAAAAACGCTGACTTAATAAGTAAGGAAACTTAAATTATTTTGAAAATGTTTAGTTTTTAAATACTTCTTATTGTATATTTTCATATTTTGCTAAATGTTGGTGATAATTATTATAATTTATAAATAATATATTATGTTGTCCGGTGTCCCCTAACGACTATGTCTTGATACACCACTGTCATGCAACAGAGAATGAAAATAGGCTAACTGCAACACTTCAAGGGATCTGAAGGTCATACTCCTCTTCACACCGCTACGCTAGTTCTTTGCTTCACAACAAAGTCTTGCGTTATTTGTCTATTCCTATATATGGTCGAAGGTGCAAACGCGGCGCCACAACCGACTTGTACTCTCCAGAACTTTGTATAGTAAATTGAGAACTTACGAAGGCGCGAGCTAGCGTAAAGTGTACATAATTGGAGAATCAATTCCTGAAAGTGACAGTGTAGCATGTAGCTGTCAGGTAGCTGTAAATTATATATCTCCACACACTGTATTTCACCATATTTCATCACACTATATATGTTTCATCAGCATCCTTGCGATAAGTAAAGAGATAAATACGCTAGCATCTAGAGAGACGGGGTCAGTCATTCTGCTTGCGTACGCTTGTATATCAAATTGTAGTATTATCTATCAATATAATAAAACTGTATCAACGAGAAATAAAGTGTTTTAAAAAAACCTAATTAAATATCTCCGATACATAATTTGTATATAAAGAGGAAAAATAGTGCTCTACGGTTTGTAAAATATTGAATCTAATACTAACTTAAGAACATTAGAATTTTTTTACAACAATATTTAATATCAATTCTACAGTGCGACTCGTCGTTTTTACCAAATTTTGCCATAGTATTGTTTTAAAAAAATGTCGAATAAAGAGAAAAATACTACTTTTACATGTTTAATTTAGGGCATTTTAAATACAAAATGTATTAAAATTCATGCGTCGCACTGTAGGTAAAATGTTATACAGTATATAAATAATGCGTTTTATTATTTTATTTGTCTTATAAAAAAATACAATATTTTACAAATACGATGCCACTTTTAGAGCGTGTTCGCTAGCTGCCTTTGTTCGACACACTAAATCTGTATATTTCTCTCCTTTTTCTCAACGAAATCGTAGAAAGCTACATTCCGGCCTCAAATTCGAGGTTTGAGCAGCAGATAGGTTTTCGTTTGAAAATGCGTTCTTGTATTGTTTGTGCAAAAAAAACTAATCTCAATATGTTACCACAAGATGCAATAAGAAGAGAGTTTTGGTTGCAGGAATTAAATAAGTTAAATATCAATATATATCTTCCCAATTCACTTTTTAACTGGTGTAATCTTCACGCGTTATAATTCATTGTATATAGCAAATAAAATTACATCCCCACCCTATGAAAATAAAACTGTTGTTGAGTAAAATTAAATTTAAATTATCCCGGTACAGTAAAGTGACAGTACAAGTCGGTGCTGCTACCATCTACGATAAGCTTTGCCCGAACACTCCCATTCAACAAGTAGCAAATAGCTTTTGCTTGGCTAAACTAAAAATCAATGCAGTGTTGCCAAATGGGTACCATTATATAAATCAAAATGTCCTACTGCGCATAAAATATCTTGCATCTTTAGCATATAAATAATAATAAACATAGTATATGCCTCCTTTGTTTGTTTAACTAATTTTAATTTATTTAAATTAAATTATCTAGCGATTATGACCACGAGATAGACCAAGCAATCCGTCAGATTTAGTAGAGTATATACTGTTGTGGCAACACTGCTTCAATGTTTGTTTCACTGATATTTTTTATCAGTGCCGCCACCAGATAATAGTAAAATATCTCACTAAGTTCGCAAAAATGTCGCTACACCGCTTTTCAAAAATAATTGTTATTATTTCATATATCATTGTTCCCCTGTGATATTTTTTATAAGTCTGATTGGATTCAAAACACAAAGAACATAATTCAGATAAACAAAACATATTTATTTAGTACATTAAATAGATTTGCAATCACAAAAATATTTAATTATTTTATTTTGACAGATCAGCCATGCGCAGTGTAGTAACTTGTTTCCAGCAATGATAGACACAATACACACAACTAACAAAAACAGCTATTTTTAAGCTAGATTCAGACCTACCCAATTATAAGTGTAAATGGCTAATTTAACTAACCAGCTGTTGTATATTAGGGAATCTAGTAGTAGCTAAAATAATGTAACTATGACAACATTCCTGTATTGTTTTGAGAAAAATAATAAACTGACATAGCTTCACTAGAATTAACGATTCAACATTTTGTATGGAAAGTGTTTTTACTAGAATTAACGACACAACAGTTAATACTTATTATTTTGGAAAAACCGAATTTGCACTCTCTCCCCCACTTGGAAGGAACGAACCGGCTTAATGACGATTTTTGAAGGTTCAGGTCGAGTTGGAAAAACAGCATCTAAACGTATTCGTATTCTTCTATTTAAGTACAATTCAGCAGGAGACTAGAGAGTGCAAATTCGGTTTTTCCAAAATAATAAGTATTTATGGAAATTTGGAAAAGTATTAAAAAAGTATGGCCAGCGACATTACTTGGTAGTTTTAGATGATTCAGGGAGATCATTAAAACGTCATATTGATCAGCTAAGAGGAACATTGGTAACACAAAAAACTGTTTCATTTGAACCAACCCAGTCTTTCAATGTCCCTAGAATCCCTGCACAGTTTCCTCTTCAGCAACCGGTAGATCCTCCACCGGCGAATTTACCTGTCCAGCTACCAGTAGACCTACCACCAAATCCTCCACCGGCGAAATTACCTGTCCAGCTACCAGTAGACCTACCACCAAATCCACCAGTCCGGAGGTCAACAAGACAAAGTCATTTGCCTCTAAGATTTAATGATTATAAATTATAACATTTCATTCTATTATAGTAAAAATAATATAAGTGGGGGAGATTGTTGTATATTAGGGAATCTAGTAGTAGCTAAAATAATGTAACTATGACAACATTCCTGTATTGTTTTGAGAAAAATAATAAACTGACATAGCTTCACTAGAATTAACGATTCAACATTTTGTATGGAAAGTGTTTTTACTAGAATTAACGACACAACACCAGCGCTCAGCGTTCGCACTTATAATTGAAATTTTGTGGAAGCGCTGATTGGTTAAATTAGCCACTTACACTTATAATTGGGTAGGTCTGAATGTAGCTTTAACATTGATAATTACTTGAATTAAACTTATGACAAACCACAGTAGTCAGTGTTGTCAACTGTATTAAGCTAAGGTTTACATAGAAATCAAATATTGTTTTCAATATTATCAACTGTAACTACGCAAGATCTTTTTATTTCGCCGGATAAATTTCTGTTTGTAGGTAGGAGTGATCTTATTTTTAAACAATTTTTCGAGTCAAATTGCTGTCAGGTGACAAGGTTGAGATGTCAAATTTATTCGGAAGAAATAAAATGCTCGAGTGTAATTCAACGAGATAATTTAACGACTCCTTTGGTTCTTCTTTACACATATTCCCAAAATAGAATCATTTCACTGACACATATTAGAAATATGAAGCAGATAACATTTTAGTGTTTTAGTTTACTGTTTGGTTGTTAAGAAAAAGGTAAATAAGGTTTTATCACTTGCAAAAAGTTACCTTCCTTTTTATCCGCTGTCAAAGCAATAAAACTGTATTTTGTTTATGGCTTACTTTATACAGAAATGGAATTATCACTTATAATAACATAAGTAGTCGAAGTTATGTCGATTATTTTTCTAGTAGTATTACGAATGTTCCTTGTGCTTGGATATGAATATTCGCAAGCACAAGGTACATGAGTGTATAATATAACTACCAGAAAAATAATCTACTTAACTATAACTACGAATGCTATCCAAGAGATTATTCATTGAATCAGAACCAGTTTTAAATTAAAATGGCAAAAATGCAGTTATCCATTTCAGAAAATAAATATTTTGATAAAATTTAGACGTAACGTCAAATGTGTTTTATATGATTTTTGGTGTTTCTTTACAAATAACAAAAATAGTAAATTTCAAGTGAAAAATGTTCTAAACCTTTGAAGAAAACCCAGAGATAGAAATGGTGCAATAAAAATGGTTAATATAGATTATAATACAAATGTTCATTTGTTAAATAGTCACTTAAACGTACTAGTAGTGAATAGTCGACACAAAACCTTACTAGTACAAAATAATCAAGTCTACTCATTTTGATTGGCTGTGAAATTCAATATGCTGCATTTTTATTTAATTATTTATTGACACATGGCAGATGATGTGAATAATCACCCATATTTCTCCACTTAAATTTCAAGTGTCAGTTAAATGAAAAATATAGAATCGAACTTATGACAGCAACGATAATTGTACGGTTGACAATTTCATTTTGATTCGATATTGTTCATTTAAGGAAAACTTAAAATTTAAGTGGACGCGGTGCAACTGGCCAGAAGCAATTTAAAATACACATTTAAAATAAATCACTAAAATTTTCAACAAATAACGTATAACAATAACAAATAACAATAAAGTATCATTTCATTTCAACAATCATAAAAATTCGTCTATTTAAAATGTTTGTTGCAAAAAAATAACAGAACGAGAATAATTTCTTATAAACAGGTCATAAAAATGAGTGCTGTATTATTTGTTTTTAGTTTTATTCAGATATCTCTAAGTAAAATTGAAATTCCTACAAATACAATAAACTCACAAATCAAATATTTGTTTCATCTCCATTTAGCCACCTACGTCGTACAATGTGTCTTTACGGGCGCACTTGAAGAGTTTTCCCCGGTGTGACAACGTTTGTGAGTCACTAAATGAACTTTCTTATTGAATGCTTTGTCACAAACGTCACATTTTTAGGGTTTTTCCCCGGTGTGGCAGCGTATGTGTTCCACTAATCTGGATTTCCGATAGAATGCTTTGTCACAAACGTCACATTTGTATGGTTTTTCTCCGGTGTGACAACGTTTGTGAGTCTTTAAATCGGAACTTCGATTAAACGCTTTGTCACAAATGTCATATTTGTAAGTTTTTTCTCCGGTGTGACAACGTTTGTGTTGCACTAAACTGGAACTCTGAGTAAACGCTTTGTCACAAATGTCACACTTATAAGGTTTTTCCCCGGTGTGATAACGTTTGTGAGTTACTAAATGGGAACTGGTTTTAAACGCTTTGTCACAAATGTCACATTTGTAAGGTTTTTCTCCGGTGTGACAACGATTGTGTTGCACTAAACTGAAACTCTGAGTAAACGCGTTGTCACAAATGTCACATTTGTAAGGTTTTTCCCCGGTGTGACAACGTTTGTGTTGCACTAAACTGGAACTCTGAGTAAACGCTTTGTCACAAATGTCACATTTATAAGATTTTTCTCCGGTGTGACAACGTTTGTGAGTCACTAAATGGGTACTGGTTTTAAACGCTTTGTCACAAATGTCACATTTGTAAGGTTTTTCTCCGGTGTGATAACGTTTGTGAGTCACTAAATGGGAACTTTTTTTAAACGCTTTGTCACAAATGTCACATTTATAAGGTTTTTCCCCGGTGTGACAACGTTTGTGTTGCACTAAACTGGAACTCTGAGTAAACGCTTTGTCACAAATGTCACATTTATAAGGTTTTTCCCCGGTGTGACAACGTTTGTGACTTACTAAATTGGATTTGTGATTGAATGCTGTGTCACAAATGTCACATTTGTGAGGTCTTTCCCCGGTGTGTATGCGTATATGCATTTTTAACGTAGACTTACGTGTAAACTTCTTGTTGCACACATCACATTTAAAGGGTCCGTCACTGTCTTTACTTTGTTCGTGATCATTTAAATTCAATTCTGTGGCAGATGGTTCCGGGTCAATTTTGGAAGTTGACACTGAAAAATTAATAAAGTAAAATATATAACAGAGTGAAAGAATAAAGTTTTTGTGTACACATTAATACGTTTTCGAAAATGTAAAGATTTAAGAAATGTGAGTCGTTGCGAACAAGGCTTGCTTATAGTTTATACCTTGGATGTTAATTACTATTTATAATTCTTAAATAAAATCACATGGCTTTAAATTTGGTTAAAACGCCCTAATACAAGAAGTTTTATTAATAAAGAAAGCATATTTAATACGTAAAAGAGTCACTAGTGATTAATGAACAATGATATAATAAAAGTATTATTTAATAGTCGTGGATAAAATGCTTAAAAAGCATGAAATTTGTTGATACACAGAGCATTAAATAAAAAATACCTTCATTATCGCCCGTTCCATCAAAAACTGCATCATTCTCTAATTCTAACTGTATATCAATAATGTCAGAATTATTGTCTTCTGATTTTTCTTTTACATTGTCATCGACAAATTCATATTCACTTTCATCTGAATTTTCTTGTAATGTTAGCTCTAAAAAATTAATAAAAAAATTATTGCTACAGATTTTATAAACTTTTGTTTACTATGTTGTGACTGATCTAGATCAATTAATCTAGATCACCGATCTAGCTCAATTTACGTGATCTTTGATCTGATCTAGATCATCTTACTTTTAAGGATCTTGAGTTTGATCTAGATCAAATAAATATGATCTACGATCTTAAAATAAGATCATACTTTTAGATTTTTTTTCTACGCTAAATGCAAGTTAAAGCATGAAATTGAAAATTTAAAAGAGTAAGAGTTTAATATTTTTTCCGTTGATCGTTTATTAATGAGTATCATTAATGTAAAAAAAATCATACATTAATGACCCCTATAAATGCATGATTTTTTATTAATCAACGATTTATTGGATGCGTTCAAAACACGTAATATTGTATTATATTGACCAGATCTAAGTTTTATCAAAATGCAAAACAAAATTTAAAAAATCTGCTGTGGCCAGCACAGTACTTCCCCGACTATAAGTTTTAATAACTTACTTTCGTAACGCCTTTAATTTTATGTTTCATATTCTGAATTATTAACAATAATTTATTTTGTAAATAGTATCATGTACAGATAAAAATTTTAAATACGATTTGTAGATGACAAAAATATACCATCTATCATTTGAAATAGAAAATTTTGTGATAAATTAATTATTTATCGAAATATTTTAGCAAAGTACTACGTCCGGTTTGGGGATTGCAACAAAAAATAACTGGATTCTTAAGATTTGTATTAAAACCTTAAATGTAAAATTTGGTTGTTAAATGTTTGATATTTTTTGAGTTATCGTCCACAAAATATTGTAACACACAAACGCGCACAGACATCATCTCGAAAATACTTTATTCGTATTCTATGGATTGTAAAACGTACTTATTCACTAAAAACTCACACTCGAAAATTTTTACTCCTCATAATACCTCCCCTTATAGAATATAATGCGGGAGGTAAAAAAAACTGACCATCGTTTAAATGTTGTTATTGATTCTCCGACTAAATTTTTTCTCCAGAGAACTTTTGATAATACACTTTGAATTTGAATAGGTAATTTTTTGAGAAAAAATTGAATATCGCATGAATGTCATTTTTTACATTTTTACTAAACTTATCTCCCCGAGCGCTTTAAATTGACACCAAACTCGGTACAATTTGAATAATTTATTTAAAAAAACAATTGACGATCTGTTAAATGTTATTTTTATTTTTCTACTAGAATTCTTTTTCCGAAAGCTTTAATTTGATACCACACACGATAGTATTTTAATAAAAATAAAAGAAGTTATGTTTATAAAGTTGGTACCACTGGTTGAATAAAAAAAATTTAATAATTTTTTGAGAAACAATTGAAAATCACATAAATGTCATTTTTTACATTTTTACTAAACTTATCTCCCCGAGCGCTTTAAATTGACACCAAACTCGATATAATTTGAATAATTTATAAAAAAAAAAACAATTGCCGATCGTTTATATGTTATTTTTGTTTTTCTACTAGAATTCTTTTCCCGAGAGCTTTAATTTGATACCACACATGATAGAATTTTGATAAAAATAAAATAAATTATGTTTATAAAGTTGGTACCACTGGTTGAATAAAGCTCATTAACGAACTTGAAGTCAGAATTTGGGTCAAGATCTTAAATATAAAATTTCAGTCCAAAATTCCAACGCGTTTTAAAGTTATGCAACATCCAGACCGACAGACCGACTTTTTTTAAAATTATGTTTTTTGGGTTCAGTAGGGTCTAAAACGTGAAGATTCACCAAAATCTCGAACTGTCAAAAAATCACGATTACAATACTTCCCTCTATTACATAGATCGGGGAAGTAAAAAATGATTTTCACACTTCTAGGTAAATAATATTTACGTAGAATTGCTTTAAAATGAATATTAAAATAATGACATCATTCTAAAACCGAAAATACCTTGCGATTTAGTACTGCTAATCAATATTAAGTGAACTGACTGCACCCGTTTCTCCCTGAAACAGTTGATTGTTCGATTGTTGTTGTTGAGTTGTCCATTGTTGTCGATACAATTGTGGTGAACATTTAAAGCGGTACTAACCTAATTTGTTATGGAAATAGAATAAAATTTAAAAAATTTCAAATTAAAAAGGTATGATCAACGGAAAAATATTGTAACTAACTCATGTGTTAATAGGCGATTAATAATTTCAACAATTAACGCGTTCGCTTCTCTCACGCGATAAAAAGTCTCAATTATTAATCGCCCTCATTAACACACTAGTTTGTTAAATAACTATTAATATGTTTTAATTTTAAACTGTAGATTAAATCGCTTGAATATTACGTATTTTTTCTTTTTTATGAAATGTAATACAACAATTAAATATTTTGTGTAATATTGATCTATTTATAATCTAAAGATCACTAATTTCTGATCTGATCTTAAAAAAAGATCCTATCATAAAAATTGATCTATGATCTGATCATGATCATATTAAACGATATCTTGATCTAAATCCATTTTAAAATGATCTGTCACAACACTTTTTACAAATACATGTTTTTCGCCGATTGACATTAAAAGTGCTATTTTATTGACATCTGACAGTCTATGAAATGTCACTTTTAGTGCTTGGGCCATAAAATGAAAATATAAATAACAATAATATAGATTGACTACCTAAGTTAGATTCATAACGAGGCAGTGAACCTATTATATTTTTACCTAGTTAAATAAGTAACTATTTTGGAAATGTAAAAATTTAATCATTTACCGTTATTGTCCGATTCATTAAAAAAATCATCATTCTGTGATTCTGACTTTATATTATCAATAATATCAGAATTATCTTCTGGTTCTTCTTTCACAATGTCACTGAAAAGTGTATATTCAATTTCATGTTCATCTTCAATTTCATCTTTGATGTCATATTCTTCTTGTCCTTTATAGTTTTCAGTATTATCAGAAATAAATTTAGAACGCATTTCAATATTTTCTTTTGCAAATATTTCTGGTTTCTGTTCAGTCTCATCTTCCTGTGGATTTTCTGCCTTACAATATACTGTTGTTGTTGAGTCACTCTTGGGTTCACTTCCACAAGTGACTTTATTTATTTTTTTATTTTTGCTACGAATTAGTGTAACTTGTAAATTACTGCAAGGCCCATTTGAAAATTTCAATTTGTGTATCAAACTAGTAAACTTATTAATGTTTCGTAAGCACAGCAGCTTGTAGTTGTACACATTGTTTAATTTTTTCAAACAAGGCGGACAAACATACAACATAGAATCATCTGATTCAATTTCAATCTGAAATGCATAAATATATTTTAAAAAGAATATGATAATTTAAGGTTATGTTCACTTACCTGTTTAGAAATGAAAATTTTTAATTTTTCATCGATTATTACACCATCGTTGTCTTTTAATGAAACACTTTTAAGTTTAGAATTACTTTTAAGACATAAGAGGCATAAATCTATTTTCGTAAACATGCTTTTTTCTGTGATTATTCCGGTAAATTCAACAAGTAGCAAATAGCTTTTGCTTGGCTAAACTAAAAATCAATGCAGTGTTGCCAAATGGGTACCATTATATAAATAAAAATGTCCTACTGCGCATAAAATATCTTGCATCTTAACATATAAATAATAATAAACATAGTATATGCCTCCTTTGTTTGTTTAATTAATTTTAATTTGTTAAAATGAAATTATCTAGCGATTATGACTACCAGATAGACCAAGCAATCCGTCAGATTTAGTAGAGTATATACCGTTGTGGCAACACTGCTTCAATGTTTGTTTCACTGTTAATTTTTTATCAGTGCCGCCACCAGATAATAGTAAAATATCTCACTTAGGTCGCAAAAATGCCGCTACACCGCTTTTCAAAAATAATCGTTATTATTTCAAATACCATTGTTCCCCTGTGATAGAATATTTTTATAATAATTCTGATTGAATTCAAAACACAAAGAACAAAATTCAGATAAACAATAGTAATTTATTATACAAGACGATAAAGAGATCATTTATCGAAAAGTGAAAGATGTTAGTTCACGAGTGACGAAGGAACGAGTGGGCTATCTTTCACGTGTCGATAAAGACTCTTTATCGTCGTGTACAATATATTATTTTATTTTGTACTTAATGTTAATTTGTGTAAAAATATTCTTATTTTACTTAAATTTTATTTTATCTACTCAAATTTTACTTTATCTACTCAAATTTTACTTTATCTACTCAAATTTTACTTTATCTACTCAAATTTTACTTTATCTACTCAAATTTTACTTTATCTACTCAAATTTTATTTTATCTACCCTCGATGTTAAAGTAATACTTTATCTACTGAAAATGAACGTATAAAACCAATTTTTAACATTAAGTACAAAATAAAACATATTTATTTAGTGCATTAAAAGATTTGCAAGTACAAAAATATTAAATTGTTTTATTTTGACAGTTGACAAATCAGTCATGCGCAGTGTAGTAACTTGTTTCCAGCAATGATAGACACAATACACACAACTAACTATTTTAAGCTAGATTCAGACCTACCCAATTATAAGTGTAAATGGCTAATTTAACTAACCAGCGCTCAGCGTTCGCACTTATGACGTTTTATATTTTCATAACTGTCAAAAATTTGACCCACTTATAAGTGAAATATTAACAATTATAAGTATAAATCAAATGGACCATACATACCTACCAAATTAGTGGATGAACACCAATTATTGGAAAAATTTAGAACTTATAAAAATATGTAAATTTAAATACATAATAATTGTTTATTAAGTACAATTTGTTGTGTGATTTTTACAATTTGCATATTAAAATATTTTTTTAGAATATTTATTTATAATATCCGCTATGCTCGTTTAGTTAGGTTAGAAACGGCCTACGGTTTGAATCTTGTTTGTGTTTGTTATTTGATATTTCATATTTGTTTTCTTGATTCTTTTTTACACTGTAATATTGTTCTGAGATTATTTTTATTTTAATGGTAACCAACCTACAGAATTAACTTCCAATTACAGGATGGTAGATGTTATTATAGTGGAATCCAACCACTCGGACCCAGTGGTATTATTGTCGGTTGTGCTGGGAATCGAACTGGGGACCGCTAGCATGCTAGGCGGACCCTCTACCGCTGAGCTAACCACTGTTGTATTGCAGTATAAATAAATTATTATTAAAAGAAAATGGATTTCCATACACATGTAAATTAAAAAGTAGAATTTAGTTGGCATCCTGGCACGCTTATTGTTATTTCACAAATCAGTCGGTAGAGGCGCTATAATAATTAATATGGTCTATGGACCTTTTCGCTCTCTTGAGAGAGATAGTAATAGAAAGAGATGCACATATTGCGCAGAGGTGCATTTTAATGTCATGTTTGAAATTTGAAATGGAAGTTAGTTTAGTTTGTGATGAATATTTTAAAATGAAAGGGTGCACAGAATCTTGTTGTTTTATTACAAGATTCCATCGTTTAAATTTCAACCTTAACTGCTCTCGCGAAATGACAAGTGGAAGTGACAGATAAATGCAATGTTGCCAGAAATAAATCGCGACCATTCGATTATTATTTGGAATAAAAATGTTACCCATAATTATTTTATTTCCAGCTGTAAGTATGTACCAATCCAATTTATTCATTTTTGCATTGATAATGATGATTTAAAAAAAAAATATATATATATATATATATATATATATATATATATATATATATATATTTATTTCAATCTACGTCTAGTATCTGGCAACATGGTAAGCACCTCGAGGATAGTTTTCGAGCATTTTGTTAGAGGCCGTACCGAAAATGACGTCACATAGCAATTAACAGAGAAAAGGTCCATTGCGTGCTTCATAATGTCATTTCCTAGGTTATGAGTACAAAAAATTATTTTCTGTGCGCTGTGTGCAGTTATAAATGCTGTTTGCTCTCATTTTATAACGACTTCAAAAAGAAATAATATTGGATGTAATTTTTTTTAACAACTTTAATAAAAATTGTTACATTATTTAATATTAATGGATTCATAATAGTAACAATAGAAAAATAAACTTAAATACATGTCATCACATCAAATCATTCTAAAGATATTAGTCTAGAAATGTTTGAAATACAACCATCAAAATTCTAGCGATTTTATTCTAAAAATATGTGTTCATTCATATTTTTTAATCCAGAAGACTATTAATAAATAAAATGTCAGTATAAAAATAATTTTTTGCACGATTGGTCTTTTTTATCAACTTTTATCACTCTTGCTTCCAAGACGGTTGTTGATCTTACCGGTTACCGGTTGTTACGCTAAACAAAACGGTAAGTATATTAAAAACAGAACGGTAAGTAATTTACTTCAGTGAACGGTAAGTCAATTTAATATTAAACGAAATTAATATTTGCGTATGGATATAAGTTAAGGAATTACCGATGTCGGACATTTGGAGACTGAGCGGTAAACTGTCCTTACCGTTCTTATTCTTAATATCAACAAAAGAATCAATTTTATTTTAACATTACAAAAATAAGTATTCGAACTAGCTTCAGTTTAAAAGGGATATTTTAAAAACGATATTATTTTTTGTAATTTTTATAAATTTAGATTAAAACAAATTTTAAATTTAAATTAAATCATGACAAATAATATTATTAGGAGAATTACTTGTCAAATAAGTAATTGTCTATATTGAATCAAAAATAGTCTTTAAAAAAATGTTTCTATACGTTTTTACGAAATCTTTACGAAAAAATACAGCCATATTGTTACAAGATGATTGCAACTTACGAAGAAATTTGTCAGAAAGCAGCTGTCAAAAAGTTATTTCACATTTACTTACAATACAAGTTTAAAAGCAATTTCTTAAATATTTTGTATGTTAAAGATATTATTTAAATTATTCTTTCACAGAAACTCTACAAAATTTAATTGAATATAGAGGATAAAATACTAGCATACATGACGCCATTTTGAATTTATCTACTGTATTTGACAGTTTTTTTTACCTATAACACCAGAAAATAAAAGTCTAGAATATTCATACACAGGAAAATGCAACACCAGAAGATAAAACACCTGTGTCAAAATATTTATTCACAGGCAAATTCAAATCTAGAATTTATTCAGCACACAGATGGATGCAAACCTATAAAAGTTAGAGTCAAAACAAGTATGTGGGAGTCAAAACAGTTTTCTAGATTTGAATCTTCCTGTGTTTGCATTAATGCCGAATCTAAAATACTAGATTTGTATTTTCCTATTTGCATTTATTTAATTACTAAAATGCAACTTCTGGTGTTGCATTCTCTTGTGTATAAATATTCCAGATTTGTATTTTCTGTGGTTGAATGGCTAGGAACTGTTTTAAAAAACTATTCATTACGTATATACGGAAAAACTAAATATTTCTATAAAATATAGCTTCAATATAATTAGTTTTTCGGCATGAACGGCATTAAAAATTTTGTTGACAGAACTTTTTTGAAAGAAAAACATTTTTAAAAGTGAGGTTGGAGCAGTTTTCTGTCTATGACGTCACATGTACTTCTCTGCTGTAATTCCTGTACTTGACAATTATTTTTGACATGTAAGATTCCAATTACGTCATAGATGACCTGGATTTAAAACATTCTGTAAATTTGAACAGGTATTTCTATGTTACGGTAATGTGTCATTATGAACCGTAACATAAAAACGTCTATAATTCAACAGAATACATAATAACATACATTATAAATCAGTTTTACGAATTTTTAGCAAATAGTTGTCCAGCACTTTATTTACTTTGCAAATGTTTCTAGAAGCTAGAGAGTCGTAATATAAAATCGTGCCTGATTTTACAATTTGCCTGAAATGACTTTTTGTATTAATTCAAGTCTTGCCTTCAAGAAAATTTTGCATTTCAAACAGGGCGCTATTTTAAACAAGCGTTACTGTGACTTATTTTACTACTTCTGGTACTTGAAAGAAATTATTAAGCACCAAGCCAGAAAAATGCTTCAAGTGCTTCGAAGTTCGCAATTTGGGCGACGTCAAAAAAGCGTTTTCCGATATAATGCGCCGCATAACTTTAAAGCTTTTGGCAAACATGTACACCCAGCGCCGATGAATCGTGGAAAACTAGATTTTGACAAGTTTCGATTTTAGTTGGCAACACTTCTAGCGCGCCGCATGTGTCAAACTAAAACCATGACAATCGCTGATGAATCGTGGAATACTAGATTCTAGAAAGTTCCCAGCGCGCTCCATGAGTATTGCCTACTTAAGTCGGAACTTTCTAGAATCTAGTATTCCACGATTCATCGGCGATTGTCATTTTTTTAGTTTGACACATGCGGCGCGTCAGAAGTGTTGCCAACTTGAATCGAAACTTGTCACCATCTAGTTTTCCACGATTCATCGGCGCTGGGTGTACATCAAGCACTGAACTATATAAAATAACGGGAAGGACGATCTCCATTCTCCATAAGACATGTATATTAAAAGTGCTTCCACCATGGAGCCCTCCATTTTGGATGTATTGGCAGCACTGCTAGTGCCTGTTATTTTTTGTTGCCTAAAGTTAGTGACTTCTGTTATGATACGTATTGTATTTTGACGTTCGGTTTGTTCGTCTTTGTCAGTGTTTTTGTTTTATCATTTTTTTGTTTACTATGTTTAAAATGTCCGCCATTGTATAGACAAAGCAGGCAATCGCTAAAATGAAAGACACTAGATTAAAATGAAAGACACTAGATATGGGGTTAGCAGTGTTGCCAATAGCTGCGTTCAATGAACTTAGCAAATCTATCGAATTTCTTTACGTTGATTGGAGTACAAATGCAAATTTGACAGTTTTACTAGCAAATTATGTCAACAGTGCTAGCAAAAAAAGCAGCTGCTTTTGCTGCGCTAGCGCTATTAAAAAAGATAGACAAAACATAGTAAAGCTTGAATTACATTATACTTTTTTCGGCCAGAAAAAAGAACTTTTTTTAGATACTTAATTCGGCTAGAATCTAGTTTTAAAATTTGTTCTTGCACTGACATATTTTATTTAGCTCATCGGCCAATACTGCCAATGAAAATTTAAAAAGAAATGTAATTGTTAGTTGAGGTTGTCAACGTACTCGGTTAATGTGTTAGTGATGAAGTTTTATGTACCTACAATTTAGTTATTATTTTTGAGGTTATATAAAAAGACGGTTCTAGTATGAAACTTGGATCGAAATTTTCTTGATTTACATTATCCAAGTGAGCATTCTAGAATTAAGTATGAAAATTGTCAAAGTTTCTAGCCGAAAAAAGTATAATATAATTATCAAATTTACACTGTTGCACCAATCAACATAAAGAAACTTGCTAGCTTCATTGAACGCAGCTAATTTATGCAAAATGGAGGAATCCAATGCTGGAAGTACATCTCTGTGGTGATCGTTCTTCCCGTTATTTTATATAGTTCAGTGACATCAAGTACCAGAAGTAGTAAAATAAGTCACTTAGTACATATTAAAACACAAATAAGGCTCTATTTGAAAAGCAACATTTTCTGAAAGGCATTTCTGGCACGGGGTAAAATCGGGCACGATTTAATATTACCTATAATTTCTATTTCGCCAGAAAAATGAAATTGTATTTCACCGATAATGAATAATTGTACACGTCCTGTTTTGATTCCTAACAAGCGGCATCTTCATCTTAGCGACTGTTAGTCACCTGTTGTCCTCGAAGAGGATCTGTCTCTTGATGCTGTTGAGCTTGCTGTCGCCCTCGAAGGCCTTGTCCGGCTGGATGTTCATGACTTTGTCCTTGAGCACCGAATCGGGCGCCACGTACCCCTTAGGCGCCTTCAACGTCTTCAGTTTCTACAAATAAATAATACAATTTTATTACTAACTACCGGCAGTTTCAATCTTATGTAATTTCTAGAAAGAAATAATAAAATAACATCTATTTCCTTGGATAAGCATGCAGCATGGATTTATAGGGCGACGTTTCACAATGGGAGTTTCCCCGATTTTTTGGTTTTTTATATGGTATCTATACATTAAAATATGAGACCTGTATTTTATTCTTTTTGACAAATAGCGGACGAAGCTGCATTCCAATCGATTCAGGCTTTTAGTATGGTGTTGATAAACGTACTGGGAAAGTGTATACCAAAAAAAAATTAAATAATTTTTGAGTTGGTTTTGATCGAAAACGATATGCACAATTACTTCACTATCTTTATAAATATGATTTAATTAAAATGATAAAACCTCACGTTCTTTTATAAAACGGCATGAAACAGTTTGGTTATGTTTTTCTGTTCGTGTTGACAAGATGTAAAGCCTGTTTTACATTATACTTTTTTCATTTAGATCCATACTAGATTTCTCGTTTGATTTTCATCAGAGATTTGTTCGAGTTTCATACTCTATTTCCAAACTATTCGGATACAATCGGAATTCTTCGATTTTTTCCGAAATGGTTCAAGTTAGGCAACTTCAAAATAATAAATAATATTCTTACTTATTCTGACAAGTGACAACTTAAGATTTGAGGTTAGAATTTATAATGGAAAAATATTAACACAACTTGAATAACACGTACTACAAGTGCAAAACTCATAAACGTCAATGTGAACAAATCAAAATAAAAATCAACTTTTAAAGGTTGGTCAAACTGACTCCAGATTTAACTGCGCATGCGTAGACAAATCTAGTATGAATCTCAAATAGAAAAATAGAGCCGGGCGTATATTTCTATACTAGAAAAAATATGGAAATGGAACGGAACTCGGATGGAAACTTCTGATTTACATTATACTAGAAATGGCTACGAACTTCTCGGATGATTCTCGAACTAGAATCAAGACGAAAAAATCTGACGTGGCCACCACATGACTTCCTTGTACGCCTTGTGTGTTCATACTTTTCTTAATAACTAAAATGTAGAATAATATAAAAAATTCTTTTAACTTATTATACTAGTATACTCACAAATATATTTTAGTCATTTTATTTAAACTGCAGAAGAAGATATAAAGCATATTTTACTATTGTCACTGTCATATCATAATCATTTAAATTTTACGTAGTAACAAATGTTAATCGATCATGGACTACAAGATAAAGAAATACTAAATTAAAAATATATACTTTAATTATTCCTAAATGATACCAGATACAAAAATATTTATAAAATACCGATTTTAGGTAATAATCACATAATCTTTCATTTAAAATAAAAAAAATTGTCTTAAATTAAATATTTATCGAAATATTTTAAAAAAGTACTACTTCCGGTTTGTAGACTGAAACCAAAAATAGGAGGTGCACAACTAGATGCTATAACAGTCCTAAATACAAAATTTCAACTTTCTACGTCTAACCGTATTTGAGTTATGCGACACACATACGTCCGTCCGTACGTACGTACGTACGTACAGACGTCACGTCGAAACTAGTCATAATGGATTCAGAAAAGGTCAAAACGGATATTTCCGTCAAAATCTGAGAACCGAAATTTTTCGCGATTACAATACTTCCTTACTTCGTACAAGGAAGTAAAAAGTATCATGTAAAACAGGCTTAAGACATTTACGGTTACCTATAAGCTACAGACGTACTCAGAATTGCCATATAACCTATAGTCTTACAGGTGTTAGATTTACTTATAGGTCTTACAGATTTGCTCAGAATTGCCCTATAAAAGACATGGATATTATAAAGTCGTCTTAACGACGTATTCATGAGACGATTTTGAAACGTTTGTAGGTTTTATGGTCTGTTCCAAATAAGAATATAGTATGGGGAAAGACAGGGCTTACGATTTAAGCGTTCTGATTGGTCTAGCCGGAAACCAAGTTTACATCAGCGAAAAATTTGTGATATGCGCGCATCATTTAGCTGTCGAACGCCGTAGTAATAACAGCTGGTATTGTTGAAAAAGTGAGTCGTTGATTAGCGTCAGTAGCGGAACATAACACTATTTCAAAAATACCGCGCTACGTTTAAATTTCTATTTAACGTGTGTAAAACGGGCTGGCTCCGCAGTGCCATCTACTATACTCTTATTTGGAACAGGGTATAGTTTGTCGAGTGTTTATTTCTGGACCCAACATTGAACTATACTTATACTGCCATAGAAACGCCGCGTTCCGAGAGAGATAGTCCACAAGGGTCATTCCTGTCCTTCTCGTTAGTGATTTGGCGACAGATTGCTCACATTGGACAGAGATGACTCTCTCTCAGTATGAGTATAGTTCAGTGGAAGCCAACTGACCTGTTCGTGGATGTGTTGTAAGACATCGTTGTAGGAGCATCCCCGGGTGACTTGGTAGACGTGTTGGCGGGCGATGCGGAGCATGCGGTCGCTGGTGCTGCCGGGCTGGCGTGGGGCCCCCGTGGTGCTCGACAGCAGGTCCGGCACCTCGTGCTTGACGACGCGGCACAGCACCGAGGCGAACGAGCGGAACTGCGGGTGCGACATCGGCACCGACACCCCACGCAGCGCTGACGACACCGCCCATAGCATCTTCTATAACACAAACAACAACAACGTACGTTAGTAGTTTAGCTACTCGCTACTTTGCACAAAAGGAGCTTAAGAGGAATGCCCACCCCTACAAAATTAAGCAAAAATATGTTCTCGTTGGGCCCATGAAATAGACTTTAATTTTGGTCCGATTTGTTTGCTCTTTTTTTAAATTTAAAGATAAAAGATGCCTCTAGGTCTGTCTAGTGCCATTTTTTTTTTAATTTAAATTTTTACATGTATTTTTTAAGCTCCAAAGTTAGTAAAATTTTAAGAACTTTGAAGATAAAATATTAAAAAACTAAAGTAAAAATTTAAAAAGTGACACTAAAGCCTCATTCCCACCTCTATCATAGTCGTAGTCGTAAGTCGTTAGTCGTAACCTTGAGAGTTTGACATACGAAACAACGTTACAGCGTTTCCAGCTCTTGTCGTAGTCGCAAGTCGTTAGTCTTTAGTCGTTAGTCGTAGTCGTAAGAATTTGGCTCTGCCAAACTTTTTGTCGTAATCATAAATAGAAAGAGATGGAGATATGTAGTGCTGCTGGTTTCACTACTGTCACTGCATTACTCGTCAAAAGAAAGGTTATAGAAATATAAATATGAATAAAAATAATACTGTTTTAAATATTTCTTAATGTTTTATAGTTTTTAAGGTAATTCAATATTACTATGATTTATTTCATATATCTTATTACTCATTTTTAAAAATCATGGTATGTTCACATGAAATTGAATACATTTTATGTATACATTTATTTTTTATTATTTGTCCTTATACTATAATTTTCTTCCTGGGCAAATTATTATTGTTTCCAATATAACAGTAAAATTTAATTATAAATTATTTGAAATGTATTTGACTCATTTATTAGTTTAGTTGTGAACAAAACATTACCCTTAACAGTAAAATTTAATTATAAATTATTTGAAATGTATTTGACTCATTTATTAGTTTAGTTGTGAACAAAACATTACCCTTATGATAAGAGCTGGGAACGGTCGGTTTTCCTTACGACTACGACTACGACTATGATAGAGGTGGGAATGAGGCTTAAGCGGACATAGCCTAGACTTTAATCTTTCATTTAAAAAAAAATTGTTTAAAAATATTTAAAATTAGTGGTAATTTCATGTGCCCAACGAAACCCCTTTTGTAGTAGAAAATGGCTAAATACGGTTCATTCATCGAATCACAATGTCGTCACAATGGGTAACAATGGTTTGTAACGGCATCGCTTCATTCGTTAAATGGATCTTCAAAACTAGTGGGGATTCCTCTTAAGCTACTGAATCCACTTATTTGCCCAAACTGTTTTACAGTCAAACAGTCATTTGACCGAATTTTTATTCTTATAAACTTTCACCAAACGAAGTTTATCTTACACGGGTATTTGGCCGAACTGGTATTTGATCAAACTGGTATTTTACCAATCTGTTATTTAACGAAACGCTGTTAAACCAAAACGTTATTTGACTAATTTGGGATTCTGTGCAAATCTGTAAGTTTTAAGCCCGTTTCACATTACACTAAATCTTGAACAAGATATTGTTCAATTTTTGAGACAATCTAAATTGTGTAGTATCATACAACAAATTGTATGAAGTATCGCATTGCTTTGTAAATTGTCTGAAAAAATAGATAAGCGCGGCTGTCAAATTATTATTATATGCGAACTGCGCAGAATCACAAACTAAATATTGTAGGTAGGTACTTCGAGCATATACTGACTAGAGACCGCGTTACGGCGTTTGTTGTGATCGGAAGATATGCGGTGGGGGAGATTTGCGGGGTCGGAAGCCGTGATGTATTGAGGGATGCGTAATTTCTTAGTATTATTCCACAAAGTAAAATAATACTCACAAAACCTCATAAAGCTTTTCACAAAGTAAACGCAGAACTTAAGGTTAAATAAAATGACATGTGTGACAAGAAGTAACAAAGAATAACAGCAAAACGCTGCCCGCAATACACCATGACTTCCAGCCCAGCAAGTCCCTCCTACTGCATATCTTCCGATCACAACAAGCAATGCATTGGTATAGGGAATTACTTCTCTAGTCAGTATATGCTCGAAGGGTAGGTATATCAAATTGTCTCAGTATAAAACAGAGTTCATTAAAAACAAAGCAATTTGTTGCTCAACATATTGTTCAATTTCTTGTTCAATATTTTTTTAGCGTAGTGTAAAACGGCCATTACAAATTTGTAAATCTATAAATATTGAACAAAATCACATCAATGTTTGTTGACAAAAATATAAAAATGTTCATGATTTTAAATTTCATTGCGATTTTGTTGAATATTTACAATTTTATAGATCTATAGCAACTACAGATTTTCACAGAATCCCACTATAAATCGTCATTTGACCAAATCGTCATTTAACCAAATTGCCAAAGCGACAGACGCTAGTGACATCTTTAGTACACTAGGAGATCCATTTATTTGTCCAAACTGTTTTACAGTAAAACGGTCATTTGACCGAATTTTTATTCTTTATAACTTGTTATTTCACGTTTTGGTTTAACAGCGTTTCATTAAATAACAGATTGGTAAAATACCAGTTTGGTTAAATAACAGGTCGGCCAAATACCCGTATAAGATAAACTTCGTTTGTTGAAGGGGAGAAAGGGAAACGATATGCGAATATTTCTTATATTGTTTATTTTAACCTGTACAAAGGACAGGCCTGATAATAATTTATATAAATTCTACTTTATTTAGCTCCATCTTCTCACGCTTGGTTGCGATGCAAATAATCAAAGATTAATAATAGAACAAAACAGGTTAACCTCAAAATTTTATGTTGACACTTGACACAACAAGAATGAGAAAATTCACAAGTTGTCAGCAGTAAACAATAAATGGTATATAACGAACTTTCGTGAATCTAGAAGAAAACAATAATATGTAAGAAAATATATTTCATATAATGAATACTATATTATATGAATAATTGTTCTGCTACTGCCGTTAAGACACGAATTATGACATACGATATGTGTATAGATTTATACGAGTAAAATGTGTAAGAAAGAGATAGCTTATTTTGTGAATGTGGTGGATAGAATTTATCTGATATAACGTCATACATGGATTTGAAACGTCTATATCATAGAAGATCATAGGCGATTTGTATTCACCGGTCGGTTACTTGCGGTCGGCAAGGTCCGATTTAGTTGTGGTATGTTAAACGTCACAGTTATGACGTAACGGTAAGTGGGCGAATAAAATTTGTCCGGTATGCTCCGGTCTTTATAATGACATTTCTACCTTAATTTCAATTTGTGTTTGTTTTCAGAGGGCGACTGTACAGCTTATTGTTTGTTTATTGATTTATTATTTGACTTATTTATCTGATTCATATGTTTTGCTTGAATTTTTAAATCTTTATTATTCACATAAAATGTAATGTAATCCATTTTTCGATTTTGATTTTACAAACGACATCAACCGAACTTCCTTAATACAAAAAGCTGACAACACAGATCCACAACCATCAATCGGACAAAGATAGATACACTAACCGCAGCTTACACAGCTACAGAGCTGCGTAAGTTGCGGTCAGCATGGCGGCTCATACCCCAACATACCGTGACGTCATGGTATCACGAATAAAATGTAGTTGGTGACATACCCAAGCTTACACCAAGCATACCGCAGTGAATAAAAATCGCCTCATGTCTAAATATCTTTTTTGTCTATGGCAAGTACCCACCGACTTTCACCAAATTTCGAATGGACCTTTTGCAGTGGAATTGAGTCATCTGTTGATTTATTTTAAAACTAAAAATCATGAGGAAAGTGGGCATTGAGCCGCAAGATGTCACTACTGACACTGTGACATTGAGACTGAGACATACTGATAGATGACAAAGACAGATGATTGTAAATAAATAAAATAAATAATAAAATAAATTGATATCTCGATTTCTTCGATTAATTCTTCGTATCTATTCAAGTTTTATCTTCTTATTACCGGGAAACAAATGCCACGATACCTTTTCTTTACAATTATAAAATGCTACAGCCTGGGACACAACAATATGTTCCTACCATGATTAAAATTATATTCTTTAAAACAAAAACCCAAGAAAAACCAAGAGAGTACAACTGACAGCGACAGCTAACAAAGTTATGTAAACAACTTTCAAGTTGAATCCTACGTACATCTCACTTCACGTTCATGTTCGGATCAGCCGGCGGAATCTCAGGTAGCCTTTGCTGAAACACAGTTTGTAGTTCACCTCGGCAAATATAGATGGCATTCTTTCATAAATTATCGGTAAAAAAGAGAATTATTTTATTAAAAGTGCGAAATAATTGTTTAATTTTGACATTTTCTTAGTGCAAGTATTTCCTTCACTTGATAACACATTTTGACTACAAATGATACTGTAAGTAATTATTTATTATAAATAACAAAACTGCACATTAACATTTCGTTATTAAATTATAGAATTATTCATATGGATACGATTTACGAAAATATATGAATAAAATAAGAATACGAGATTGAGAAACTTACAACTCGGAAGAAAATTCATAATATATCAGCCTTCGCTACATATGAGTGTCTATCTTAAAATTTTATGTTATTAATTAAAAAATTATCCCGAACGACATTTGGTAAATATACTTTTTATTATATTTACTTACTTTACATTTGTGTGTATTATTATGTGTTATATTTCGAAAGTGCCATGTAGATTATGATTATTTGTTTACTAATAAAACGTTTTTTAAGGTATTATGTGTGTTACTTATTTTTTTGAGAACTACAATAATTTTACAAGTAAAAAATATGAATAACAAATCCAAGCCAGCTATGTCCACGTCAAATTTAGTTCTCCTAGGCAAATATAGGGGCGCTACGAACTGTGTTTCAAGCAAAAGCATCTAGATTCCTATCTTTAGCTTGTTTATCGATGGTTCGGATCTCTCACTCTAACTCAGCAAGCATGCGCATAATGCCTAGTGCACACGGAGAAACTTTTTGACATGTTTCCTGGAAAAAGTTTCCGGAAACTTCAAAGTTTTAACGGCGCCTATAAAAATGAGGCGTTTTCAGGAAACATTGTGAAGTGCAACTAACTTCTTATTTGTCAAATCGTCAAATGTGACATGTGATCATAAACATATTTATAGTTTTTCACAGAAAATCTCCATTTTCTGGAAACTTTTTTCAGGAAACTTTGTGAAAAGTTTCCCCGTGTGCACTAGGCATAATAGATACTGAAAAAGTCCATTGTGAACGCGGCTAAAAAGTTCACCAAAAAACCGTTGGCACCATCATCGATTTCTAGTTGATATTGTGTTGTGTAAACCGTTCTTGACAACACGTAGCAACCAGTAGAATCACAGAACGTATCTGTCAAACTATTGAACTAAAACAATACATGACAGAACATGACACCTAACCATCACTCAAAATTCTCAGTGAACACCACTGAAATAAAATAAAAAAATGTCATCTACCCAGTAATGGACGGTAGTCGCCGCTCGCGTCGCGAGAGCCGTCTTCGCGAAGGCTTCCGTCAAAGTCTGATCACCCGACCCCGGCGCGAGACCATCAACTTCGACTCGGAGAACCGGCGCATGACGTTCGGACCGGCGCAGCCCCAGAAGCGACGGAGTATCGTCGACCCCAAGTGGGAGCAGCTGGCGGTGTCGCCGAACTACGGACCGATCTACGCTGACGCGCACAACGTGCGCAGAAGTGTTGACACGCCCCCGGCGCGTGGAAGCGACCGGGACGACCGCTTCCACAGGGAAGATGCGAACAACGTGCGCCGGAGCGTTGATACGCCCCCGGCCCGTGGAAGCGACCGCATCCAAAGGGATGAGCGGACAGCCAGAAGGAATTCCAGGTTCTTACTTTTGCAATTATCGTTTAGGTAATTAATTTATTGTGATTAGAGTGCGGATTATGTGCAGGCAATATGATTAAATGCATTGAAATGAGGCCAAAATATGCTCATATATGCACAAAATTAAATACATATGCAATACGAGGTCTGACTATTAAAAAACGAGACTGCGACGCACCGATTTTACCAATTTTGCCATAGTATTGTTTTTGAAAAATACTACTTTTACATGTTTAATTTAGGGCACTTATAAAACAAAATGTATAAAAATTCATGCGTCGCACTGTAGGTAAAATGTTATACAATATATAAATAATGCGTTTGATTATTTCTTTTGTCTTATAAATACAATATTTTACAAATACGATGCCATTTTTAGAGCGCTTTCGCTATTGTTGCCTTTGTTCGACACACTAAATCTGTATAGGTATACGAGGTCATTTAAATTTTATATAGTAACAAATGTTAATCGATCATGGACTACAAGATACCGAAATACTAAATTATAAATATATACTTTAATTATTCCTAAATGATACCAGATACAAAAATATTTATAAAATACCGATTGTAGGTAATAATCACATAATCTTTCATTTAAAATTAAAAAATTTGTCTTAAATTAAATATTTATCGAAATATTTGAAAAAAGTACTACTTCCGGTTTGTAGATTGAAACCAAAAATAGGAGGTGCACAACTAGATGCTATAACAGTCCTAAATACAAAATTTCAACTTTCTACGTCTAACCGTATTTGAGTTATGCGACACACATACGTCCGTACGTACATACATACGTACGCACGTACGTACGTACAGACGTCACAACGAAACTAGTCATAATGGATTCAGAAAAGGTCAAAACGGATATTTCCATCAAAATCTGAAAACCGAAATTTTTCGCGATTACAATACTTTCTTTTACTCCGTACAAGGAAGTAAAAATTACTGTAGGTGGTATCAAATTTTGAGTGATTATAAATTTTACACATATCAATTTTTTTTTAATTCCAATTTTGGTATAAAACGTACGAAATATGCAGTTATATGCATTTATAATAAATATATGTAAAAAATATTAAAATATGTGTTAGACGTTTCCTTTTGGGGTGACCAACGTTTTAGTAAATATTAGGTTTAATATTAATACGTAAATTATACAAAACTCTTTTAATTACAATACTTCAGTTACACGCTTTACTTTCTTCTCGTACATTCTCTTGCGCCTCTTCTTCTCTCTCTATCTCTATCTTCACTCGTCTCTAGCTAAGGTTCTATTTAGTTGTCACTAAATTTCCCTAACATATGCACAAATTTTATACCATATTTTGATCTAGTTGTGTATGAAATGCAAACATTTGTAAAAAAATACCAATATGCACAATAATACAATATATGCAAATGCATATAATCCGCACTCTAGTGATAATCACCGATTACGATTATGTTAATTCCTAGAATACTGTTTTCGCGCGTGTTACCACCTCCGTTCTTGTCAAAAAACGCCACTTTCGTCCCTAGGTGATTGTTGTAAATCCGGCACTAGGAATAGCCATTTCAAAATGGCGGCGAATTTCGTTTTTCGTTAAAATTTCGGTATGGATATAAAAGTTATAATTTAAAATGTTATGTTTATTTTGCTATTTCCTATTCTCCACGTGTTAAAAAGACCAAATTTAATTGCAAATATTTCAAATACCAGATGGTCAATCCTTTTCAAATTGCGATAGGCAGTAGATTATACCTAAATTGATATACAGGTGAGTTATCGAAATGCCCGTCGTCGATATCTCCCTTGTCGTTCAAAATACAGAATAAATTTATTAACAGAATTTTTCGTCTACTCAAGGAGCATAACTTAAAATTATTTTCACATATACAGGATGTTGCATAACGACTTGGCAATAATTATTCGTCTTTTTTAAATGAAACATCCTATATATTTTTATATATTTTGAATTGTATTTTATTTACGTATACGAACATATAAATTTCATTTTAGTTTTCCGCGGCGTTGCCAAGTTATTCAATTTTTTCTCAAAAAAAAAGCCGAATACACGTATTGTTTTATAAAGGCGTACTGAAGTTATTTTAATAGTAAAAATTAAGAAAATTTTTTCTGTACAACTGTAACTATACTCTTTGTTCTGACATAACTTTTTTTAAATATTATTATACAGGGTGTTCAATACAGAGAATCAAATTTACTCAATTTCAAATGGCTATAACTCGTCATTTTCAAATGGAACACCTATATTTTATCATTCTGTTGTGTGTATTTTTGCATTTTCTTATGTTATAAAGGATGTCCTATGCCTAAAAACATTAATTTCGAAATTAATTAAATTAATGTTTTTAGGCATAGGACACTCTTTATAACATAAGAAGATGCAAAAATACACACAACAGAATAATAAAATATAGGGTGTTCCAATTGAAAATGACGAGTTATAGCCATTTGAAATTGAGTAAATTTGATTCTCTGTATTGAACATTCTGTATAATAACATTTAAAAAAAGTTATGTCAGAACAAAGAGTATAGTTACAGCTGTACAGAAAAAAAAATTCATAATTTTTACTATTAAAATAACTTCAGTACGCCTTTATAAAACAATACGTGTATTCGGCTTTTTTTAGAGAAAAAATTGAATAACTTGGCAACGCCGCGGAAAACTAAAATGAAACTTATATTTTCGTATAGGTAAATAAAATACAATTCAAAATATATAAAAATATATAGGGTGTTTCATTTAAAAAAGACGAACAATTATTGCCAAGTCGTTATGCAACACCCTGTATATGTGAAAATAATTTTAAATTATGCTACTTGCGTAGACGAAAAATTCTGTTCATAAATTTATGCTGTATTTTTAACGACAAGGGAGATATCGACGACGGGCATTTCGATGACTCACCCTGTATATTAAGAAATAAGTGGGAGGAAGGTCTTCAGGATCCAATTAAATTTGTTTTATTAAAACATATTTATTTATTATTATTATTTATTAATAAAACAAATTTAATTGGATCCTGAAGACCTTACTCCCACTTATTTCTTAAAATATAATTTTTGGATCCTTCCAACTTTTCAACTAAATTGATATATAGTTTGAATTTAAATTAATTCTGGGTAAAATGATTCCATGGAATAACTACCTTAAAAATTAGGAGGACATACTTGAAGTTGTCTCGCTGAGCCATATTTACACTGTGTAAATACGAGAAAACTCGATACAGTCACATTCGTTTGTTTACATTACAAAGTTTGTGTGGCGTAAAACTGGCGTTAAATCAGCCAATCAAATCAGTTTAAGCATTCCAACTTCAAGTATGTCCTCCTATATTTAAACAGAGTACCTATATAATTGATTTCTTAACTAAACGGAGCAATCTGAAGTTGGAATGCTAAAACTGATGGTTTTTGATTGGCTGATGTAACACCAGTTTTACAACAAACGAATCTTGTCTCGTCAGCTGTTGTCAAGTTACTGGTATCGAGTTTGCCCGCTGATAGGTCAAATTTAAAGCTTGAATTACATTATACTTTTTTCGGCTAGAAAAAAGAACTTTTTTTAGATACTTAATTCGGCTAGAATCTAGTTTTAAAATTTGTTCTTGTACTGACATATTTTATTTAGCTCATCGACCAATACTGCCATTGAAAATTTTTAAAAAATTTAAAAAGAAATGTAATTGTCAGTTGAGGTTGTCAACGTACTCGGTTAATGTATTAGTGATGAAGTTTTATGTACCTACAATTTAGTTATTCTACTGTCACTAACTTTATTATTTTTGAGGTTATATAAAAAGACGATTCTAGTGTGAAACTTGGATCGAAATTTTCTTGATTTACATTATCCAAGTGAGCATTCTAGAATTAAGTATGAAAATTGTCAAAGTTTCTAGCCGAAAAAAGTATAATGTAATTCAAGCTTAACATTATACTTTTTTCGGCTAGAAACTTTGACAATTATCATACTTGAATGCTCACTTGGATAATGTAAATCAAGAAAATTTCGATCCAAGTTTTATACTAGAACTGTCCAATTTTCATATTACCAACCTTCTGTATATAACCTCAAAAATAATAAAGTTGAGTGACAGCAGAATCAAAAGTAAAAGTAAAGTCTTGAACCGTAATGAGGTATAAATGAACTCCTGAAATAACAACAACTCTTGTACAATTGTATGAAATGCAACCAGTACTTTACCAGGGTATTAAAAACTCAACAACTGGCAATGACAATTACATTTTTTTTTAAATTTCAGTTGGCAGCAAGAACAAATTTTAAAACTAGATTCTAGCCGAATTAAGTATCTAAAAAAAAGTTCGTTTTTCTAGCCGAAGAAGCCATAGAAGATTCCTGTCTAAATCTATCTCTTGTCTATGTATCCGTCTATTCCAGGCGAGAAAACTTGGACCTAAAGCAAATAACAGCTCCGCGCCAAAACACAATGAATCCGCGCAAGCAAAACAGAAACCTCCTCCGTCGTGACCGCCACCCGAGCGTAGGCCGAGACAACCCCTCCCAGGAGTTCCTCGAGTTCTACTCCAACCCGCACCGCAACTCAGACACCAGTGGGCCGAGCTTCAACTCAGACGAGCGGGAACCCTCGGCTAGTGAACTACGTCGAACGAACCCCGATGAGGCGGCTGCGTCTAGCAACATTCGTGACTCTCGAGACAGACAGACTAAGAAATACCCGCAGGCAAGACACGACGACTACTATCGGCCCAGGTACCGCAACCCGAGCCTCAATGACCCGAATCAAAGAAAACATGCTTCGCTGACGAACAGGAAGGTCAGAGGGTACTATAACCAGTTCGGACCGGATCTAGAGGGCGTTTTGAACGACACCAAGTTCAGAGGGGAGAGGGAAGTGGTAGGTAGAAACACTAACATTACCGAACCGGATTAGACTAATATAGTCCAGTCAGGAGAGGTTTTGACTGAAGACTAATACATAACCAAATGAAATTTGGCATGTGAGTAGTTAAGAACATACAGAAACAAAAAAAAAATTCGCTCCACCTCGGTATGCTCCGCTTCCCACAAAAATTTTCAGTTAAAACTCAAAATTTTCTTGTAACGCATTTTCCTCGAAAACTATCAAAGATTTTGGAAAACAGTTTTGACAGGATGAAAGCTGAGGAAATTTGTTATCAAAATGGTCTTTGAAAATTTTTCATAAGTAGCACCGTGTAGGCACCAGCCATTTAATATTCAAATGACTTGAGAATTTTCTGTATAGTAGGCGCTACATTGCGAATGACGTAATAAATTCGCCGCTACAGAACGAATGTGGTATAACTTCGTTAAAGAACATCATTTTGTAAAGATAAAAATTGCATTTTATTCGTCGAGGCTTCCACTTTCAATTGCACTAATAACATTTGAATTTCCGACCCCGTTTATACCGAGAAACTTGCTTTAAAAAAATCATAACTCAGTATTAGAAGACGTTCAAAGAATTCTCAATATTTTCAATATCTATGAATGAAATTGTAAACTCGTAGAGGATTATCTTCATCAAATCATCCCCAATCACATGCAACTATTTGGAGGGTTGTGTGTTGTACGTCCGAAAAAAAAAACTGGTTTTTGCTATCTCATGGATTTCATTATTTATCGCGGGCACGAGCATTTTTGAAAATAGACCACTTTTTGGCCCCGTAAATTGATTTTTAATGAGCTTATCGTTAAGTACAAATCCTAATCAACAAGATTCTGTAATTTGTTTCATCAATTGTACTACTACGTACATGTAACAGATGTTTTCCTAAAAAAAGATCATAACCTATAAATAAAGAAGGTAGCGAAAACCAGTTTTCTTTTCGGACGTACAACACACAACCCTCCAAATATTTGCATGTGATTGGGGATGATTTGGTGAAGATAATCTTACAATTTCATTCATAGATATTGAAAATATTGAGAATTCTTTAATACTGAGTTATGATTCTTTAAAAAGCAAGTTTCTCGGTATAAACGGGGTCGGAAATTCAAATGTTATTAGTGCAATTGAAAGGAGAAGCCTCGACGAATAAAATGCAATTTTTATCTTTACAAAATGATGTTCTTAAACGAAGTTATACCACATTCATTCTGTAGCGGCGAATTTATTACGTCATTCGCAATGTAGCGCCTACTATACAGAAAATTCTCAAGTCATTCGAATATTAAACGGCTGGTGCCTACATGGTGCTACTTATGAAAAATTTTCAAAGACCATTTTGATAGCAAATTTCCTCAGCTTTCATCCTGTCAAAACTGTTTTCCAAAATTTTCGATAGTTTTCGAGAAAAATGCGTTACAAGAAAATTTTGAGTTTCAACTGAAAATTTTTGTGGGAAGCGTAGCATACCGAGGTGGAGCGAATTTTTTTTTTTGTTTCTGTATGTTCTTAACTACTCACATGCCAAATTTCCTTTGGTTATGTATTAGTCTTGGGTTTCAGTTAATTTTTGACTCTCCTGACTGGACTAATAGTATATTACAGTACAAGTGAAGAAACTAAGAATTTCGCTCACGCATGTGGCAGTTTTGTGCACGAGGCGCAGCCGAGTGTGCAAAAGCACACAAAGTGAGCGAATTCGGTTCTTCAGAAGTGCTGTATAGCGTTTTGTTCAATCCTACGAGAAGAATATTATTTAAACATTAAAACTTGCATGAAATTTGAAGTAACAAAGGCGGTGGATTGCGTTATTATGTTTCATGTAAATAAAAACAGTCGCTATTGTCAACAAAAATAAATATTAGTATATTATATATTGAGGGACTAAAGTGCATGATTTAATCCTGAGGGTGAAGTTTATTTCACGAGCCGAAGGTGAGAGAAATAATCACCTGAGGGATTAAAGGTACTTTAGTTCTGTGGTATATACGCTATTTTTTGCACTTCATCCTCAAACGAATGCAAAATAGTGTAAAAGAATACACGTTTTGTAATTTTGACAGTAAATTTTATAACAAATATTTATATTGTTACCATAGATACTCTAACAAATAGCACGTATTTACTTGACAACGGGATTAATTAATTCAATTCCTTGACAACGGGATTAAATATGAGAAATAATCCCTTGGGATCAAATTAAGAACCTTAGTCCCTAAAAATAAAGACTAAAGAACAGTTTTAGTCCCGGAAGTGCAAAAAGTTCATTTATGTCACTGTCTTGAAAATCATTTATAAATTAGAACTGTGGAAATATGGCACAAGAAAATGATGTAATTGTTTAAGAAGACATAATTTAAAGAGGCTTATGATGCTACGTTTAATCTGTTGCCTAAGAAATCGAAAGAAAGGTATTTAAATAAGATAGAAAAATTCCGTCAGCGTGTGCAGTCAAAAAACGTTAAAGTTGTGACAGAGGGAGTTATTTAAATGGGTTGATTGAGAAGTATGCGCCCTCTTCATTATGGTTACAGATATTTCAATAAAAGATTTGAAGAAGTTTGTAAATTAAGTTCTTGATGAGGTATTTTTGCTTTTTTCAGTTTTCATTTAGTCTAAAGTCACCCTGTTTTCAATAAATATAAATTTTACTGTAATAAATGTTATGAAATATATTGTAATTATTTCTAATATCGTAATGGAAGGGCGAGTGGGCGAAATTAATTACACTCACTACTTTCGCCCACCCGTTGCCATAGGAGTAACTGGAGTGAACAAAACAAACAGTTTCAAGTATTGTATCCAAGTAAGAAATAACATATTTTAATAGTAGGATTGAACAAAGCTTGTTTTACATTATGCTAGATTTCTCGTTTGATTTCCATTCGAGATTCGTTCGAGTTTCATATTATATTTCCAAACTATTCGTATACAATACAAAATAGCCCAAGTTAGGCAACTTCAAAATTTCCTTCATAAAATTTAAGCCAATCAGAAGTCTGACATTTCTGAATGTTGTCCAATCAACGTAGAATTAAACGATAATTTTGCACTAGTGCAATAATTACCAACAATTTAAAAGATATGTTTAAATGTAATTCTGACTTGCTGTTAAAAGAAGTTTTAAAATTTTGGACGCGAATTTTAAAAAAGTTTGAGATAAAAGATACTTATTATTTGCCGTAGAATACGAATCTGCAATAAAAATGGTGGTTGCCATTTAAGATTTAAAAGTTACCACCCAGCTCGCCTCCAAGGGTGGGGGTGGAGGATCGTGTTAGGTGTCATTAGATAGATTTTTAAAAAATATTGAATGTGTTTTTCTGTTCTTCGATCAGATGCGTATTTCTCGACATACGAGGGGTCGTTTTTATATTCCCGGACTAGGCATGAAAACAAAAGACTAGAGCAACAAAAAAAAATTTTCAATATAGTTCCCCTGCTTTTGAATACAGGTACAACACCGTTTCAATAACATCTTTAATCCAGTATAAAAATATTCATTTGGTTTTTCCGCAAAATGGCCCTCAACAGCTGCTATAAGTTCGTCATTGTCCCTAAATTTTGTCCCCCTTAGTGTTTTTTTGAGATTTGGGATCAAAAAATAGTCACTGGGTGCTAGATCTGGACTAGAAGGCGGATGTTCAATTTCTTCGAAGCCACAATCAGCTACAGCAGCTTTTGAAAGTCTGGACTTGTGCACTGGTGCATTGTCGTGGAGCAACAAGACACCTTGCGTCAGTTTTCCGCGTCTCTTCACTTTAATAGCATCTCTAAGGCGATGCATCAGGTTTGCATAATACTCTAATTGCTAACTGCTAATTGTCGCTTCTTTAATCTTGCATCCTCCGGTACACCAAACACTTGGTTTTTTCAACAACATCTGAAGTGATCCCGTCAACAGGGCGCCCTGGACGGGGATCATCATCCAGTGATTCTCGACCATGTTTAAACAATTTTGACCACTCGCAAATAGTTGACTTAGAAGGGCAATCATCCCCGTATACAGCCAACATTTCTTCAAGAATAGTTTTTAGAGGTTTTCCTTGTTTTGTAAGGAATTTTATAACAGCCCGGTATTCGATTTTATTCATTTCGATAGATATACAACGCGCGACGACACAAACTGACAGATAATAAAATTAATAATGTTGCAATTGTTTTGTAAATTGCCACACAAGTTACCAAGGCATATGTGATTAAAAAACAGCATAATGAAAAATTGCATCAAAATTCTAAACAGTCCAGTGCGGGAATATAAAAACAACCCCTCGTATTTGACCGTCCCGGAACGTAGAATCAACCCCTTGTGCTGTACTGTGATTGGGATTAGTCCTGTTGTACAGCCTTCTTTAAATAAATAAATAAATAAATAAAACGATTGAATGTTGCAGGAGCCAGAAGTGCAGGAAAGTCCGCCACCCCCACCGCCACCGCCACCGCCACCAGTGCGCATATGGTCCAATCAGACCCCCGCGACATACAACCCTCCGCGGCACAAAGCCTACATATCGAACGAATACGACAGACCCAAACACGAGCGCCTCTCGCGGTACAAAGAAGAACGAGAAGTAGAAAAAGAATCAGAACTAGGCTCAGCGTTCGACCCGGAACCAGAGCCGCCTCCCCCACCACCCAGGCCACGGAGACCTGACAAGTGGTTCGACCCCCGCCCCGAGGACGTAGAAGAGAAGGAGGTCAAGAGGTTCCAGGGGGAGAAGATCAAGCAGGAGAAACAAGTCTTCGTGTGGAGGAAGGAGTGACTGTCTGATCCGAATACGTAGTTTTGTATTAGAAATAAATCGCCCCGTATGACACGATGTATCAGAGTTTTTCTATTTTGTTTGTTATTAATATTATTATTATGATCGAAACCTTGGTTAGGATTAGGGAATACAAAATTTATGTTAAATACCGGTTTTCAATAGTATATTATACAGGTTGGTGGAGGTGAAATGCGAACATAGGGAACATACATGACAATCGAACTTTCAAGCCAGGTATCTTGATACATTTTGTAGTAGTGTCACAAAACGAAGTAATGTGAATATGTATGGCAAAAAGAGTAATCAAAAAGTGCATGTAAACTTTCTTGTTATGCTCGTAGCCTCGTACACATAGATATATTATTATGAAAAGAAAATATTTTAATGAAAATAAAAATTTGAATAATATGACAGGTACTTTGACATTGACAGTACTAATTCCACGTATATCAAGATGCCTAGCATGATAACTCCATTGTCATATATTTCCCTATGTTCGCATTTCACCTCCACCAACCTATATATTGAGGGACTAAAGTGCATGATTTAATCCTGAGGGTGAAGTAAATTTTATGACATTTATATTGTTACCATAGATACTCTGTAACAAATAGCACTTATTTACTTGACAACGAGATTAATTAATTCAATTCCTTGACAACGAGATTAAATATGAAAAATAATCCCTTGGGATCAAATTAAGAACCTTAGTCTCTAAAAATAAAGACTAAAGAAGAGTTTTAGTCCCGGAAGTGCAAAAATATATTTTTGTACTCATAACCAAGAAAATGACATAAAAAGCACGCAATTGACAATCGGAAATGTCAATTTCCCAGTGTAATCAATCAGGAAAAATGCAAAGAGCATTCTACAATAAAATCATCTTCAAAATAATAAAATTTATTTTAATAAAAACGATTTTTTCCAAGCAACCTTATACCACCGTGTTCGCAATAAAATTATATTTATTTTGATATATAATTTATGAAGGAAGCAGATGAGTATATTGTCAGTTGCTCCAAAATAATGCTCAGCATGTATTAGCGCTAACCTCATTTTTCAACTTCAAAGCTTGGCAACTGTGCTTCTTGAACGATTTTTCGTAGGCAACCTTATACTACAGTGTTCGCAATAAAATTATCTTTATTTTAATATACAGGGTGAGTCATCGAAATGTCCGTCGTCGATATCTCCCTTGTCGTTAAAAATACAGCATAAAATTGACAGAATGTTTCGTCTACTCAAGGAGCATTAACTTAAAATTATTTCACATATACAGGGTGTTGCATAACGACTTGGCAATAATTGTTCCCTATATATTTTTATATATTTTGAAATGTATTTTATTTACCTATACGAACATATAAATTTCATTTTAGTTTTCCGCGGCGTTGTCAAGTTATTAAATTTTTCTCTAAAAAAAGCCGAATACAACAAACTGTAACTATACTCTTTGTTCTGACATAACTTTTTTAAATGTTATTATACAGTACAGAGAATCAAATTTATTCAATTTCAAATGGCTATAACTCGTCATTTTCAAATGGAACACCATATATTTTATTATTCTCGTGTATTTTTGCATCTTCTTATGTTATAAAAGGTGTTCTATGCCTAAAAACATTTAAAAAACATTCCATTTTGTGTTATATTTTTTAATCATAGCCTTGAACATATTTTTGTATGCAACCCATTATCGATCCGTTTATTTGCGTATTATATTTGATAATAGTTATTTGTCCAACTAGAGAGGAAAGCGCTTCTTTTTCCCACTCGAGTTCGAAGTTTGTGTCACGAGCGAAGCGAGTGAGGCAATCGAGCAAGAGTGGAAAAAGAGCTTTCCTCTCGTGTTAGACACAACATTTTTTTCACGACATATTTAAAAACAATGTAAATGTAGAAGAAACACATAACTAGAAGTTAGGTTATAACTGCCATCTGTCAGAATGCAGTTTGAAAACAACTAAATGTTTCACTGCAGCCAATATGCCAAATTAAATTTAAGTTGTAAAATCGTGAAATTGTAAAAAAAGAAAGTATAAAATGTAATAATTGTTAAATAATAGTTTACAGTATATCACTATAAGATCAGAATTTTCAATAAAATAATTTACTTACAATTTTAAAAATATTTCATCGTAAAATAACACTGGTGGTAACACTGCTTACTTTCCTCTCTAGAGAGGGAAAACCTACTTTCCTCACTATTTCGCGAGAAGAAAATTGTATTTTCTCCGCATGTCGTGAAAAAAAAAATTTCATTCGGTAAGCAGATGGGTGAAGGACGTTCTAATTCGGATCCTGTACTATGACGTACGCAAAATGTTACTGAGTGTAAGTATGACTTCTCTATTGACTTTACATAACATTACTACAATATTATAATCATGTCATATCAACTTTTGATACTTGAAGAAGCCACTTAGGACTGGCAGACTGAACATTCCATTTTCAGCAGATATGCAAAACCCAAACCTTAATTTTTACCCATGCAAACCAACCAACCCCTCACCTGCTTATGAAGCTCACTGAGCTCGCCTCTGCCCCTGGCGAGGACCTCGCTGTTCCTCCTGAGCAGCGCTCCAGCACCGGCACCGTCACCGTGGCTAGCTCGCTGCACGTCGAACGACTGACTCCTGGGCAGCTTCCGCAGCTGCTCCACGTCGCCGTCCTCGTCAGACCGCTTGCGCTTCTTCAGCGGCGAGCGCTGCTTAGTGGGCGAACTGAAGAGCAAGCGTCGTGAACTGCTACCTGCTGCTGCTGCGGGTGTGAAGTTAGGTTAGGTGTGGTGTTGAAGTTTGAATGAACAGGGAGTTGATTCTATAACTTTACAAGACCAGAACTGTCATATTTACAAGACCGGCGATGCTGGAGCGCCTAGCGGATTTTTGTAGAACCTATATAATGACGTCATGACTTGCGATATCTTGTAAATAAGTTACAACAGCTCGGTAGGTGTTGTACGTACGCTGCAAGATATCTGTCTCTCTCTTTCAAAGTTTGGCTGTCATTGTTTAACCTCTTCGTGTTTTTGTATTATTATTTAAATAATAATATCTCTTTCTCTTTTCTCACCCATTTTAAATTTAAATTTAAATTGGCTGTCAGATGCGCGGGCTAGTAGTATAGCCAACATAAATCTAGTAAGTAACGGGGTCTTGCCAACACGATGGTTAAAAATTACTAGACAGTATGACGTCATTATTTACAATAGCTGCGTTCGTACAACAGTCTTGTAAAGTTATAGAATCAACTCCCAGGGTGTTTCGGTAGTTTTTGAATTTTTAATGTTATTCTACATACAAAATAAATAAAGACGTATTTTTTTGTTTTACGATATAATGTCCCATTTCGCTAAAAAATATATATACAGGGTGTCACCATTGGGATCTCGGAAACTATAGGAGCTACGAGGTCGGTTAAATGGGCAATGTGCAGATTTTAGGGCTTATTTAGATTCCGTTGAGAAACATTTAAAATTCCAAACAGTTTGAAAGTTATTCAAAAAAAACTGAAAATCGCTATTTTAAAAAAAGGCAAATTACTCTGTAATTATAAAATATATAAAAAATGTTTCATTTAAAGTTACATGATTTGATGAGAGAAACTCAAAAATGATGTCAGAATAAAATTCAAAATGGCGGTTTCCAAGATATTAATAGTAACTTCCTTATTTTAAATGGGCGCCATATTGGAATTTTACATGGTTGAATAGCGTTTTTTCTCCTCTTTTCAACGATGTATTGCAACGTATGTTTAAACAAAAAAAAATCTGCTGTGGCCAGTACACGACCTCTCGCCTAATTCTGCTTATTCTACTAATCTAATAAATAGTTTTACTTACATTTTAATAGTTTCATGTTATCATGTTCATGTAATATGTAAACGATAATGTAAACCAAGATGCAAGCAAAAGATGTCAACTGTACTGTCACTGTCATTATAATTCAAATTTTGAGTAAAAACAAATTTCATATCATGGATAACAAGATACTGGTACTTAGTTGCACTTTATTTTATTGCTAAATACTACCAGATTCAGCAAATTGTATTTAAAATTAACTGTACCCATAGATAATTATATTATCTTTTATTTTTATTTGCAAAAATTGTCATAAATAAATAATGTACCAATTTATTTAAGAAAAACTATATCAAGTTCCAAAAAGTACTACTTCCGGTTTACGGATTTCTACCAAAATCTTATCCGGTGTTAAGATCCCTATTAAAACCTTAAATATGAAATTTGGTTATTAAAGGTTTGATACTTTTTAAGTTATCGTGGACGAAAAATCGTCAGTCCATACATTCATACAAACACACACACACACATACACACACACAGACATCATCGGGAAAATATTAAATTCGTATTCTAGAGACCCTGAAACGTGCTTATCCACCAAAAACTCATACTCGAAAATTTTGACCCATTACAATACCTCTCTTATAGAATATGAGGCGAGAGGTAATTATTAAAATATAAATTATTTTAATTCTAAAGCAAGTACAACAATGAATAACAATAGATATCAATAATATAAATTAATCTAGAAGAAAACAAATTTCTTTTGTTTTATTTTCATGCCTAGTCATGAAAATCTTACTTTCATGACGCAAATTAGTCTGAAAATGACGATTTTCATGCCGATTTTGAAAAAAGATGTTGTTTAGCAGGGTTCTTGTCAACTATTTTTATGGAAATAGCGTTATATCTACTATACTTGATTTAATAACTAAACGGACCAACTTGAAGTTTTCTCGTTGAGCCATATTTACACTGTGTAAATACGAAAAAAATATCACTAGACTTTTTCGGCGGCAAAATTAAATTTGACGTATCAGCATGAAAACTCGATACAGTCACTGATAACAGCTGATGAGACAAGATGGAGAACATTCGTTTGTTTACATTACAAAGTTTGTGTGGTGCCAATCAAAAACGATCAATTTTAGTATTCTAACTTCAGGTTTGTCCGATTAGTTATTAAAAATGTGGTATAGTAAATAGAAGTAATATGAGGAATGTACCTGTAGACACAGCCGACGCAGTCAACTTGGCAGTCTTCGTCGGCGACTGTTTCTTCATCGGCGAAGTGAACAACGACCTCCTCATCCTCGCTGACGTCGCTGTCTGCTCGTTCTTCTTGGACGGAGAGTTGAACAGCGCCCGTCTGGGCCTCTGTGAAGACGATGATGACGTTGAGGACGACGTTGACGCGAGGGGTAAATGTGTAGCCTGAAAAGTGTACAACAATAGTTTCCGTATTATTATTAATTAAAAAATAGTCGAAAACTACTTAAGAGGAATCTCCACTAGTTTTGAAGATCCATTTAACGAATGAATCGATGCCGTCACAAACCATTGTTACCCATTGTGACGACATCGGTTGATTCGAGGAATGAACTGTATTTAGCCACTTTTTACTACAAAAGGGGTTTCGTTGTGCACATGAAATTACCACTAATTTTAAATATTTTTAAACAATTTTTTTTAAATGAAAGATTAAAGTCTAGGCTATATCCGCTTAGTGTCACTTTTTACCTTCCGCTTACCTGTAAAGGAAGGTATTGGAATCATGCTAAAAAACGGGTAGTGAGTTTTTAGTGGATGAGCACGAATTGGGGTCCTTACAATTCATTTTTGATAGTTTCACGATGATGTCTGTATGTATGTGTGTATGTGTGTAGCTATGTGGTCAGGGCCGGATTTCTGTCAGTCGGATAAGTCAAATACGAATTACCCAAAAATTTTGATATTTGGTATTTAACATTTGTATATAAATTGGAAGAACCCATTAGATTTTGGTACAAATATCTTCACCGGAAGTGATATTTTTTGAAGATTGAAAAGATTAATTGTCAAAAATTTATATACATTTGGATAAATATAGTATTTATTTGTAATAAGAATAAGAGACAAAGTTATTTGCAACTTACGTTATAAAAAAATTGTCTTTATCTGGTAGCATCAAAGAACTACAGTAAAATTAAATAAATAAATTTATCAAAAAATACATGTAAAAATTTAAAATAAAAAATCTGACGTGGCCATCACACAACCTTCCGCCATATCTAGCATTTAGACTTTAAACAGAAATGTATACGTGCAATCCGGTGCCCATTTAAAATATACAAATAAAAATCTCAAATATTCAAACACAGAAATTTGCATCACCTGAATAAAAAGATTCATTCACAGGACAACTCTGCTGTGTTGAAGCCATCCTCCGTTCAATTACTACATTTAATATCTTTCTTAGGACTTATATAGCGCTAGTATGCCAACTTGTCACCCGTCTCACCTGTCAATATTTTTTACGAAGAAACAAAAATCAACCGATCATGGATTACAAGATATCAACGTTTTATTTGATAAATTTATTTTTTTAATTTTACTGCAGTTCTTTAATGCTACCAGATAAAGACAATTTTTTTATAACGTAAGTTGCAAATAACTTTTCCTCTTATTCTCATTACAAATAAATACTATATTTTTCCAAATTTATATACAATTTTGACAATTAACCTTTTCAATCTTCAAAAAATATCACTTCCGATGAAGATATTTGTACCAAAATCTAGGGAGCTCTTCCAATTTATATACAAATGTTAAATACCAAATATCAAAATTTTCGGGTAATTCGTATTTGAGTTATGCGACTAACAACCCTTGACCACACACACACACACACACACACATACACACACACACATACACACAGACATCATCGTGAAACTATCAAAAATGAGTTGTAAGGACCCTAATTCGTGCTCATCCACTAAAATTTCACCACCCGATTTTTTGCATGATTCCAATACCTTCCTTTACAGGTAAGCGGAAGGTAAAAAATGGTACTAGACAGTCCTAGAGACATCTTTTATCTTTAAATTAAAAAAGAGCAATCAAATCGGACCAAAATTGAAGTCAATTTCATGTGCCCAACGAGAACATATTTTTGCTTAATTCTGTAGGGGTGAGGATTCCTCTTAATAATTCATAAAATTAATGTTTGTATATTTTTATTACATTTAATATTATCTCAGGTGGACGGGGGAGCCACTTGGCTATTTCCTGTGTAATTGGAAACCATGTAGCATTTGACATTTTTTTGTAGTTGACAGCCATATTGAGATTGGGATGGTCAATACGTGCCAATATTAATTTTTATAATTACAGGGTCCGGCACAAAGGACGGTTGGTTTAAAAAAAAATCATAAAATCGGTAATTTTTACTCAAAAATAAATTTAATTACGGATTCGGGTTCGCAATGAAATAGCATTTGTGACAATTAAGTGTGGAAAATCACATCAGTTATGTGGTGACCGTTTTTGACGATGCATTGCTGGAGGCGTTCTCAACTTGGGCGACTTCCACTCGTCCAGAGTTGGAGAGAGTCTACGTTAAGAACGTCTCCAGTAATGCATAGTCAAAAACGGTCACCACATGACTGATTTTCCACACTTAATTGTCACAAATGCTAGAGTAAAATTCAAATAGCTAGAACCCTGCGCGAAGTACGAATTCTCGTCTTAGAGAGAGAAACATGGATGATAAACAAGAGAAAACTACGCTACTGTCTGTTCTTCTAAACATCAGCTTCAATATCTGTTATTCTCATGTTGACGTTCATAGTGTTTTACTTCGTGTAACCCTGTGAATTTTTTAATTGATTGTGATTGAGTTATATTTTAGTTTTCTTTGAAAATTAAGTGAAGTGAGCGCAGCATATACTCGCTAGCTCTGCTTTTGTAAAACGAACAGTACATGACAAACTCTGCCTTCTCGCGCAGCCCAGGGTTCTAGCTATTTGAATTTTACTCTATTACATTGCGAACCCGAATCCGTATATAAATTTGTTTTTGAGTAAACATTACCGATTTTATGATTTTTGAAAAACCATCCGTCCTTTGTGCCGGTCCCTATATAAACAAAATTTTATATCTGTCTTCGTTTTATATAACCACAAAATTCGACCATTTCAAGATAGCAACAGTTCGGTCAAATACCCGTGTTTGGTGAAATAACAGGTTATAAGAATAAAGGGAGTGTCTATTCGCAGACAACCCGTGTACCCGTGTCGGGTATCTTCGGTTTTACCCGTGTGGGTCGGTTTACCCGTGTGAGTCACCCGTGACGGGTCGGTTTACCCGTGTGACCCGTGAGGGTAACCTAAACTAACCTAACCTAACCTTAGCTATTATTGACGAGCGTGGATTTGGACAAAAATAATCGTTATTTTCTCTTACAAGTAAACGACTCAGTATATATTAATGTTTTTTTCAGAAGTACTCAATTGCTGTTGAAGTTATGTACATTTTTACTTCCTTGTACGAAGTAAGGAAGTATTGTAATCGCGAAAAATTTCGGTTCTCAGATTTTGACGGAAATATCCGTTTTGACCTTTTCTGAATCCATTATGACTAGTTTCGACGTGACGTCTGTACGTACGTACGTACGGACGTATGTGTGTCGCATAACTCAAATACGGTTAGACGTAGAAAGTTGAAATTTTGTATTTAGGACTGTTATAGCATCTAGTATTGCACCTCCTATTTTTGGTCTCAGTCTACAAACCGGAAGTAGTACTTTTTAAAAATATTTCGTAAAATATTTAATTTCAGACAATTTTTTTTATTTTAAATGAAAGATTATGTGATTATTACCTACAATCGGTATTTTATAAATATTTTTGTATCTGCTATCATTTAAAAATAATTAAAGTATATATGTATAATTTAGTATTTCAGTATCTTGTAGTCCATGATCGATTAACATTTGTTACTACGTAAAATTTAAATGATTATGACATGACAGTGACAATAGTAAAATATGCTTTATATCTTCTTCTGCAGTTTAAATAAAATGACTAAAATATATTTGTGAGTATACTAGTATAATAAGTTAAAAGAATTTTTTATATTATTCTACATTTTAGTTATTAAGTAAAGTATGAACAAACAAGGCGTACAGGGAAGTCATGTGGTGTCCACGTCAGATTTTTTAAATTTTGAATGTGTCACCCGTGATACTGATTCGTTTACTTGTGAGAGAAAATAACGATTATTTTTGTCCAAATCCACGCTCGTCAATAATAGCTAAGGTTAGGTTAGGTTAGTTTAGGTTACCCAGACGGATCACACGGGTAAACCGACCCGGCACGGGTGACCCACACGGGTAAACCGACCCGTCACGGGTGTCCCACACGGGTCACCCGTCACGGGTGACCCACACGGGTAAAACCGAAGATACCCGTGTCGGGTTGTCTGCGAATAGACACTCCCTACATATAATATACGATTAATCAATTAGTTGATTTTTAATACGAATTTCTCATTTTTCGATGATGGTGCATAACCTTATAACAGCTACATATTTACCCCTCTTGCTGACGATGTGCTCTTCTTGGACGGAGAGTCGAACAACGCCCGCCTGGGCCTCTGTGAAGACGACATCGACGATGAAGATGACGTTGTTGTTGTGTCGTGTTCAGGCGACTGGAAGAGCGCGCGCTTGGTGGACGACATCTTCGAGGAGGACTGCGGCACGGTGGTCGGGTCGAGGACGTGGTGCGTGGCGCGCTTCTTAGAGCTGCTCGGGGTTTTTACTTTCTTCAGAGGCGACTTGCGAGGCGAGCGCTTCCACGGGCTCTTGCGTGGACTGCGGCGCGGTTTGTTTACTGTTTTCCTGGAAAATGCTTTGTTTAGTTGGTTCACTCGTGGCAATGGAAGAGGTTCTCTACTCGTGGCAGAAATCAGACAAAAACATTGATTTCGCATGCTGTTCTATTGCGTTTATTGTTTTGTTAGACATAAAAATTACGAATAATTTGTGTTTGAAGAGATCAAATAATTTTTCTACGCTTACTTCTGAAAGTTTATGTTTCTACATTGTTTTTAATGTTGAAAGCAACTGTTTATCGCAAGTGTGTTGCAAAGTACCCAAAAGTGTGCGACAATAGTTATTTACGAACCAAATGCGGGAAGATTTTTATTCCACATGAGCGGTTTTTTGAAACACGAGAGAAGCGAGTTTCATTTACGCGAATGCTGAGATGGTGTCTTCCCGCAAGAGGTTTATACAATGTTTTTTGTAACGAATAAAGCTATAATCAAATACATTCAAGTTGTAGTTGTAGTCTTATCATTAAATTTGAGGTTACGATGTTTTTTCTTCTCACTACTACCGACAGATGACGCGCTGCACACAATTAATATGCTATTTATTTTTAAATATTGACGGTTTTCGGTGGTCTTGATAATTTTCATTTAATTCATTATAATTCCGGGAAGTCACACTTTATAAACTAAATTTTATTATTTTTAAGATGATTTTACTCTTAAATGTCTAGACAAGCCAGTGTTCTTTGCATTTTTCCTGATTGACTACACTGGGAAATTGACATTTCCGATTGTCAATTGCGTATTTAATATGTCATTTCCTAGATGATGAGTACAAAAAGTACTGTTTGGGCACTTTGCAACACAGTTTTGTCCATTGTTTTCGCAACAATATTGATATTTCACAAAAATTTAAAAATATGACAATAAATATCAAAAAATTTATGGTTATTCTTGTATTTTTTTAACTTTCTTGTTTTGCAGGAGTAGAAAAAATAGTGTATATACGTATTGAAAACATTTTATCGCACTTAAACGATTGCAACCTTTCCTTCGCTCGGGCTACGTTCGACAAAACTATATTTTTAAAACTTGTTATACAAATATCTATTTTTGAGCATATTTGTAAAAAACTGCAATATTTGTAAAAAGAGGGTTTTCGTGCGCCACTTTTTTATACTTTATTTATAAGTGAATTAACTTCAAATTTGAATAAGTTGTCAACAAAGCCTGGATCTGCGAAATAACCGATCGAATTTTTAATATTCGTTTTAAAAGATATTTGTGTTAAAATGTTAAAAAAAGAAAAAAAATTGTCAAAATTCAAACTAACATATATTTCGATTTTAAAGCATTTTGCATTTTGTAGATTGTACTTTTATCTTGAACAATATCTTTAGATTATTATATTTAACAAAACAATAAACGCTGTGGAGTGGCGCGCGAAATCCATATCGCCTTAAAGCCTTGTTCACACAAGAATTCTTTCATGCTTCTGAATTTTGGGAAACAAGATTTTGTTGAGAATTGTTTGTCAAATAGCGGCGCCGCTAAATTGAATCTTCATCAATAAGTCTTGGAAAAGAATAATTTCTAATTCAATAATAGAATACCAGCCAGCTCATTACATTGTTTGCATAATGGCCTTTCTCATCCATTATGTATTAGAGCTCACTGTCTAGACCACAGCTAAAGAATAATTAGGATTGTCAATATGATGTTTTCTAGCGGTCAGAATGCGTAATGGAGCTAGGTGTCTCTGGCTGTATCAGGTCATACTGTATAGACACTGATTTAAATGTAAAAACTTTCATACCTAGTAACTAAAATTATTATTTAGATATATCTAAGTGGCTATGTTACATAATTTTAACTTTAGATCGAAAATATAATGACAAAACGTGTTTGAAAATCCTTCATTTTTTACGAAAAAGATCGTCGTTATAAATAAATAATTTCAGAATATATGAACACAGGCTCGTAGTGCATCTATTCAACTTCATTATTCAGTTTATAAAACATGGCGATTTTTAAACATTTCTCATAAAATTACATTGAGAATTCAACTCATGTGTCATCTGTCAAAAATGGACCAATCAATTTTGGGGTTTTATAAATTTTCCTCCAATTGAAACGAATTTTTTCGACAATTCAACTCATGTCTCATCTGTCAAAAATGGACCAATCAATTTTGAGGATTTATAAATTTTCCACCAATTGAAACGAATTTTTTCGACAATTTATCACTAGTGCTCGCAGCGACATAATTTTTCGACAATTTTCACTAGTGATCCAATCGACAATTTTAAACAATTAAATATATCTTTATTAATCAAAATCCTATTGTTATAACTGTTGTAATGGAAGTGAAGCTATTTATAAATCATTTTCATAAAAAAAGAATACATTTTTATTCGGTGAATTGTCCTCCGAATACCATTCGTGTTCCAAGTTATGTAGACAATTTTTGTGGCTGCATCACTCATGATTATTACGCTTGAGAAAATAGCACTCGTGCTACGCACTCGTGCAATTTTCAGTCAAGCGTAATAACCATTCGTGATACAGCAACAAAAATTGTCGACATAACTTGGAACACTAGTGGTATTATATATGACAATTTACCACTAGTGCTCGCAGCGACATAATTATTCGACAATTTTCACTAGTGATCCAATCGACAATTTTAAACAATTGAATATATCTCTTTTAATCAAAATCCTATTGTTATAACTGTTGTAATGGAAGTGAAGCTATTTATAAATCATTTTCATAAAGAAAGAATACATTTTTATTCGGTGAATTGTCCTCCGAATACCATTCGTGTTCCAAGTTATGTAGACAATTTTTGTGGCTGCATCACTCATGATTATTACGCTTGAGAAAATAGCACTCGTGCAATTTTCAATCAAGCGTAATAACCATTCGTGATACAGCAACAAAAATTGTCGACATAACTTGGAACACTAGTGGTATTATATATGATAATTCAACTCATGTGTCATCTGTCAAAAATGGACCAATCAATTTTGAGGATTTATAAATTTCCTCGTAAATTTCCCACCAATTGAAACGAATTTTTTCGACAATTTATCACTAGTGCTCGCAGCGACATAATTTTTCGACAATTTTCACTAGTGATGCAATCGACAATTTTAAACAATTGAATATATCTTTATTAATCAAAATCCTATTGTAATGGAAGTGATTTTCATAAAAAAAGAATACATTTTTATTCGGTGAATTGTCCTCCGAATACCATTCGTGTTCCAAGTTATGTCGACAATTTTTGTTGCTGTATCACGAATGGTTATTACGCTTGATTGAAAATAGCACGAGTGCGTAGCACTCGTGCTATTTTCTCAAGCGTAAAACGATACCATAGACTTGTTTAGTGTGACGTCACTTTCTGGTTCCAAACAAGAAAATGGCCACTCGTTGCTAAGGTAGTTGCTATGCTAGTCGATAAAACAGTTTGGTTTGACAATCAAAAATCATTTATAAAATAATTTATCACGAAACTAAACTTGATGACGTGTTTTTAAGCCACTTTAAAATAATTAAATCTCAAAATAAATTTAAAGACGCAGTTATTGTCAAACGGCAAACGTCAAACCAGCCTGTTTTACCGACTTACATAGCAACGGTCTTAGCAACGAACGGTCAATTTCTTGTTTGGAACCAGCGTTTTCCACTTGTACTTTCAGTGCGCACTTTTTCAGTGTTACATTTTCCACTTGCATTTAAAATTGCACTTAGGGCAAGTTGAGTGCGCACTCATTTGCACTGACTATAGGAGCAAGTGCAACAGGTCTAGTGCAAATATGGCGACGAGTTATGTCAAAAGTTTACTAATTATTTTCGTAATTCAAGAACTTCTAGAAGTCTAGAAGTTTTTGCGAATTACGAGAAAACAAAAAGACCAAAAATAATGAATTATTTTTGTTGTAAATAACTACAAATTTAGTAGAACCCGAGTTTTGGAATTTTAAAAGGAAGATTTAGACAACTTTCTTGTGTACAATTCCATCATGGGAGAAATAAAAAGAAATAATATATGTATATATATATACAGGGTGAGTCATCGAAATGCCCGTCGTCGATATCTCCCTTGTCGTTAAAAATACAGCATCAATTTTTTAACAGAATTATTCGTCTACTCAAGGAGCATAAGTTAAAATTATTTTCACATATACAGGATGTTGCATAACGACTTGGCAATAATTGTTCGTCGTTTTTTATATGAAACACCCTATAAATTTTTATATATTTTGAATTGTATTTTACTTACCTATACGAACATATAAATTTCATTTTAGTTTTCCGCGGCGTTGCCAAGTTATTCAATTTTTTCTCTAAAAAAAGCCGAATACACGTATTGCTTTATAAAGGCGTACTGAAGTTATTTTAATAGTAAAAATTATGAATTTTTTTTTCTGTACAACTGTAACTATACTCTTTGTTCTGACATAACTTTTTTTAAATGTTCTTATACAGGGTGTTCAGTACAGAGAATCAAATTTACTCAATTTCAAATGGCTATAACTCGTCATTTTCAAATGGAACACCCTATATTTTATTATTCTGTTGTGTGTATTTTTGCATCTTCTTATGTTATAAAAGGTGTCCTATGCCTAAAAACATTAATTTAATTAATTTCGAAATTAATGTTTTTAGGCATGGGACACCTTTTATAACATAAGAAGATGCAAAAATACACACAACAGAATAATAAAATATAGGGTGTTCCATTTGAAAATGACGAGTTATAGCCATTTGAAATTGAGTACATTTGATTCTCTGTACTGAACACCCTGTATAAGAACATTTAAAAAAAGTTATGTCAGAACAAAGAGTATAGTTACAGATTTTTACTATTAAAATAACTTCAGTACGCCTTTATAAAGCAATACGTGTATTCGGCTTTTTTTAGAGAAAAAATTGAATAACATGGCAACGCCGCGGAAAACTAAAATGAAATTTATATGTTCGTATAGGTAAGTAAAATACAATTCAAAATATATAAAAATATATAGGGTGTTTCATTTAAAAAACGACGAACAATTATTGCCAAGTCGTTATGCAACACCCTGTATATGTGAAAATAATTTTAACTTATGCTCCTTGAGTAGACGAAAAATTCTGTTAAAAAATTGATGCTGTATTTTTAACGACAAGGGAGATATCGACGACGGGCATTTCGATGACTCACCCTGTATATATATATATATATATATATATATATATATATATATATATATATATATATATATATATATATATATATATATATATATATATATATATATATAATAAGTACGTAAAGTACTGTGATGTTTTGTTCTACTATATGGTAGTACCTTGAAATATTCTGCATTGATTTTCATTTCAGGGTACGGAGAGTATGCGCCCTGTCTAGATAATACACTATTAATTATTATGTTATATAGTTATATAAATTGACAGATAGGCAACTGCACTAAACATTGCTTACGTCTTCCACTTAGTGCGCACTGAAAATAAACCCAGGTCATCACTAGTTCAGTGCATGACGTCACACGTTGCCCTGAGTGCACACTCGTTTACAGCAAGTGGTAAACGCTATAAACTAAACAAGTCTATTAGTATCGGTAGTGACACCTATGAACTAATGACAAGTGCCCTCACCTGGGGTCGATGACGAGCCGGTGGTGTAGACTCTGCTGCTGCAGGTTGGCGGAGCTGAAGGTAATGCGGCGGCGGGCCAGATGGGAGAGGCGGCGGCCGGGCGAGCGGGGGGCGGCGCGCTGGCTGCGGCGGTGCGGCGCGCCCCCGCCACAGCCGCACGCAGTCACGCACGACGACGCTGTTTCGCAGCCCACGTAGCGGGACAGGTACCGCGAGCATTGCGCCTCCATGTCCTCTGATACCGTGCTGCGGTTGTAGCTGTAACACACAGACAGTTATATGCCTACGATTCAATCGTTACCACGGTGGAAGAACAAAGGTGTGTCGACTCTTTGGTAATCCGTCGAACCGTCGTTAGTTTCTTATTCCCCACTGGCGCTGCGATCGCCATAATATTCTACAGAGACTCGATAATGAACAGTGTGGCCATGTGTGGTCACAGTTTTCATTGGTCGTAGTTGCCAAGTGGTAAATTCCGCCATTAATCCTTCAAAAACTGCACGATAAACGTTGTGTTGTTCAAACTTTGATGTTATTTACCAGTTTATTTATATTATGTATCAACGAAATAGGATTATAATGCTTTTAATATGACCTATCACATTAATCAGACAAATCAAATATTACTTGTCAAACTGATTTTGGTGGATTAATGGCGGCCGTTATGTTCATGGCCACACTGATCTGTCATCTGACATTGCTTGGCGTAATATATTTATTTATATTATGTATCAACGAAATAGGTTTATAATACTTTTAATATGATCTATCACATTAATCAGACAAATAATAGTAATTTATTATACAAGACGATAAAGAGATCATTTATCGAAAAGTGAAAGATGTTAGTTCACGAGTGACGAAGGAACGAGTGGGCTATCTTTCACGTGTCGATAAAGACTCTTTATCGTCGTGTACAATATATTATTTTATTTTGTACTTAATGTTAATTTGTGTAAAAATATTCTTATTTTACTTAAATTTTATTTTATCTACTCAAATTTTACTTTATCTACTCAAATTTTACTTTATCTACTCAAATTTTACTTTATCTACTCAAATTTTACTTTATCTACTCAAATTTTATTTTATCTACCCTCGATGTTAAAGTAATACTTTATCTACTGAAAATGAACGTATAAAACCAATTTTTAACATTAAGTACAAAATAAAATTAATAAATATATAAGTAAATTGTTTTTAATTAAAATAGAATCAAATATTACTTGTCAAACTGATTTTGGAGGATTAATGGCGGCCGTTATGTTCATGGCCACACTGTCTATTATCGAGTCTCTGTACATATACAGGTTGGTGGAGGCGAAATGCGAACATAGGGAACATACATGACAATCGAACTTTCATGCCAGGTATCTTGATATATTTTGTAGCACTGTCACAAAACGAAGTAATGCGAATTTGTCTAACAAAAAGAGTAATGAATCACAGAAAAAATAATAAAATCTAAAAGTGCTTGTTAAATGTTAGTAGGTATAGTAAAAGTAATTATTATGAAAATAAAGCAGGGACATATTTATTTCAATTGCTAAATAAATTATAAAGTTAGAATTTACAATAAATATTCAAACAAATTTCCTCCCACTGCCAGTAGTCTAAACAGTTCTAACATTATTTAACATTTGTGACGTAATTGTTGCAAATAGATCTAAAATTTTAATTAACAGTTCATCTTAACAGCTATAAATATTAGATTTAATATAACACAACAAGAAAAAATCTTATGGAGCTAAGTCCGGAGACCTATCTGGCCAAGGAATTATTCCACGAGTAAAATAAGAATTTCAATAATATGACAACTACTTTGAAATTGACAGTATTCCACGTATATCAAGATGCCTAGCATGATAACTCAATTGTCATATATTTTCCTATGTTCGCATTTCACCTCCACCAACCTGTAGAGGCCACTGCCCGGTCGCCATTTTACCCTCTAACGACACCAGCGCCCCGCACGGAGACGTGAAGAACTAGCGACACAACAAATCCCCATATTGGAGAGTTGACACACCTTTTTTCTTACACCGTGATCGTTACTAAGCAACTTACAATTTTACGATAACTACAATTCTGTATATCTGTATCGTTGAACTTTAAGCCCGTTTAAGCCTATTTTACATTGAGCAATATTGCAGATACAAGTGCAACTTTTGGCAAGTTGCTTCAATATTGCAGGAGTGTTAAGTTAAGTTTACATGTACCGTTGACACCGGAAAAACGTTCGCCGTTGACGCCGTTCTGTGATTTGATTCGCTGACAACCAACGGCGTGAACGGCCACAACGTCCTGAACGTTGCCGGCCAACGTTGAAATATTTGAACTTTTGCCGGTCTTGACGGCCGTCAGCGCCGTAAAAACATTTAAAACTATGCGCAATTATTTTAAATTCAGAGTGAACTATGCAATAAATATATTTTGACATTTTACTTTTATTTTCAACGTGTTCAAAATGAACACTACGACACTTGCCTTAATTAATAAAGCGACGATGGTGGGTACAAATAATTAGACAATTGATTGAAAATGTCAAAAATTAAACGGTATTATTATTAAATTAAGTGGTATACGCATTGACTATTTCATGAATAAAACAAATTTCACAATAACACAATTTTATTTATTAGCAAGCATAATTTTTTAATTCTTTTTAAATATTTTGACATTTGCTGAAAAATAAACAAACATTTATTATTGTTTGTTGTGTCATGGTTACGGTGAATATACGCATACTATGTCAATATTCAGAAATATGCACTGGAATACTTGTTTATATGTTTTATAGTTTGTATGGCGTCTGTGAAAAATAGTGCATTTTAATTGATTAAAATATACCTAATGAGAGAAGAGAAATAGTCAGTATAATAAGTTAGGTATAGGAAAGTGATAATAATTGTACATTTTGATAGATTTATTACCTTTTTATTGAAATGAAAATGTAACTCTTTTGAAACGTGCATTAAAATACGCCATGTGTGACATAGACAACATTGAAACCAAACCGTGAGAAGATTAAAGCCACATTCCCACCTCTATCATAGTCGTAGTCATAAGTCTTTAGTCGTAACCTTGAGAGTTTGACATACGAAACAACGTTACAGCGTTTCCACCTCTTGTCGTAGTCGCAAGTCGTTAGTCGTTAGTCGTAGTCGTAAGGATTTGGCTCTGCCAAACATTTTGTCGTAATCATAAATAGAAAGAGATGGAGATATGTAGTGCTGCTGGTTTCACTACTGTCACTGCACTACTCGTCGAAAGAAAGGTTATAGAAATATAAATATGAATACAAATAATATTGTTTTAAATATTTCTGAATGTTTTATAGCTTTTAAGGTAATTCAATATTACTATGATTTATTTCATATATCTTATTACACATTTTTAAAAATCATGGTATGTTCACATGCAATTGAATACATTTTATGTATACATTTATTTTTTATTATTTGTCCTAATACTATAATTTTCTTCCTGGGCAAATTAGTATTGTTTCCGATATAACAGTAAAATTTAATTATCAATTATTTGAAATGTATTTGACTCATTTATTAGTTTAGTTGTGAACAAAACATTACCCTTATGATAAGAGCTGGGAACGGTCGGTTTTCCTTACGACTACGACTACGACTATGATAGAGGTGGGAATGAGGCTTTATTCGTGTAAGTTCATTTTTGTCGTTTTGACTACGGAATGAACTATGGACCTGTGTTGAAATATGATAAGAACTACGTATCGTATTCGGTCCTTGTCAGCGCGGTGAACGACGTATGAGAAGGTGACCCACCCATACTAGCCCACCTTGTTAAAATCTATCGTAATCGTTAGTTGAGTTTAGTTTTGTAGAAAATTGCGTTTGTTTTGAAAGTTTATACGTATTTTAAAAAATAATATTTGGGTGGGCTAACTTCACAACTTACACCAACTAATCAATTAAAAGTTATTAATGTGTTTTCCTTGCACTTTTGAATAAAGGGTTGGGTTGTTGTGAAGGTAGTCCACGCAAATATAATTTTAAAAAAATCTGTTGTGGCCAGCACACGACCTCTCGCCTTAACACTGTAATTTATGTGAATTTGGTTTTAGTTAGGCTTTCTTAAATCATAATTTTGCAATAAATTTACAAACTTTATGAAAATAATTTTATAGTTCTTAGTTCTTAATTAGCTCCTTATAGATAAAAATTTAACTTTATTATTACCTTATTACATTATGTTCAGTTAATAATATTTACATTTCTTTTAAAATGGTTCCACAAACATTTTAGAAATTGTGCATACGTCTGTTCATCTGTCACATTGACATATTCATTTTTGTTTTTAATTTTTTCCTATATTGTGATTTACAAATCGTGGTAGGCAAAATTATATATCTTTGAAAAATAATTTTCCTTTATTCGTAAGAGATATAGGCAAGATGTTAAATAAATATTGTAAGATTTTAATTTGTTCTTTGAAATGTCGTATGACAAATTGTAGCTATCGCAGAATTTTCTATATTTTTTTGCAAAAAATGTTAAAATGCTTCAAGAAAATACCATTTCCGGTTGGCAGATTTTTACCAAAATCTAATCAGCTCTTTATTAACATATACAAATGTATATTGCAAAATATTAGAATTTTCTGTTCAGTAGAATTTGAGATAATGAATCAGAACGAAAGACTTTAGTAGGCGCACATACAGACTTCCATACATACACACAGACACACACACACACACAGACATCATCGTGAAAATAGTCAAAATAGGTTCTAAAGGTGCTAAAACGTGCTTATTGACAAAAATCTCGACATCGATTTTTTTCACGATCCCTATACCTCTCTAGGCGAGAGGTAAAAATACGTATAAACTTCCAAAACTAACGCAATTTTCTACAAAACTAAACTCAACTAACGTAAAACTAACGATTACGATAGATTTTAACAGGGTGGGCTAGTATGGGTGGGTCAACTTCTCATACGTCGGTGAACGTATGTTCTCAGGGCCGGTGACGTCACACTATCATACACGGTATCGTTTTTCGTTGCACTTATGCACTCTATGAATTTTTTTCTGGTTTATTAGCAACTTTTTGGCAAAAATAATAAATACGGGTCCAATATTTTCATGTAGGTATAGATTAACATATAAAAAAACAAAAAATCGTGGAAACCCCAATTATTGTTCCTTAAGGGCTCGTCTACCTTTTTTTCGAATTCCTAAAATACTTTTTTTTCTATTTCAATCTCTTCCTCACTACTACCGCTGCCCGAAACCAACCCGAAACTCTTACTTTCCCGCATCTTAGCTATGCAATGGTATTTTGAAGCTGAAAAATACTGTAAACATGGCTCAGTATTCCCATAATAATTTCTACATTTTTTTAAGAAATTAAGTAAGTAAAACAAAAATTATTCGAAAAAGGAAGCTTAGCTGCAGGATTCTTGCTTTTTAAATTTTTCTTTTCATTTATAATGACCGAAAAAAATCATATCAAATCGTATCAAATAATGGCATTAAGACATCCTTTGTTAATACACTCATAAGTAAAAGCATCATATATTTCAATTATAACTAAAGTAAACGTGGGAGGCATACACCTCTGTAACGATGTCAAATTTTAGGCTAGACGAACACCTTAAGGTAGCAAACTACTTACCAAGGAGCTACTTACAGCAGAAATCGATTTGTCTAGCACCATAATTAAAAGTTCATTTTAGACTTGAAAATAAATTTTTGGGCTTAAGCCTTTTAAAAAAATAATGGGGTTTTCTAGCTTAATCTTTAAGAGTGTCGTTTACCTAAATGACCAAAACATGCTTCACACAAGTTTGTGATTAGTCATTCACTAGTTTGGAATTATCTTGTTTATAAAAACATTATCCTGAAGTCAATAATAACTGGCAGTTTACTCGCAAGGAAAACACTTTTACAGTATTTTTCTTCAAAATGACATTGCATTGCTAGGATGCGGTAAAGTACGAGTTTCGGGTTGGTTTCAGGCAGCCGTAGAAAAAAAGTAAAATCGAGAGTATTCTAGGTATTCGGAGAAAAAACACTTATATCACAATATACTATACAAAATACAAAAATACTTACTACAATCCATGGTATCGCAAGTTCATTATTTCAGGCCAGTCGTTTTGCTCCACTTCTTGCTTAGTGCTGGTTATCATCAGCGATTTGACACTTTTGTCTGTACAGGAATTTGTTAAACTATTTTCTACACCTTGTTCTACACTATCACTATTCGTTTCGTCTTTATTTACACTTAGGAACAAATGTTTATTACTATAAATCTTCTCCAACATTTCACTAACCGAAATTTGTAAAATAGTCACAGAAGGCGGCGGTGGAACACCATTCAAAGTCTCTTGCACTCGCTTTAACAACTGTCGATCGTTTTTGAAGAACTGGTCACTTTGAGGAACTGTTTTTTGCGTTTGAGAGACATTTAAAGTAGTTTCTATTTCTATTATTGGGTCTTCGTCTTCAGAAAACAATTCCGGAGACAGGATAGGGTCCACTGTAATTCTAACCTCGCTTTTTGGGGCGATGCACTGTTCTACAGCTTGGCAGACTATGTTTTGTTTGTTTTCTTCTGTGACTAATATCGGCTGACTCGGATTGATCGAACTTAAGCTGCTTAGGCTACTGTCTTGGTTAAAATATTGCAACACGTTGTCTTTGTTTTGCGAATAATCGTTGGTTAAGTAACTATTTGATGTTTCCTCCAAGGAAAACTTGATTAAACTACTAAATTGTTCGTAATTGTTCAACAATGGAGGGCCTTCTAGTTTAGGTTCGTCAAAAACCGCATCTTCGCAGAAATAAATACCGCTAGTTGGTTGCAGAGGGAGATCAGTCTTAGAATGCAGGGAAATATCTTCGCAAACCTCGAACGAAGGGTCTGAATTCGAGTTCGAACTCAAAGAGTTTACTTCTGGGTTATGGTTTGTGAAATAACCACTGTCGTTGTACAAAATTGAGGATCCTACTGGATCTAAGTCAGGGCTGGAGTTCTGCATCTTATAATCTTGGTTTTGATACAATTTTAACATATTTAAGACACTTTACCAGACACAATGCACTTTTACCTCCAAAACTGTCGCGCTACCACACGCATTTTTCTACGTGGCGTCACTAATACACTTGCACTTGGAACTTTATTGCGTGAATGCACTCATTGTACTATTGTTTAAGTTGAGGAATGTATTATTTTTAAATAATTTGTCTGGTTTTTAGGATTTTCAGTCAAGAAAACGATTCTTACGTTGTGACCGTTGCTGCGGTCATCTTTTTATCGCAGTCGCAGTCAGCTGTGCGCACGTTCAGCTGTTTTGATCAGTGCTTCTCAAACGGCGGAAATGTAACGGAAAAATATTTAAAATTTTATACAAAATATTTATTTAAAAATTATCTTAAGATCATAAACATGTATTGTAAAATGTAGTAACATAATTCACCTATTTTATTTAAGTATTTAATTATTTTTAGAAATTTCTAACACGTTGCAGAGGTTTTCAAACGGTAATGTACTACAATACTGGGGTCCTATTCTATTTCACTTATCAACGTTGATAAGTTGGGTTGTCTTGATAACCCCCCACTATGTGTGACGTAGTAGCCAACCGACTGTCGCTACGACTTATCAACCCTCGCTACGGTAGACTTGCGCGTTGCGTTGATTTTTGTTCGTTAGGAGGTTAAAATATGTATTTTATAAATATAAAATACCAATAAATTATGGGTTCATTATATGTATTTAATATTTTTGATTCAATAATTCAACTTACAAATTTTAGAAATAAGAAATTGACATTTTTCTTGAAAAAATAATTTACTTTGAAATTCAAAAATATGGCTTATTTTAAAACAAATAATACGTTTATGATAAGTGATAGGTAAAATGGTGGTTTAGCAGTTTTTCTTGTCAAATTTCACAGTAAATGTAAAATCTCTATCAGTCTTTATCAACTGGAGGCCAAATATCCCTAACCCTTGATATAGTTACAAACGGAATGACGTCACGAAGTTATCAACTGAACTTCGCTAGCGACTGTCGCTATGAATTAGAATAGGTACCCTGTACAAATATTTTATACAGGCTGTTTCAGAACTAGTGTAACAAACTTTAACAGCTTATTTCTAAGTATTTTTTAAACTGTGTGAAATATGAGATTACAAGTCAAAACCACTATTTTATATTAAAGTTTATTTACAATTTGGTCTATATTTTTTTAAATAAATGTAGTTTTTGTGTACTTTGAATTAAATAATAACAGTGAAATAATGAAGTTCTAACCTAACAAATGTAGGAAAAAAATATAAAATTGATAAATTAAAATGCAAGAAATTATTTTATTTTATTTATTATTGATGGTAACCAACCTACAGGATTTTAACTCCCAATTACAGAATGGTAGATTATTATAGTGGAATCCAACTACTCGACCATTGAAAATACATTTATTAAGAAGGTAACTTTAGTAAGATAAATCCCTCCATAAGACACACAATTGTATTATGAATTCATAATTCAACACTATTGTATTATGACTCCATTATTCAACACAACTGTCGTCTGTTATCGCTGCAAAATGTGAGGTTAGGTTTTTAATGGAAAAGAAATTGTAAAGAAATGTTTTATTTAAAGAGTATTTGACTCGCACATAATGGCTATAACTCACTCGGATGATTATACACTCGCCTTCAGCTCGTGCATACACTTTCATCCTCTTGAATTATAGTCCACATTATGTCCTAGTTAAATAATATTCTATTATATTTTGTTATTTTAAATTGTATTTTTAGTATCCCAGTAACGGACAGAAAATATATTAATTTCAGAAGAAAAACATTTTGGGATGTATCAATATTACCATGGTAATTTCTTAATGCCCTAAGGCATAATATAATATATAACATACCTCGTATCTACGACATAAATATACAAGTACATACCAGGAAGACAAAAAGTATTTAACAAAAAAATTAAAATCTAAAAAAATTATTGTTTTTGAAACTTACTCGCTGTTGTTTGTTATTTCATTATGGTACTGAGTACCATTACTGGATGCATTATGGTCCTTGGCCTGTAATGAACGCTATTATGGTCCTCAAATTGAGTCTTATAATGTTATCATTATGGCACGCCATCAGATAAACGTATAAATTGGATTATTAAATCATAAAAATTAGCTCCAAGTTTTGCTAATAGATGTCAGCAATTTATAACTTGCATTTATATTTATATGCATGATTCTTTATATTAAATTTTAGTTTGAAATGTTTAATAATACAGACAAAATCGTTGATATTCTAAAGACTGATAAGGGAAATAAAAATAAAATAATAATAGTTTTACTTAAATACAACCATTTATTGTAAGTAACAATATAGTTTAATCATAAATCGTTATACATATCATAATATATTCATTACAAACAGAAACACTATTCTTAGTTAATCACATTTTACATCACGAGATTAAACTCGTTGCGTCAAACCTAACCTAACAAAAATAAAATCATACACAAGTTCTTAGTAAAATATATGAGGAAGGAGGGAATATATTGTATTTGCTATCACCCAAAGTCTTATGGCAAAACATCAAGTTCAATACAGCGGTACACGTGATTCTCTAGAGCCTGATAGTCGAAAAAGGCGAAGTTGCATTTCGGACACGCGTACTTTTGTACCTTTAAAGTAAAACCTAATATTAACAATAAGGTTTTTATTTCGGGCGACCCACAAAACAACTTCAACATGAAAACTTACTTATACCTTTCAATATACACGCCAGAAAGGAAATTATGAAATTAAAGAATAATTAGGGTTTACCGATTGACAACCCCGGTCAGAAGTTGTCATTAGTTCATAGGTGTCTCTGCTGGTGCTGGTCATACCGATACAAATATACGAATCCATAACAAATTAATTTGTCAGGGGGCAGCTGTCAAAATGGTCTTTTATATTAACTTTAAATGTAACTGTCAACATAATAAATTCTACAGGGTGAGTCACCGAAGTGCCCGTTGTCGATATCTCCCTTGTCGTTCAAAATACAGAATAAATTTATTAACAGAATTTTTCGTCTACTCAAGAAGCATAACTTAAAATTATTTTCACATATACAGGGTGTTGCATAACGACTTGGCAATAATTGTTCGTCTTTTTTTAAATGAAACACCCTATATATTTTTATATATTTTGAATTGTATTTTATTTACCTATACGAACATATAAATTTCATTTTAGTTTTCCGCGGCGTTGCCAAGTTATTCAATTTTTTCTCAAAAAAAAGCCGAATACACGTATTGTTTTATAAAGGCGTACTGAAGTTATTTTAATAGTAAAAATTAAGAAATTTTTTTTCTGTACAACTGTAACTATACTCTTTGTTCCGACATAACTTTTTTTAAATATTATTATACAGGGTGTTCAGTACAGAGAATCAAATTTACTCAATTTCAAATGGCTATAACTCGTCATTTTCAAATGGAACAGCCTATATTTTATTATTCTGTTGTGTGTATTTTTGCATCTTCTTATGTTATAAAGGATGTCCTATGCCTAAAAACATTAATTTCGAGATTAATTAAATTAATGTTTTTAGGCATAGGACACCCTTTATAACATAAGAAGATGCAAAAATACACACAAGAAAATAATAAAATATAGGGTGTTCCATTTGAAAATGACGAGTTATAGCCATTTGAAATTGAGTAAATTTGATTCTCTGTACTGAACACCCTGTATAATAACATTTAAAAAAAGTTATGTCAGAACAAAGAGTATAGTTACAGTTGTACAGAAAAAAAAATTCATAATTTTTACTATTAAAATAACTTCAGTACGCCTTTATAAAACAATACGTGTATTCGGCTTTTTTTAGAGAAAAAATTGAATAACTTGGCAACGCCGCGGAAAACTAAAATGAAATTTATATATTCGTATAGGTAAGTAAAATACAATTCAAAATATATAAAAATATGTAGGGTGTTTCATTTAAAAAACGACGAACAATTATTGCCAAGTCGTTATGCAACACCCTGTATATGTGAAAATAATTTTAAGTTATGCTCCTTGAGTAGACGAAAAATTCTGTTAAAAAAATTATGCTGTATTTTTAACGACAAGGGAGATATTGACGACGGGCATTTCGATGACTCACCCTGTATAAAGACAGACAGTTGGGAAGATTACGATTTGAGTAAAATGCGTTTGGCAAGATTACGGTTATGCATAACTGCGATTTGACAAAAATAAGTTTTGAATAAATTCCGTTTTAGATTATTCCAGTTAGGTATAGTTGCGTTTTGGCTAAATTACGGTTTACTTGAAAATTATTTGACAATAAAATATTAGTCGAAGTTGCGGTTTGGTCAAAATACGGAATGTGAAATTACAGTTTGTCTAGAATACAGTTTGGCCAAATTACGGGTTGGCATATTTACAGTTTGACAAAATTCCAGTTGAACAAATTACAGTTTGACTAAAATACAGTTTGGCTTCATTATTTTTGGTCAAACTACGTTTTGACAAAAATATATTTGACTAAATAAGCGGACGCCGTTGTGAAATAATGCAGAAAGACACTGTCAATGTAGGACAAATGAGTAAAAATCGACATGTTTTATGAACTGAATAACGAAGATGAATAGATGCACTACGAGACTGTGTTCATGTATTGTGAAATTATTTATTTATAACGATGATCTCCCTCGTAGAAAATAGAAGATTTTCAAACACGTTTTGGTCATTTTTACCTTCCGCTTACCTGTAAAGGAAGGTATTGGAATCATGCAAAAAATCGGGTAGTGAGTTTTTAGTGGATGAGCACGAATTAGGGTCCTTACAACTCATTTTTGATAGTTTCCCGATGATGTCTGAATGTATGTGTGTGTGTGTGTGTGTGTGTGTGCGTGTGTGTGTGTGTGTGTGTGTGTGTGTGTGTGTGTGTGTGTGTGTGTGTGTGTATGTGTGTGGTCCGGGCCGATGCCGTCTGTCGGATAACTCAAATACGAATTACCCAAAAATTTTGATATTTGGTATTTTACAATTGTATACGAATAGGAAGAGCTCATTAGATTTTGGTACAAATATCTTCACCGGAAGTGATATTTTTTGAAGATAGAAAAGATTAAGTGTCAAAAATTTCTATAAATTTGGATAAATATAGTATTTATTTGTAATAAGAATAAGAGGAAAAGTTATTTGCAATTTACGTTATAAAAAAAATTGTCTTTATCTGGTAGCATTAAAGAACTGCAGTAAAATTTAGAAAATTAATTTATCAAATAAAACGTTGAAATCATGTAATCCATGTTCGGTTGATTTTTGTTTCTGCATAAAAAATATTGACAGGTGAGACGGGTGACAAGTTGGCATACTAGCGCTATATAAGTCATAAGTAAGCTATTAAATGTAGTAACTGAACGGAGAATTGCTTCAAAACAGAAGAGTTTTCGTGTGAATGAATCTTTTGATTTAGGTGATACTAATTTCTGTGTTTGAATATTTTCGATTTTTATTTGTATATTTTAAATGGGCACCGGATTGTACCTACGTATACATTTCTGTTTAAAGTGTAGATATGGCGGAAGGTTGTGTGATGGACACGTCAGATTTTTTTGACCTAAAGTTAAATTATGGAACATATATCTAATTTACAATTTGAGTTACTATTTATAGTATTAAAGTGTATTTTTACACTTAAATCAGAGTTAATATAATATCACGTGATACAGCTAGAGACACATTATGAAAAGATCATATTGGCAAAACGAAAATTTATTTTTCGAGACTGTTTTATTGATTATGTTTGCGTTTCCTCGTAAAATTGACATGAGTTTTTGACCGATTTTAATATTTTTTTATTTGAGGAATATCGCACAATTCTTTTATGGGTCGCCTTGTATATTATTACATTTGAAACTAAAATTAAATTATTTAATAACATGTAGATTTGTGTTCAATCTGCGCTATTTTCTAAAAAACCACTAACAAATAATTGTTAATTCATAAATATTACATTCAAGACTGTTTACACCGTTTTATTATTTGCATGATTCACAAAACAGATTTACAGAATATTTTAGATTAATAAGCTTTATCTCATATCTATTTAAAGTTTAAAATGAACATAAAGCTCTGTTCGCACGGGAATTCTTTGAAGATTCTACGGAGATTCCTGGAAAAGAAGAAGTTTTTTCTTTCTAGTGATAATTACGTGGTTTTGAAGCAATCAATAAATTATAAATTATTCTTTTAACAGATAATTCTCACTAAAAGTAAAGAACTTCTTATTTTCCAGGATTCTGAATCTCCGTAGAATTTTCAAAGAATCGCCGTGCGAACATGGCTTAAGGAGTAAAGACAAAAGTCAGATCTACACTCTTAAAAGATGCAAAAAACCAATACAATTTTTTAAATAAAAATATTTAATTGTTACAATGTCTTCAAAGCTGTTAAAATGTAATTCAAATGTTATTTTATTTTACTGAAATAACATTAAAAGCACGAATTTCAGTAAAAACATTTTGGAGGATAAAATATTGACCCTATGACAACAAAGAAAAGAAAAGCTTTCCGGTCATATGGAAAATTGCATTTCCACTTGCACAAAAAGTCTTAAAAATTCGCAGGATCCCAAAGGGCTCAAACGGTCACGTGATCTTGTAATAAAAATATGATTTGTGTCATAAAACACCTACAACCAAATTGGCATGCAGTCCTCGTTGGCCCAGGGTGGAAAATTTCGGAAAAGTTTTGTGCAAGTGGAAATGCAATTTTCCATATGACCGGAAAGCGTGCTTTTCTTTGTTGTCACAGGGTCAATATTCTAACCTCCAAAAGGCATGCTGTATGAAATCGGAGCTCCCGGTCTATTATGAGTTGAGAACAATTTAATAACTTGCGAATTACGGTTCAGATAATTTAACGATTTTGTGTAAATCTGACGGTTGTTTTGACTGTACAGCGCTACTCTGTTGTGTGAATCTGTTGGTAGGTATTAGGAAATAGCGCAATTAGAATGCATCTGACGACAGAATGGACGCACAGGTTGGTTGAGGTTATGTTTATACAGCATTCAAGATGCACATGTCCACGTGGTCTTCTAATAATTTTAAGGTGCGGAATCTGCTGCTGCATACCGGGCAAATGTACTGTGACATTGGTGGCGAATTCTATGTTAAGTCAAATTCAAGTTATTATTCATGTGATGTCTATACAGGGTGTTCATTTTAAGTGGCGCACCATTGCTAACTCGAGAACTATAAGAGCTACGAAGTTGGTTAAATTAGCAAACAATTTCTATTTTATATGACTACTTTAATGAACGAAACAAAAAAATTTTTAGACCAGTGGTTCTCAAACTACGGGGTGCAACTTTCTTATTTCAAATGGGGACCTATTTTTTTTATTTGCTTATTCGATTCAGTATTTTTTTCTGAATTCAACGAGATATTAGTTTTATACTCTTGCATAACAAAAACATAAGAAAAACGCTATTGAAAATTATGATAATTTAATTAAAATATGATTGTTAGTTAGTGTTATGGGAGAAAAAAAATTGAATATTTTGTTTCATATTAATTGTTAGTGAAAAAGATTGTAGTATACTACACTGATCAGACCAAATAAGGTCGAAACACGTGTCCGTAGTTATCGCCACCTCACACCCTACTGAGTACTTAGTACCCTGAACTCATACACTCAGTAGCGGTCCTGATCTCCTGATTAAAATCAAAGAATCTTTTTCATTATCTAATAACAATTAATATGAAACAAATATTCAATTGTTTTCTTCCATAGCACTCTTGTAACAATCAGTTTTTAATTAAATTATCATCATTTTCAATAGCGTTTTTCTCATGTTTTTGTTATGTCAGGGTATGAAACTAATATCTCGTTGAATTTAGAAAAAAATACTGAATCGAATAAGCGAATAAAAAAAATATGTCCCCATTTGAAATAAGAAAGTTGCACCCGGTAGTTTGAGAACCACTGGTCTAAATTTTTTTTTGTTTCTTTCATTAAAGTAGTCATATAAAATAGAAATTGTTTGCTAATTTAACCAACTTCGTTGCTCTTATACTTCTCGAGATAGCAATGGTGCGCCACTTAAAATGAACACCCTGTATAATATACGTGCAGAGTTTCTAATTTATAACTGTGCGGTAAGTTTTATTTTGCAATGCGAGGTTCTATATTAAAGACATGGTCAACAAACAATTTGATTAAAAACCTGTAAAAGCTACAAAATTTCTTTTTGTACTCATAACCTAGAAAAATGACATATTAAGCACGCAATTGACAATCGGAAATGTCAATTTCCTAGTGTAGTCAATCGGAAAAAATGCAAAGAACACTGGCTTTTTTGAGCAATCTACAATAAAATTATCTTCAAAATAACAAAATTTATTTTAATAAATATTACTTTCCACAAACACCATGGATATATAATAATTTTGAAATTAATATGTGCGACTAGCGCGCCATCTGTCGGTAACGAGTAGAAAAAGATCGTAATCTCAAATTTAATGCCAGACTACAAACTTGTAAAATAAAATCTACCGCACTTATAATATTTTGTGAATGCACGAATTATTTGTAAAATAAATTCGAAACTCTGCACAAAAATAATAAATTAATAAACACAAAACTACAAATTAGTGTGAATATGAAGTATTTATTAGCACATATGAAGCAAGAAGCCTCAGAAGAAAAAAACTTACTAGAGAGAGAAAATTAAATTTTAAAGTTTAGTATTTTACGAGGAAAGTGATTGATATCGTGTGAGTGAGAATAGCTGCGTGAAGCTATCAAGTTTCTTTATGCTGATTGGTGCAACAGTTTGTCTATCTTTTTTAATAGCACTAGCGCAGCAAAAGCAGCAGTTTTTTTGCTAGCACTGTTGACATAATTTGCTAGTAAAACTGTCAAATTTTCATTTGTACACCAATCAACGTAAAGAAATTCGATAGATTTGCTAAGTTCATTGAACGCAGCTAATGTTGACACACAACATTCAACTGACATTTCTACTGTCATTTCAAACAATCAATAAACAAAGCAAAAGCTGCCTGGCTATGTAGATTTGGTCTCATAATTACGATATAACCATACTAGTCATGGTACAAGAAGACAAGGTATGTTCTTGCGCATTCTCTTACTCTCTCATGCTTGGGTAATCTCTCTCGCACCGTGGGCCAGCCGCCGCCATATTAGTTTTTTGTTTACATCTGTCACTGTCACATTCAAAGAACATGAGTTTTATAATCTTCGACACGTAATATGCCATAATAACTGTGGTCATAATCAAGAAGAAATTGTAGTTAGAAAACGTTTTTTTGTTAATGGACACAAGAATCGCTGAAAATCTTCATTAATATGTTTTACAACATTTGAATAGGAGGCGGGATAAAACTAAGATGGCGTCGGCTGGCCCACATGCGCGAACTGAACGAAAACGCGTCCGCCTGACGAACATACCTTGTCTTCATGTACCATGATACTAGTCCAAGCTTTATACTTGAGGAAGCCTAATTTGATCGCTAGCTTTTGAACTGAACTATACCGTGAGTTTATTTGAACGTGAAACATGGTATTTTTCATATCCATGGTTACGAATTTTACAGCAATGTATCAAGCCCATTTTACATTGAGCAACATTGCAGATGCAACTTTTAACAAGTTGCTTCAATATTGCATGGGAGTAAAGCTAAGTTTACATGTACCGTTGACACCGTAAAAACGTTTGCCGTTGACGCCGTTCTGTGATTTGATTCGTTAACAATCAACTAAATGACAGCTGTCAAACTGCGTTATTGCTTGTCAACAAATCAAATCACAGAACGGCGTCAACGGTAAACGTTTTTACGGTGCCAACGGTACATGTGGGGGAGGCTTAATACAGAAATTGCACGTTCAACAGGCAGAAGCAATCTTGAGGCAACGGTTGCATGGAATAGAACATGTTCTAATTTTTGTAAGGTGTGCAAGCAATTCACAGTTATTTCTAGTTATTTTTTGTTCGTTATGATGCTACCAACTAAACATAAACGACAAAAGGATTAATTTGTGTTTGAAAATTAGTGCGTTAGTGGTTATAATGCCATTCTATCCTTATTTTCCAACAATATACAATACAACAAATCCAAGAGGTTAAGTTGACATAATATAGTAACAAAATATTGATAAATTTATTAATACATTAAATAAGTAATTGCAGGTTGCTGATGTTGCTGTGTAAAATGAAAAAAATGTCTTCTGCAATTTTCTTGTTACACTCTGACTTGAAGATTGCAGTTGCCCGTTGCGCTTGCTCAATGTAAAATGGGTTTAGAGCGTTCTTTTTAAAATAGAACATAGGGCATCAATTTAACTGTATTATTCTTGACCAATATAACATATTTGGGCAGCTGTAATAGTTCCAAGAGACGCTTTCAACATAAACTTTTAATTGTATTTCCAGGTAGCATCAGTTTGACTCCAATTAACAAATTCAAATGTTTAAAATAACTAGAAATAACTGTGAATTGCCTTACAAGCTTGAACGAATTTAGAACAAGTTGTATTTAATTCCTGTATTACACTCACGCAATATTGAAAGTTACATTGCGCAATGTAAAATGGGTTTTAGGGCACGATATAACTTGGGCGCTACTCTGAGGAAGAAGCGTTGCACTTACGTCTCTGGGCGGTGGCTGAGCCTGTTGGGGCGCACTGGGCATGCTGACCTGCACGAAGCGGCCGTCGTCCCGCCTGAGGCGCTCCACCTCCTCCAGCAGCTTCTGGTTACGGCGCTGCAGGTGGTGCAGGTCCTCCGCTATCTTGTCCTTCTCTGCCTTGAGTTCGTTGCGCGCCTCACGTTCTTGTGTGAAGTCCGACTGGTACAGATCCACCTAGGCCACAACAAGTACTTCACTCATGCTGCAAGCTAGCGCTAGCAAAAACCTTCGGTCGTACGTACGTACGGCAAAAAACAAAAGTCAAAAATGACCCACTTCCCGGGATCCAATCGAGCTGAAATTTTGCAAATAGACTTTTGTCACCTAACAATGCACTTTGGCATAAGAAAAAATCTGATGTGGCCAGCACAAGACCTCCAGCCATACCCATTTTCCTATATCCAATCAATCTGAAATTTGGTACATAGATTCGTTGTGACCAAACATTTACTTTGGCACAAGAAAAAATCTGACGTGGCCGTTACAATACCTCTCGCCTTGACATTGAAGTATTATTATTTAACCTCATATTTAACCAAATATTAAGCTTTAATTTAAATAAAATACAACAACACCGTATAACATTTGATATAATAATATAAAATAATCATACATTATATTATTTCTGTTTATCTGTCACATTGACAATTTTATTTTTGTTTTAAATTTTATTTCTATTTCGGGATTCACAAATCGTGGTAGGTAAAATTATATATTTAAAAAAATTATATTTCTTTATTGGTTAAAGATATAGAAACAAGTAAGATTAAATATTGTACAATGTAATTTCTTCTTTCATGTGTGGTATGTCAAATTGTAACAATCGCATTATTTTATACAATTTTTGCAAAAAATGTTATAGTGCTACAAGAAAAGTACCATTCCCGGTTGGTGGATTTTTACCAAAATCTTTTCAGCTCTTCATTAACATATATAAATGTATAATGCAAAATATTAGAATTTTATGTTCAGTAGAATTTGAGATAATGAACCGGGACGAAAGGCTATAGTAGGCGTACATACAGACTTTCATACACACACACACACACACACACAGACATCATCGTGAAAATAGTCAAAATAGGTTCTAAAGGTGCTAAAACGTGCTAATTGACAAAAATCTCGACATCGAATTTTTTCACGATCCCTATACCTCTCTAGGCGAGAGGTAAAAATCTGATGTGGTCAGCACAAGACCTCCAGCCATACCCATTTTCCTATATCCAATCAATCTGAAATTTGGTACATAGGCTCGTTGTGACCAAACATTTCCTTTGGCACAAGAAATATCTGATTTGGTCAGCACAAGACCTCCCGCCATACCCTACTCTTTTTAACTCTTTCTTGAAACACACTATCTAAGAAAGAGTTACAATGAAAACAAAAATATAAATAAATATCGATCGAGTCTCATAAATAAAGGATTTATAGTCAAAAACTTTGTTTTTACGGGTTCTTTTTTTTTACTTCCTTGTACGGAATAAAAAGGAAGTATTGCAATCGCGAAAAATTTCGGTTCTCAGATTTGGACGGAAATATCCGTTTTGACCTTTTCTGAATCTAATATGACTAGTTTTGTCGTGACGTCTGTACGTACAAACAGACGGACATACGGACGTATGTGTGTCGCATAACTCAAATACGGTTAGACGTGGAAAGTTGAAATTTTGTATTTAGGACTGTTAAAGCATCTAGTTGTGCACCTCCTATTTTTGGTTGAGATCGTCCGTGCCAAAGGGGCACTAATTGGTATTTTTCGCATTATTCAAAAACGGTATGTCGTACAAAGTTGAAATTTTGTATTTGCATCTAGTTGATCACCTCATATTTTTGGTTGCGATCGTCCGTGTCAAAAGTGCACTTTTCTCTAGGTATTTTTTGGTATTTTCCACATAAATCAAATACGGTTATTATATTTCTATATTATTCTACATTTTAGTTATTAAGAAAAGTATGAACAGTTTAATTGGCCTCATGCTGTGTCCACATCAGATTTTTTTATATCGCTAGCGCAGCAAAAGCAACAGTTTTTTGCTAGCACTGTTAACATAATTTGCTAGTAAAACTGTCAAATTTTCACTTGTACACGTACACCAATCAATGTAAAGAAATTCGATAGATTTGCTAAGTTAATTGAACGACTATAAATAAGTCAAGAAATGCGCGAAACTTTGAATGTTTAGACCACCGATTAGTGATTACTAGTAGATAGATTTTAGATGTGATCAGAAGAGCGACGAAAGTACGATATGCGATGAATAACCAAGAAATAGTTATTTGTGTATCAAGGCTGTAAAAGTGATCTTTTTTGGCCGAATCTGAAGTTTGCAGCCGAGGCGTAGGCCGAGGCAGCAATTCAGTAGAGGCTAAATACACTTTTAAGCCGAGGTGCACACAACATTTTTTAGGTGGCTATCAAAAAATATATAATTTTATATCAAAAAAATCTGACGTGGACACCACATGACTTCCTTGTACGCCTTGTGTGTTCATACTTTTCTTAATAACTAAAATGTAGAATAATATAAAAAATTCTTTTAACTTATTATACTAGTATACTCACAAATATATTTTAGTCATTTTATTTAAACTGCAGAAGAAGATATAAAGCATATTTTACTATTGTCACTGTCATGTCATAATCATTTAAATTTTACGTAGTAACAAATGTTAATCGATCATGGACTACAAGATAAAGAAATACTAAATTAAAAATATATACTTTAATTATTCCTAAATGATACCAGATACAAAAATATTTATAAAATACCGATTTTAGGTAATAATCACATAATCTTTCATTTAAAATAAAAAAATTTGTGTTAAATTAAATATTTATCGAAATATTTTTAAAAAGTACTACTTCCGGTTTATAGATTGAAACCAAAAATAGGAGGTGCACAACTAGATGCTATAACAGTCCTAAATACAAAATTTCAACTTTCTACGTCTAACCGTATTTGAGTTATGCGACACACATACGTCCGTACGTACGCACGTACGTACGCACGTACGCACGTACGTACAGACGTCACGACGAAACTAGTCATAATGGATTCAGAAAAGGTCAAAATGGATATTTCCATCAAAATCTGAAAACCGAAATTTTTCGCGATTACAATACTTCCTTATTACTCCGTACAAGGAAGTAAAAAGTTTCTTAGAATCATAAATAATTGTATTTATATAATTTTCTAAATATATTTACCAATTAAAATTAAATAAATTTGTTATTTAGCGACCGTAAAGTTAATGCGGCTGTGAAGTAAAAGCGGCCGTGAAGTAAAGCCTTGTTCACATAGCTTATGTCATGTCATGCCTGTGTCATGTCATTATGTTATGTTATTTCTATTGACATAGACATTTTCAGGCTTGGTCACATAGCTTATGTCATGTCATGTCTGTGTCATGTCATTATATACACATTTTGTGTAAAGTATCACAACGGAGAAAATTAATTTGTAGTCGCAGGCATTTACTAATGGAAAATAAGATAAATTTGTATTAGTAAATTTACAAGAAACATTTTAATAAAATTGGGAACGGTATATTTTAAATTGTACTTACTTTTTATTGTTTTTATTATTTTATTATCTTCATAATCAGGTTTTATTTTATCATACAAGCTTTATTCTTAACTTATTGGTAAGTTTTTATCTATATTAATAATAAATGTGTAATTTTGACAGATATAGACATAGACATATAGCAGTGAAAGTTGAGTTCAAATCAACTGTTATGTTATGTCAAAAAAAATAACATACGAGACATACCCTATGTGAACCACTTCATTAGTTTACCGTGTGCTCAACATATTGACATGACACAGACATGACATGACATAAGCTATGTGAACCAAGCCTTAAGTAGTCATTTTGATAGATGTCAAAAAATGTGACACTTTACGGCTGTCAAAGGATACGTAAAACAACTATTTATGCAATAGTCACCTAAAAAATTTATTTTATGCGAATTGTTGTCAGATTCCTCTTCCGTAGAAGTTCAAAGTGCAACAATATCGTTAACAAATAGTATTTTGAGCTTTCCACTAAGTTCGTAACTACTAGCAAAATATCTATCGCCACTTACTTGTGTCTTTAAGATCGGGATAGTTTCGTTGTCGATCTTGAGCTGACTGATTTCCTCGTGCAGGTTGTCAATGAGGTCGGTCTTTTCTTTGAGCACCTTGTTCTTGAGAACCAGCTCGGTGGTCAGCTCTGTCAACTGTTGCTTCGTCTTCTCATTCGAATCTACTTCCGCTTGGCTGGGGACTTTGGTCAACGCTTCCGTTAGTTTCTGGTGAAAAGTAACAGATTATTAGAGTACAGGGTGCTACATAACTGTATAATGGGTGGAGGTAAGACCGAAAACGTAAAGTACTACTATTATAGCTATTAATATAACAAGAATATTATGCGATTTATAATACCGAGGATGTTGCTGAGACGAGGTGAAATCGAGTCTCTTTGAACATCCAAGGGGGCTTAATGGTGGGATTCTGTAAATCTGTAAATCTTTAAATATTGAACAAAATCACATTAATATTTGTTGACAAATATAAAAATGTTCATATGTTTATACATTTCATTGCGATTTTGTTTAATATTTACAGTTTTATAGATCTGTAGCAACTACAGATTTTCACAGAATCCTACTATAAATCGCATATATTCGCGTTATATGCAAAGATGATGCAAAGATGATGCAAAGCTTAATCGTATCATTAAAGACAGCGATGTTAAAACAAATCAATAATTTTATCTGTCAATCACTTGACTGTTCGCATATTATGGAAGGTTTTGATGTTATTATGGTTGTATCTAAAGTATTAAGTCCATAACTAATGAATTATAAGTATCTAACATATTATAAGTAACTAACGTATTATGTTGTTTATAATTATCAATAAATGTTGCATATTAAAAGGTAATAAGGCCCATTTTACATTGAGCAATATTGCAACTGCAATCGCAACTTTCAACCAGTTGCATTAATATTGCATGAGTGTAATACAGGAATTGCACGTTCAATAGATTGAATCAATCTTGCCCGTGATGGGTTGCATGAAATACAACTTGTTCTAAATTTGTTCAAGCTTGTAATGCAATTTACAGTTACTTCTAGTTATTTTAAGTCTGTTATGATATTACCAACCTATAAATAATAATATAAATAAACGTCAAAAAAAGATTGTTCAAAAAGAACAGCTACAAGACACATTTATAAACTATGAAGTTAGTAACTTAACTTAGTAAAATAAATTCATATATTTAGCAAGTGCATGTTGCTCAGTGTAAAATGTAAAAAATGTCTTCTGCAATCTTCAAGTCAGAGTTGAACAAGAAAATTGCAGAAGATATTTTTTTCATTTTACACTGAGCAACATCAGCAACTTGCAATTACTTATTTAATGTATAAATTTATTAATAAATTTACCAATATTTTGTTACTATATTATGTCAATTAGAAATAACTGTGAATTGCCTGCAAGCCTTACAAAAATTAGAACATGCAACCGTTGCTTTAAGATTGCTTCTGCCTGTTGAGCGTGCAATTTCTGTATTACACTCATGCAATATTGAAGCAACTTGTCAAAAGTTGCACTTACATCTCCAATGTTGCTCATTGAAAAATGGGCTTAACGTAAATTTATAAATTGATGTAAAAATATCTAAAGCCCATTTTACATTGAGCAAGTGCAACTTTTGACAAGTTGCTTCAATATAATACAGAAATTGCACATGCATTTGGCAGAAGAAATTTTGAGGCAACGGTTGCATAGAATAGAACATGTTCTAATTTTTGTAAGGCTTGCAGGCAATTCACAGTTATTTCTAGTTGACATAATATAGTAACAAAATATTGGTAAATTTATTAATAAATTTATACATTAAATAAGTAATTGCATGTTGCTGATGTTGCTCAGTGTAAAATGAAAAAAATGTCTTCTGCAATTTCTTTGTTCAACTCTGACTTGAAGATTGCAGTTGCCCGTTGCGCTTGCTCAATGTAAAATGGGCTTAACGTGAACAGAACGGCGTTTGCATCTATAAATCAGGCTTTATTTCGAGCGTATCATTATTTTTTTAGGACAAGGCAATTCCTTTTCAAGCCTCACCTGGTTCACCTCGCTGTACTTTCCCTGCACCTCCTGCAGCTGCGTGTCCAGCCCCTCGGCCTGTATCTTCCACCTGGTGGTCTGCTCATCTCTGTTCTTCTCGGACTCGGACAGCTTCACCTCCAGCTCCTGAATGATCTTGTTCTGCTCGTTCTTGAACCGGATGTTGCCCTGGCGCAGCGTGTCCAGCTCGAACTCGAGCGCAGAGATCTTAGACTGCAGCGAGAGCGAGTCGGTGGCGGGTGACGGTAGGATGGGGCAGGGCAGGCTCGTGGATTTCTTTAGGTCTGCGTTTTCTGCGCGGAGCTGAAAATAGACATTATGATTTAAATGGGGAGTGGATAGCTGAGAGAGGTGTGTGACCGACAAATCAAGTCAAGACACACTCCCGTTTAACTGTACAAACTGCACTGTTCACTATTAACTAGGGTACGTTCAGAAATGATGCTCCGACTAACAAAAGCGCGCTCTAGTTACTCTTTCCAAGTTTATAAAACATAAATATACGCTCCTGACACTTAAAAGTGGATTTATAACTGCGCACAGCGCACAGTACATGCCTAATTTAGCACAACATAGCACAGCACAGCGCATAGCATTTTCGTTACGGGGGTTTAATAAGCCGAACACAAACACAGAATGCTATACAAAGTAAAAGAAGAAGTCCATGTCTTACAGTGTTGTCTTACGACGTTATGACAGCTCTTTTGTTGGTTATGCTAGATTTGATTTGGTATTATTTGATTTTGTGATTTTGTTATTATGTTTTGCCTATTTTACAAAAATTATTAATGAACAACGAATGCGCGTGCGTGTAAGAAGTTAACTACAACGAACTGTCACGAATGCAACGAATAAACCCGAAGCACAGCACTGCATAGCACAGCGCATAGGAAAATGAACATTAGTCAATTCGTGTGCTATGCTAAATTATTTTCTATGAGCTGTGCTTCTTATAAATGGATGTACTAATTTCCATATGACCAATTCATATGCCATATTGTGCTAAATTATTTTTTATGCGCTGTGCGTGTTATAAATCCAGCTTAAGTAAATGCGTTCAGAAACTCCTAGACTAAAAACTTGGAGCGCGTTCTCTTGTACTCGCTCCGAACTGGGCACAAGTGGACAAAATATAATTGTTGGGTTATGTTGTGTGGTGCGTTTGACATTGAATTGCTCTCTAAGTTGATTTCTGACTACATAGGTTATATTAATAGATGTTTTAATTGAATAAAATGGTTATTATAATTTTTAAAGAGGCATTTTTGACATAATTGACTTCAATTTCAATTTTGGAATAGGAAATGTTCTCCATAAATTGCAAAGTTAGTTTTAAACAGCTGATTTTGCGGTAAGTCTGTGGCATGCCATAGACGTCAACGATGTGTGATTGTTATGTTTAGAAGATCAAAAATAAATAGGTACTTCATTAATGTTTTTGTACTGTCAACCTTTTTACAACTTACATTTGCGATTAACTTCTTAGTTTCTTCAAACTTCTCTTTATGCGACTGATGCACTTTCATGACATCTTCTTGCCACATAACTAAAGTAGAGAATTGTTTCTTCATTGCTAGATTATTTTGCTGTAGCGTTGCTGAAACATTCAAAAATAATATTATATATATTTCAATATTTTTGAGGTATATTAACAGAACAGGACTATTCTGTGAAATATTGTTGTTTTTAAAAGTGATGAAGTAGTTGAAGTTCAAATATTTAGGTAGGTACTGCCTTGTGGAATGTTGGTTAGCCCATGAAATCACAGAGCTCGTATAGGTGGGCCATAAGTCACTGAACATTGTATTTTTGATATAATTTTTTTATTTTTTATTGAAAATGAATAATTTAATCATGGAGTTTTTAAAAAATTAAATTTTAAAAATATCTTTTACATGCCTGCCATCAGCCTCTTCGCAAACTGCTGCTCTTTTCTGTACCTGGTCCATAACTGAAGAATTGTGGTTTCAACAAGACGGAGCTACGTCCCATACTGCAAGGGAAACAATGAATTTGCTGCGAACGGTTTTTGGTAACCGTATCGTTTCACGATTTGGAGATGTTAAATTATTTGCGATTTATCAACCAGTTTTGGCTTAAAACTCTTTATGATTAAAACTATCTTTTGTAATCAAAATTATTCATTTTCAATAAAAAATATAAAAAATTGTATCAAAAATACAATGTTCAGTGACTTATGGCCCGTCATTTATGTGTTTATTCATCTACCTTTTTATATCTGTGGTCTATTCGAAAGCATGAAAGAATCCTCAAAGAATTCACGTATGAACAAGGCTTTATACACAGTAACACAGTTAAGTATTAAATTTGTCTATACCTTTAAGTTGCAGATTTTCTTGTAGGAGGCTTTCAAGTTTGAATTGAATTTCTTCAGCACTCAGTTCTGATGTGACGCTTGTAGACATGATGCTGGTAGCTTGGGACACCTTTAATTTACATTTTATCAAATAAAAACATCAATTTTGATTTAGACTATTGGTAAAAAGTTATTTTTCGCCGGTTGACATTAAAGTACTAGTTTTGACAGCTGACAGTCTATTGCACGAGCCGAATCATCGCAAAATATAAAACGAAACAACTGTATTTGCACTTAATTGCGCAAGAAAACTTGTAACTAAAATTGCACCATCTGAACGGGCTTTGGCTTTTAAACTCATTCAGTCCATTTTACATTGAGCAATATTGCAGATGCAAGTGCAATTTTTGACAAATTGATTCAATATTCTAGTTATTTTAGTTCGTTATGATGCTAAACGTCAAAAAGATTAATTTGTGTTTGAAAGTTAGTGCGTTAGTGGTTATAATGCCATTCTATCCTTATTTTCCAACAATATACAATACAACAAATCCAAGAGGTTAAGTTGACATAATATAGTAACAAAATATTAGTAAATTAAATAAGTATTGCATGTTGCTCAGTGTAAAATGAAAAAAATGTCTTCTGTAATTTTCTTGTTCAAGATTGCAGTTGCCCGCTGCGCTTGCTCAATGTAAAATGCGCTTTAGAAAATTGTAACTTGCGACAAGAAAATTATATTTTTGATGTAAGGTTTATTTAAATTGCACTTTCTTGCGCAAGAAAACTTGCAACCAAAATTGACTATATTCAATAAGCATGGTCCACATTTTTGCTGATTAGTCGTCTAATTTAAGATTAAATTATAAAAATAGATTATCACTTCCGTATTCAAATGCCAACATAAAAATATCAAAACAATTGCCAAACGCGAGTTTTGTATAAATTTGACAGGTGACTTACAGCATCAGTGACAGGAACATTTGGAATAGTCGGACAGACAATAGAACTGGACATCAGCGAAGAAGCTTCACTAGTTAATTGGTCTGGCGACTCGGAATCTATACATCGACTCAGAACCACAAACGATTCTTCTGACCCTTCACTCAGGCTTGATGGAGACCGGAGACTTGTGCCGTTCATTGCTAGAGATGATGCCATCCTGTAAATTAATCACACAAAGTAATATTTTCTTATCTAAATGCAAGTGATGACTCATTTGTACTCAGAATTGCACAATATTTAAATCTGATTAATGCTTGAAAAGGTATTCGTTTGTGATTGATAATGCGTTGCAGTTTTACGTTACCTGTATAAATAAATGTCTTCTGTCAAAAGTCAAAATGTGTAAACGGCAAACAAGTGAATAGAAAACAACGACAAACAGCTGATAAACATACGCAGTCGACGCAGGGGTGCCAACTTTATGTTACTAACTTTCGTTGGTAAAGCTTCATTTACACTGCACGCAGAAATGCATCTAAAATATATTATTCCACAAGTATTTTAAATGTTTCAAATGAGTAGTTAATATACTATATTTAATCTACGATATTTTGAATTATTTTTTATGTATTTTATTTTTAATATTTATGTTGCGCGAAAAAAGTTAGTATTACTGAGTTCTTGGTGCCTATTCTAATTCACATATCAACTTGATAAACCAAGAGTATCTTGTTATCCCTCTAGCGGATTTTGTTAGGAAGTATCATGTGACGTCATTAATGACGTACTTGTGTCGCTATCCATAACGAGAGAGCTCTCTGTCTCGCTATCGTCGTATCAAGTTGTTATTTCGTTGCGTTTGTTGTGACAGTTTGAAAAGTGAGGTTTTAAATATTTAAATGAAGTCGTAATAAAAAGTACTGAGTCAAGCTGCATTGTTGAATATTTTTAATAATTTATGTATGTTGCTTGTATATTCTAGTTTACATTTAGATAAAATGATAACAAATTTACAATAAATAATATGCATCTATATTATTTACTTTTTCACTATATTTTAATTTTTATAAAAACGAGACTTTGATGAAGAAATTTTAATTATCCAAATTTTGAGAGACTTGAAATAATAATTAAATATTACGAAATTGCGAGTTTTTTTAAGACCAATGAAAAAATTTAATATGAAATTTAGAAAATTAATTATATTTAATCAAATCAATGAAAACGATTGTATTATTATTTTTCACAATTTGACATTTTATTATTTTTAAATATTCATAAAGTTGTAGGTACTACTTGTCAAACTTCCAGGTGGCCAACACAATATCTAGTAAATCTCTATTATGGGTACCAACTATTAGGAAATGTTCCTAGACCTTGATATAGTTACAAATTTGTTATGACGTCATCAATTTCTGAGCAGATAGCGACATGAGACCTTGCTATGAATTAGAATAGGTACCCTTATTTCTTATAAAACCTGTCAAACGAACGTTAAGCTCTGTTCGCACGAGGATTCTTTGAATATTCTACCAAGATTCTGAATCCTGGAAAAGGAGCAGTTTTTTTCTTTCTAGTGAGAATTATTTGTTAAAATTGCGGTGCTGCTAAATTGAATCTCCAAGTCTTGAAAAAGAAGGATTTATAATTTAAGGTAATCTTGAAACTTATTCTTTTCCAGGATTCAGAATCTCGGTAAAATCTTCAAAGAATCCTCGTGTGAACATGGCTTTTGAAGATAAGAAGCAACCGGTTAATTTTTTTTCGTAAAAATGACAAATTCTATAAAAGTTCTGTAACATTTAATTAATTTTAAATATTTTGTTACTACAAATCGATATTAACAAACAAAAAGATTACTTGTATTTACATAGTGTACTCATCCACTCATGCCATCTATGTTCAGCTTTACGCTAAGGCTCCCTGCCGAAAAAGGATTGTGTAAAACAAGCTTTATAAATTAAAATGTGCATTATTAGTATGAATAAAATTTGCACTTTATCAATAACTTTATTAAAAATCTATTGTATAACATGAATCATATTTACTTTAGAATGTGTTAAAATAAATATTTGTCTGACTTTATTATTACAGGCTAGTTAACCTCGTTAACCTTCAAATCCAAATAAAAATGGTTTGATATTACGATAACAACATTCAGTACGAATGCATTTATATACACATTACGTAAATATTTAAATACAAGTACAGTGCACAATGTATAAGCTGGCAGCTTTTGGCAATCCGCTACTTGACATAACAGTCAAAATAACAACAGAAGAACTACTAAACAAACACGACTTGAAACATGACGATCAAATCGACATCCCAGCAGAAAAATTGAGCTCTTTATATGCAGATATCAAAACGTAAAGAAAACATAGTACAGTGAATTTATTTTAACGTGAAACATGAGATGTTTTATGCCCTGTTCACACGAGGAAAGTAAAACAAGTGCTAGGAGCTGTCAAAAAAACTGTCAATACAGTTCATACGAAGAATGTATTTGTTTTTATTAAATATATTTAAGAATAGTAGCTTTATAGTGGGATTCTGTAAAAATCTGTAGTTGCTACATATCTATAAAATTGTAAATTTATATTTGTCAACAAACATTGATATGATTTTGTTCAATATTTAAAGATTTACTTTGTGAAACTTATAGATTTGCACGGAATCCCACCATTAATAGATTTTAAAGAAATAATTAGTTTCCTCCACGGTTTTCCTGTATGACCGGTATTGACAGTTTTTTTATGACAGCTCCTAGCACTTGTTTTACTTTCAAGAAACTTTTTAGGGAAAACTTTCCTCGTGTGAACAGGGCATTACAGCGTTCTTTTTAAAATGAAACATAAGGAACAGGAAAAAAACTGAATTATTCTTGGACAACATGAGATATTTGGGCAGCTGCCATAGTTCCAGCGTGAGGGAATGTCTTCAACAATAAAATATTTATAACAAGAAAATTCAAGGAAGAGAAAATTCTTATATGGTATCATAAAACGAGGAAAAACTCATACATAAAAATAAACATATAAAGAAAATTCGTATCAAGTGGGAACAAAAAAATCCTGTAAAGGCTTCTGTTCGCAGAAGATTATACCAAGATTCTGAATCCTGTAAAAGAAGCAGTTTCAAGATTCTGAATCTTAAAAAAAATTCATGGTTGTAAAGCAATCAATAAATTATAAATTCTTCTTTTCTAAGACTCATTGAAGATTCAATTCAGCGTCACCGCAATTTAACAAGTAATTCTCACTAGAAAGAATAAAACTTCTTTTCCAGGATTCAGAATCTTGGTAGAATCTTCAAAGAATCCTCGTGTAACAGGGCTTAAAGAAATATTCCAATCTGGAAAAATCTTAGCCACCTTCGTTAACGCAAGCGTGTTCTGCTTGCGGGTCAGCTGTTTTGAAACAAAGTTGAAAATCGGACCAACACGGCGAGTATAGTGCCTCCCTTTTAGTCGCCTCTCTCGTGGCAGTCCACTTCGATATTTAGTTTACAGTGGGATTTTACGAACTTTACAAAGATGGATGGATTTTGTAAGATTCTATTTAGGATTTTTAGATGACCTTAAGATTGTACAATGTACATATCTACCAAGATTTTTCAAATTTTATAAAAGATTTTACTTTGGAATATAAGCTCTGTTCACACGAGGAATCTATGAAGATTCTGAATCTCCAAGACTCATTGAAGATTCAATTTAGCGAATTTAACAGGTAATTCTCACTAGAATGATTTTTTCCAAGATTCAGAATTTTGAAACAATCTTCATAGAATCCTCCTGTAAACAGGGCCGTCCAGATTTAACAAAAGATTTTATAGATTTGACTTTTATTAAGATTTTACTAAAGATTGTAAAGATTTTGATGAGATTTTAATAATTTTTAAATGATTTTTTAGGGATTTTAAGCAAAGTTGCCAAAGATTTTACAAGTTTACCCTTTGTGGCAGTCCCACAAGCTCCGCTCAAGTTTAAAATCGTATAGTGCCCACCTTGTGGCAGCCCCACAAGCTGCGCGCAGCGGCGTGTTCAATAAGTTAGGGTCAGTTCTGGTTTATAAAGCCTACAACGAGTTTGATATTAAACAAAAATAATTTCACAATCGCTAGAAAAATTCCAACTCTAGTTTCCAGATTTGAATATCCCTTTACATGCGTTTGCTGCATCCATCAGATTCTAGATTTGAATTTTCTATTTGAGCATTTTCTTGTTTCTCATTTTTCGGGTGTTTTATGATTCTACACAATCTTTTTCTTGTACCTACTTGAATTTTCTAGATCTAAGTTTTCAAGAATTGGATAGCCATCCTTATTAATTAACGAATTCAAATTGATTCCTTATCTTTCATTTAAAAAAATCTGATGTGGCCAACACATGACCTCTCGCCATTCTCTACTATTTCACTAAGTGTGTATGAAGGTACTTACTCACAAAAAATATACCATTGTAGAAGAGAAATCGGGAATTGTAGTTTTTATATTATTTCATATTTTCCATTTCAATTAGTCAAAAAGTCAAAAATGTATATGACATTAACGCTCAAATATTTAATTTTTTGTTTTTATTTGTAGGCAGATAAATCAAATTTGTAGAATTTTTAACTTCTTGTAATTGGAAAATGGTGCTAGATAGAAACAACGTTTTGAATACATATTGTAGACAGTAACATTTAGTATTTAAGAAATCCTATTAATTGATAAATTTTGAGGATATTCCAAACAAACTCTTCAGATCTTCAAGAAACTACCACTTCCGGTTGCACAATCAACACCAAAATTTAATCAGATCTAATCTAGGGTGTCAGAATATTACATACAAAATTTCAAATTTTTTTATTCAGTGGTATTTGAGTTATCGTACCTCCAACATCCATCCACACACATAGACATCATCCCGAAATTATCAAAATCGTGTTCTAGGGACCTCAAAACGTGCTTATCCATTGAAAACTCACTAGAAATTTTAGCATGATTACAATACCTCTCTTACAGTACTGAGTGGCGAGAGGTAAAAAACGCTCCAATGGATATAATAAATCCCATGTTTTACGTTAAAATAAACTCACAATATATCAATGAAAGTGAATCTAGCTAAGTTTGATTTTGATTTAGATTCCCGAACCATGTAAGCCCAGGAGGCTGTGCCCAGAACACCATCCGAGTTCTGCAGTGGTTGCTTAAACAACCGAGCGCTACTGTCTACTTCGGAGGAATTGGAAACGATGACCAAGGAAGGACTCTGACTGATTTGGTGCAGAAATCCGGGGTTACAACCAAGTACGTTCACGGTTATAGTCCAAGAGCTAGCAGTCAAATTAGTGTGGACATTTGATTAGTCGTGAAATTGAAGGGTTTGGGACCACTGAAATATAATAATACTGGAACGTGCACTCGCGACGCCAGCCCGAGCCGACAGAGACAGCGAGTTGCAGGTGATTGCGTCTTTGTCGTACAGTTCTGATTGGTGTAAGACAACGATAGAATCACCAGTGAGTAGCTGTCTCTCTCGGCTCGCTTTTCGTACGCAGCGAGCATAGGGAGTGCACGTTCCAGTATTACTATATTTCAGTGTTTGGGACTTGCACATCTGCTGAAGATGGAATGTCCAGTCTGCCAGACCTAAGTGATTAGGCTTCCTCAAGTCAAATAATCATAAATGACATTTTATATTTTCATAACAGTCAGTTTTCGGGTTATTAGCACTTACGATTAAATATTTGTATTATTTTTTGCATAGGTAAGCAGATAAACACTGAGACAAGAAAATTTTTGACATTTATGAAAATTTAAAATGTAATTTATTCTTTTGAGTTCCCGAAGGGATGTAGCACGACACTTCACTTCACACGCCGACTTACTCGTAACTTTGTGTTAATGTTTGGATGGTAAATTTTTAATTGTATTTAAACTCAATGTGTAACTTAACAAATATCTTTATTAACACACTAAAAACAAGTTTAAACTGCTAAAGCAAAACTGAATGCTCGAAATGTTCTTTTATTATCATATAATGAATGTCAGTGTACTGTCTCACTAACTCAGTAATACAAAAAATAAAACTAACTCTAGTCATTTACAATTACCATTTCCACACCCTCAAAGAGAGGGAACCAATCAAAAACAACCACCCACAAAAGGGTAGGAGCAGATGCAGGTATGCATGCGGTGTGCAGATGTTGGGAAATTCTGCTTAAAATTATAAAGTTTAATCCTAACTGTAACTGCAGTAATCCGTAACTGTTAATTTTACAGTTAAGGACAAACAAAGCCCTAATGGGAACAACTTTTATGACCTATAATTCCCAGCGCTTTAAATTCTAGGTAGGAGATTAGTCGGAATTTGGACAGATGATCATCAAAAACAAAGATTGAAGATGAGACATTAACGTTCCGGTTTAATATGTAACCATAACCATCATCAGAACAAAGTTACAGATACTGCAAAAATTATTGTTGAAATGTCTTCATAGAAACTCATTGTGGTGTTGTTAAACCCGAAGTTGTAGAAAATAATTTGAAGTAGTGTCCAGCAATAGAATTTAGGTAGGAAGGAGATTAGATTAGTTTTGATGATCATCTGTCCAAATTGCGACTAATCTTCTACCTAAATTCTATTGCTGGACACTACTTTAAATTACTTAAATTCTAGGTACAAACAATTTTTCAGAAATACGGAATGTACAGCAATAGTGCAAAAATGATATAAGCATCACGAACGTTAAGGAATTACCGATGTCAGATCGCTTCGCTCAGTCTCATTGTCTTTCGTCCCTCGCTCGGACTCGCCTGCGGCTCGCCTTCGGCTCGGGTCGCCGCTTCGCCCGCGGGAGTAATAGCTATTACACCCTTGAGCGAAGCCGGCGCCCTCGCTCGGACCGCCGCTTCGCCCGCCGGAGTAATAGCACGCTTCCCTCCCTAGGTGCACAAAATACTATTGATTACAAAAAAACATTATACAAACCTCTTGCGGGAAGACACCATCCCAGCATTCTCGTAAATGAAACGCTCGCTTCGCTCGTGTTTCAACAAATCGCTCATGTGAGATCAAAATCTTCTCGCATTTGGTTCGTAAATAACTATTTTGTATTCATCACCTAGGAAATGATATATTAAGCACGCAATTGACAATCGGAAATATCAATTTCCCAGTGTATTCAATCAGGAAAAATGCAAAGAACACTGGCTTTTCTAGACATTGCAGAGTAAAATCATCTTAAAAATAATAAAATTTAGTGTTACTACCCGGAATTATAATTAATGAAGACTACCGAAAACCGCCAATATTTAAAAATAAAACTTGTGTGCAGCGCGCCATCTGTCGGTAGTAGTGAGTAGAAAAAACATCGTAACCTCAAATTTAACGATCAGACTACAACTTGAATGTATTTGATTATAGTTTTATTCGTTACAAAAAACATTGTACAAACCTCTTGCGGGAAGACACCATCCCAGCATTCGCGTAAATGAAACCCTCGCTTCGCTCGTGTTTCAAAAAACCGCTCATGCGGGTTAAAAATACTTGTTACATTTATTTTGTTTTATATTTTAGGTACTTAATACACGAAGACCATTCAACAGGAACATGCATAGCGTTAGTAAACGGTCCAAACCGTTCGTTAGCAGCACATTTGGGCGCAGCAGGCCATTTTAACATAGAAGACTTATCACCTGACGAATTAGATATAATAAAATCCATCCCAGTATGTTACATGGAAGGCTTTTTCCTTATAAATCGTCTAGAAGTCGCTAAAAACATCCACAGCTTATGCAGCAAATCAGTATTTGTCTTCAACTTATGTGGTTCATACTTGTGCCGGTTGTACCCCGCCGAAATGGAAGAGTTCGCGAAAAAATGTGACATTCTATTCGGAAACTACCAAGAGTTCCAGACGCTAGGGGAAATCTTAAACATAAAAGACCCTAGACAAATCGCAATGTCACTAAACAAAACCTACGAGAAGAAAGACCAAAATCCCCTGCTGCGGTTTGGAAAGCTTGTTGTGATTACCAACGGGGCTGGTAATATTTTTTGTGTGTATGAAACAGGGAAGTTTTTAGATATAAATGTCCCTAAAATACCCCCAGAAGATATTCAAGACACTACTGGTGCTGGTGATTCCTTTGTAGCAGGGTTTTTAGCGGCTTTTCTAGGGGAATTTGATCTAGAGCAGTGTGTGCAGTATGGTTGTTGGGCTGCTAGAGAAATTATCAAGCAAACTGGGTGCACCATACCTGATTTTGTACCTGAAATTGATGATATATTGTAAAATAACTTGTGTAGAAACGGTCTAAATGTACTTAATATTATTTATTGTCAATAAATAGCACCAATTTTCATATTTTGTACTTTTATTTGCATTTTATATTATAGGTTTATAAACTACATTGAAATACTGCATTTTATGCATTTTTATTACTTCCTGTTTTGCCGGAAGTGACATCAACTTCCTTATTTTAAATGGAACACCCCGTATATTTTTTAAGGTTTTGATTCTACATAAAATTCTGAATACAACCATGTATAATAAGCTACTTTTTCGTTGTAGATTTCTAAGTAAAATAATAATTAAAATATTACAGAAACAAATCGAATCTGTTATACTATATTTGAGAATGACTGGCAGTAATAAATCATTCTGTCAAAGACATTCCAGTGGCGCGTCAATAATTGTTTGCACAGGGATAGTCAAAATGACTAAATTCGGTAGAGAACTATCGTTTTAGGTCTAAGTTGTTTTTCAGGGAAAAGATTTATTTTAATAATAATTAGTGAGAAAATTTTTAGGTTAACTAAATAGCCAATGAAATTCTTTCATTTCTGATCACGTGTACGAAATTGACCAATTAATACAACATTTAACTGAAAGCAACCCATGGGACATTATCACTTATGTCAAATATGTTGCTAGGTTACAATTATTTATGTTCATTTTTATGTTTATAATAATAATTGATTAAAAATGTCATTTGCACGTTTTGGTAATGAAAATGATACTTCAATTAATAAAATTTTCTGTCCGAATAACCCTCGACCATTGATAAATACTTATAATTTTGTGACAGCTACCTCAAGCACGTTGCTTTTAGGTTAACAGCCCTCCGCCTGCGGCGTCGGGCGGTTACCAAGCAACGTGCTTTCGGATGTCACAAAATTATTTCGTAATTATCAATGTCCTTGGGTTATTATAGCTGAAAGTTATACAGGGTGAGTCATCGAAATGCCCGTCGTCGATATCTCCCTTGTCGTTAAAAATACAGCATAATTTTTTTAACATAATTTTTCGTCTATTCAAGGAGCATAACTTAAAATTATTTTCACATATACAGGGTGTTGCATAACGACTTGGCAATAATTGTTCGTCGTTTTTACTTCCTTGTACGAAGTAAGGAAGTATTGTAATCGCGAAAAATTTCGGTTCTCAGATTTTGACGGAAATATCCGTTTTGACCTTTTCTGAATCCATTATGACTAGTTTCGACGTGACGTCTGTACGTACGGACGGACGGACGGACGTATGTGTGTCGCATAACTCAAATACGGTTAGACGTAGAAAGTTGAAATTTTGTATTTAGGACTGTTATAGCATCTAGTTGTGCACCTCCTATTTTTGGTTTCAGTCTACAAACCGGAAGTAGTACTTTTTTTAAATATTTCGATAAATATTTAAGACAATTTTTTTTATTTTAAATGAAAGATTATGTGATTATTACCTAAAATCGGTATTTTATAAATATTTTTGTATCTGGTATCATTTAGGAATAATTAAAGTATATATTTTTAATATAAAACAAAATCGTTCCGTTTATGAACTCGTCAATGAGTAATGTATCCAGATTAGTGTATGGTGTAAGGTTTGATACAAAGATCGATAAAATGTATGATTCAATGCAAAAAACCAAACACAACACTAACTGGGATACAAGACTCGACACTAGGTTGATCACGACGCGTTTCGATCTTTCGATCATCATCAGGTGACTGGAGTTGGAGGATGGGAGGTAGGGTTTTATATTAGTAATTTTAACGGTTGAAAGATTACGTCCGATTGGCTATTAATTTGAATGTTTATTACCGGTTGACTGATTTTTTCTTTAAATATTTCTAAATTTTCGGCTATGTTTAATCTATTACTTTTACTTTGTTGTTTACAAATTGACATGATGTCTTCAATTTTACCTGCTGTATGTTTATGATTTAGTAAATGTGTCGCGTAATTTGAATCACTTTTAAGATTTTTAAAGGAATTAATGTGTTCTTTATACCGATCTTTAAATTTACGTCCCGTTTGGCCGATGTAGTTTAGGTTGCAAGTTAAACATTTAAGTTTGTATATACCGCTTTTATTATATTTATTGTTAATTTCAATATTATTATTTATTTGATTTTTAAGGTTATCTTCAGTTTTTAAGGCGATTTTAATGTTATGATTTTTAAATAGTTTAACTTGCAACCTAAACTACATCGGCCAAACGGGACGTAAATTTAAAGATCGGTATAAAGAACACATTAATTCCTTTAAAAATCTTAAAAGTGATTCAAATTACGCGACACATTTACTAAATCATAAACATACAGCAGGTAAAATTGAAGACATCATGTCAATTTGTAAACAACAAAGTAAAAGTAATAGATTAAACATAGCCGAAAATTTAGAAATATTTAAAGAAAAAATCAGTCAACCGGTAATAAACATTCAAATTAATAGCCAATCGGACGTAATCTTTCAACCGTTAAAATTACTAATATAAAACCCTACCTCCCATCCTCCAACTCCAGTCACCTGATGATGATCGAAAGATCGAAACGCGTCGTGATCAACCTAGTGTCGAGTCTTGTATCCCAGTTAGTGTTGTGTTTGGTTTTTTGCATTGAATCATACATTTTATCGATCTTTGTATCAAACCTTACACCATACACTAATCTGGATACATTACTCATTGACGAGTTCATAAACGGAACGATTTTGTTTTATATTATTGTGACAATGAACTTCGGAAATTCAGATACCATTAATTTTATATATTTTTAATTTAGTATTTCTTTATCTTGTAGTCCATGATCGATTAACATTTGTTACTACGTAAAATTTAAATGATTATGACATGACAGTGACAATAGTAAAATATGCTTTATATCTTCTTCTGCAGTTTAAATAAAATGACTAAAATATATTTGTGAGTATACTAGTATAATAAGTTAAAAGAATTTTTTATATTATTCTACATTTTAGTTATTAAGAAAAGTATGAACACACAAGGCGTACAAGGAAGTCATGTGGTGTCCACGTCAGATTTTTTTCATAGTTAACTAGGAATTATTCGATTTGTTTCTGTAATATTTTAATTATTATTTTACTTGGAAATCTACAACGAAAAAGTAGCTTATTATACATGATTATATTCAAAATTTTATGTAAAATCAAAATCTTAAAAAATATACGGGTGTTCCATTTCAAATAAGGAAGTTGGTCACTTTCGGCTAAACAAGAAGTAATAAAAATTCATTATTTATGTAGTTTAATGCGCCTTTGAATGTAATATAAATGTAATTGACGAATTGACCTAAAATTACAATTTTTTGGGATGCGCCTGTGTCAGGAAATGCCCGGTATATGTATAAATATAAATTTACTTTTTAATCATCATCATGTGTATTTGATTCTCTAAATTTTACATTTAGTTTAATGAAAAACGTGGCCTAATAATTCTTTAACGTGCATTTCCCTATTTCCAAAACAACTAGTCATTGAAATAAGTAACCAAAGTGCAATAAATAACTCCATTTATTTATGATGAGATACAAATCTGGTAATAAAACGATCTTATGTAGTAGAAAATTTAAAAACTAAATCCTTAACATCTACCGGAGAACTGAAACGGTCTCACGCACTGCTTGAACTTAGAGATAAATGAAAGTTGTAGGTAAAGTAGACCAAGTCGCATAGTTAGTTGATGGCATTTAGTATTGTACATTGGGTTGTGACGATGTTCACGGCGATGAGCGGTAGTCTGTGCGCGCTCGTTTCCTCGATGTGGAGGTCTGTTCCTCGCCTTGTTCCAGCAACATGTGCTCGCGTTTCTTCTGTGCGCTCTGCAAGACAAACAGAATATCAGACACTACTAGAGGTAGTACATTCATTTACTCCCGTTCTCTGACTTCCAAAAGTGTTACAGAAATAAAATCATATCTCGGAATCTACATAACCCATTCAAAAACTATGATAAAGTTAAAGAATGTATCTATGTTCGTCTAGTGATAGTTTTTTGTTTACTATGTCTTATGCCTATGGCACACCGGTCGAGGAGCATCGAGTAACTCCTCGATGAAACGAAAGAACGCACCCGTTCGCGATGGATTTCTATTTAATTGGTGACAAATACATCAAAGTTTTGCGCGAAATCAAATACAAAAGATACGTCTGAAATGAGATACATTCGTTTCATCGAGGAACAACTCGATGAAAATAGCGGCGCCCCTATTTTTCGTCGAGAACGGGGTGCGTTCTATCGTTTCATCGAGGAGTTACTCGATGGTCCTCGGCCGGTGTGCCATAGGCATTAAGAGCATTATGTACAGGTAGAATGTACACGTTAAAGCACTTTACACTCATACACCTCATTGACACATGGTTGCACATTTTAACAAAAACAAATTTTTATATGGTAGATAGGTGAGGGATAAAACTTCGTTCTATTAGTGCAATTTTTTTTCAGCACGTTCAACGGTCGAAATTACTTACATTCAACCGCTTGCAGGCGTTTAGAAGCACCTACAGATTTTTCTTTATATTTCGCAGAACATGATATTTTAAACTTGAATCATTTTATATACTAAAACTTTGGTACAAAACAGAAAAAATTGCACTAACAGAACGAAGTTTTATCCCTTATCTACCATATAAAAATTTGTTTTTGTTAAAATGTGCAACCATGTGTCGATGAGGTGTATGCGTGTAAAGTGCTTTTTACGTGTATATTCTTCCTGTACAGCATGCTCTTAAATCGAAGATAAAAATTAAGAAATCTTTAATAAAAGCCTGTTTTCAACAGCAATTTTTAATATAATACAATTGAAAATTTCAACACTAGACGAACCTGGTTTAAACCTTAATATAACAGCAAATATGTTTTTAAATATAAAAATATGTAAATTACAAGAAAATCTGTAACATTGTATTTCAAGCAGAAATGCTTGTTAACAGATAGGACCCTTCTTCGCGAGCACAAAGTGTAAATACAACTCTTAAGCAGAACCCTGCGCGAAGTACGAATTCTCGTCTTAGAAAGAGAGGCATAGATGATAAACAAGAGGAAACTACGCTACTGTCTGTTCTACAGAACATCAGCTTCAATATCTGTTATTCTCATGTTGACGTTCGTAGTGTTTTGCTTCGTGTAACGCTGTGAATTTTGTAATTGATTGTGATTGAGTTATATTTTAGTTTTCTTAGCGTAGCATTACTCGCTAGCTCCACTTTTGTAAAATGGACAGTATATGACAAGCTCTGCCTTCTTGCGCAGCTCAGGGTCCTAGATGTTTGAATTTTACTCTAACACCTTCACTCATGACGACATGCGCTGTATTCGATAATAATAACACGGTTAAAGAATAAGCCTCATTCACAATACGAAATTAGTAGTTATTGTCAGTAGGTATAGTTAGTACACTGGTGGCAAAAAAATGAAACACTTGAAATTTGGACCATTTTCAAACCGCTATAACTCGGCGTATTTTCAATCGTTTTCGAAAAACTTTGAAGTGTCTACTTTGAGGTCATGCATGAGAACTTAGGCGCAACCCTTTTCGCCCCCCTGTGAAAAAATGTTTTTAATGGAAAAAATGTAAACTTTGACGATGTTACGGAGTTGATTTTTTTTTTTTGACTCGATCCACCAAAAGGGCACTAAAATATGTTCAATTCCCTGTGCAGGACTCAAAGAACGAAGTTCCTACGATGATTTGGCACAAAGTAATGGGTGTTTGAAACAAAAGTGCATTTTTAGGTTTTTCGCACATGCCTCAGCGACTTTTCAAACAAATTAGACGATTCTTTTGGGGAAAAATTCCATTGTGGCTCTAATTTAAGGGGGTAAACTCAGATTAGGATGATCAAATGTTCAAATTGTCGACCTTCTTCGGTCTCGCAATGACCCAAACGCTTTAGTGATTCCCAAATTTTCAATTTTTTTCTTCACTCGTTCAAAACTTATAGCTTCGTCCCGGGACTTTTGAGAAACCGTGTATGTAATATACAGGGTGTTTCCATTAAAACAACCAGCGCTTTTTTGGGCGAACTAATGGCTTTAGAGGAAAAATGTTACACACAAAAAAGACCAACAAAGGGGTTTAAAAATTATTTCTGATTTTTAATGCCATTTTTCTCAAAATACTTATTATACAACCCCATGTCATATTTATATTGTTGAAATCAGAAAAAAATCTCTACTAATGCACTAAAAATTTATATAGGTTACCTTTTATAAACTGAATAATGAGACTGTGTTCATATATTGTGAAATTATGGAACAGCCTATAAATATTTATTGATTCTGATAGTAAAGTAAATTCCCTACTATCTAGGAACCTCAAAACTACCCGATTTTTAGCATGATTACAATTAATACCTCTCTTAAGCGCTGTTCATACATAGACGACACACACACACACGCAACAGTAAGAAAAAATACTGTGTGTGTTGCTTCTATGTAGGTAAAGAAAAAATCAATTTTGAGGCCACAAACGTTCCACACGATCTTCATTTTGCTTTTGTTGTCTATATGTCTTCTATATGTGTTCATGTGTGAACAGGGCTTTAGATAACTGAGTGGCGAGAGGAAAAAATATAAACGAACAGAAAAATTTTAAACGAATCTCCAATTGCCAAAGAACTATTTACAAAATTTAATACGCCATTGAGTTTTTAGATACTTTAAAGGCCTAGGCCGCAAAATTTTACACTAAATACCAGTATGAAATCGAAAATAATACACTGAACAACCTTTTTTAATAAATTCGGGGTATTAGAAACTTTTTTGCATTGTATTTTGTATTTGCAATATTAAAATGAATCTTCCAGACTACCACTTCCAGTTATAGGGTTGCACTAGAATCTTATTAGATCTATTTTGGCAATTTAGTGTTTAAAAAATCGAATTATCAACACCTACACACAGAAATAATTGCGAAAGTATCAAAATCATGTTCTAGAAATTTTATACCGGCTTTTGAAAACTCACAATCGAGTTTTTAACACGATTACAATATTCCTTTACAAATACGGTGGACGGTAAAAGAAGAGATTAATAAAACTACTCCTTTTAATATTTTCGTTATCATATTTCATAAAAATGTGCTCAAAGGTGATTTTAACCTCATATTTTCTGACATTTCTCGTCCAATTGTATCAAAATAAAAATTTCGAGTGATTTAGTAGCAACGTATGAAAGAAATTAGTAGAAACACTCACCTTTTTGTCCCATACTTGGTGTAGATACCTCAATAATATGCTGGTCTTTTCGGTGACAATAACTAGCAAAAAACGCAAAATTATGATCGAAAAACTGATATTTGGGCAGACTTACTTTGTTCTGAAGGGTAATCTTTGGTGGGAATATAGACTGACGGCCTTTTGACGCCTGTCCTTGTGGTATTATCGGTATGAAACCTGGAGAAATTGGTCTCGTTGTACGAAGGGAGACCCTTTAGAAACTCTGCAACAGACTGGAAGTCATTGATTTTAAACGATTGCTCGCGAAGAACAACATACGCACCATCTTGTTGTTTGATTCCAACTCAGCTAATTGTAAAAAAAATATTTTTATAAATCAAAACAGGTATTACAGTATTTTTGACATAATATGCCAACGTGATTTTCGAGATGGAACTTATCAACTTATCAGCGGCTCTCAAACGAATTCATGCGCACTGTTGCCAACCCCATATTCACAAAAATCTTTATTGTAAAGTCCTATTCACACAAGATTCATTAATGTCTCTAAATTTAAAAAGCCACATTCACAATCCGAAATTCAGAGAAAGTTGTTAGGAGCTTAGCGCAATATTTCTCCCGATAGGAGCGTTAATGAGATAGTTCCTTTTAACCTGTATATGAAACAAATGTCAAAATGCGCGAATGCGTAATAACAATTATTATTTCTGCCATAAGTCTCTAGTCTACAATTGAATTATGTGTTAAATAACTAATAAACAAATTAAATTTCAAGTAACCTTTCTATTAACTCGGTTTTTCGTCCCGATGTTTTAGCACCACTTTGAAATAATACATTTTTTAAGTCTGCGACTTTTCAATTTTGATATGACATGATTATAATATTGTGGTACTTAACAGTGAAGTCATAATTACACTCAGTAACACTATGCGTACGTCTTCTTATTTTTACTTAAGTATGTATCGTGTAAGCTTTGCGCTGGGTCCCATATTTATGTTGAATTTGGTTGCACGTGCATTCTTGAAAATCCAGTTAGAGGAAGAGAGTACGATAGATATGTAGAGTGAGACAGAAAACTGCTGCGCAGTACGCTGTGACGACAAAACGTGCAGTTAGTGTAAATTAGACAATTCTTATTTTTAATTTTAAAAATGTAGGTGAAAAGTTTAAATCAATTTAAAGAACAATTTAGTACGCAACAGGCATGAAGCAAATTAATAAAATCGTAAAAAAATTGGAAATTATATTTTGACATTTGTACAAAGCTGTAGGACGCAAAATCAACAAATAGACTTGTTTAGTGTGACGTCACTTTCTGGTTCCAAACAAGAAAATGGCCACTCGTTGCTAAGGTAGTTGCTATGCTAGTTGATAAAACAGTTTGGTTTGACAATCAAAAATCATTTATAAAATAATTTATTACCGAACTAAACTTTATTACGTGTTTTTAAGCCACTTTAAAACAATTAAATCTCAAAATAAATTTAAAGACGCAGTTATTGTCAAACGGCAAACGTCAAACCAGCCTGTTTTACCGACTTGCATAGCAACGGTCTTAGCAACGAACCAGTTTGGAACCAGTGTGACGTAACCACTAAACAAGTCTATTTTATGAATATCACTAACATATTTTATCTAAATTTTTAAATTTCTAATTTTGTATGTAAAACGGGCTTGCTCCGCAGCGCCTCTTACTTCACCTAAAACAGTTGGCAACACTGTGCACCACTTGTAAGACTTGTAAACTTTAAACGTCAAAATCATTATAATTATAACAATGTTTACAATAATTGATATAAATAAAATTAAACAAGAAACTTGTGGAAATGAACTCAACAGTGAAAATGATAAGGTAGACAATCCAAATGAAGATGAGAGTAAACGTAGACAGAAACCAGAAGTTGTTGGAAAAATATTAGCTGGAAAAAGTAAAGAAATGCGATATAGAAATATCTCTAATAATATTGAAAAAAATACGGCACAAGAAGAAAATGTTATCAAAGAAGAAGTTGTGCCAAAAATTTTAAATGGTAAGAAGGAATTTTGTTTAAAAATATATGTACATCATTTGATTTTAGATGAAATTAAATATGAATTTGTTGACGCGATTGTAAAAGAAGAACCACAAGATAATAATTATGAGTTTGTTAAAGTAAAGTCAGAATTATACGATGACAGATTTTTAAAGGGAACAGATAATGATGAAGGTATGTTTTTTTCTTTCAAGGGAGAAACATGCATGAAAAATGCATTTACACAATTTTTACCTAATTTACCTGATATTTCCTAATTTTAAAATTATTGTTATATAGCATGATTTTAAACATTAAAATGGTGCTTTTTTTTGATGATGGTATTGCACCATCTAAAACGGGCTTTAGTGTTTAGGTGTATTGCAACAAATATTTTACTTTATTTATTTCCAGAGTCAACATCTAAACTTAGTCCGAAAAGAACAGATAAAAAATCACATAAGTGTAATGAGTGTCATAAATCATTTACAAAGCGCGATCATCTAATTAGGCATACATTCTGCCACACAGGGGAAAAACCATTCAAGTGCGATGAATGTGACAAATCGTTTTGTTTGAAAATGAAATTAGTGGAACACAAACGCAGCCACACCGGGGAAAAACCATTCAAGTGCGACGTATGTGACAAAGCGTTCAGTTTAAAAAGAAATCTAGAGGGACACAAACGCTGTCACACCGGGGAAAAACCCTATAAGTGTGACATATGTGTCAAAGTGTTTAGTTATTGTAGCAATTTATTGAAGCACAAACTTCATCACACTGGGGAAAAACCATTCAAGTGCGACGTATGTGACAAAGCATTCAGTCAGAAAATCAGTTTAGTGACACACAAATACACTCACACCGGTGAAAAACCTTATAAGTGTGACATATGTAACAAAACATTCACCAAGAAACACAGTTTAGTGACACACAATTACAGTCACACCGGGGATAAACCCTTCAAGTGTGACATGTGTGACAAAACATTCTCTAAGAAAGACAGTTTAGTGATACACAAATACAGTCACACCGGGGAAAAACCCTTTAAATGTGACGAGTGTGAAAAAACATTTAGCATGAAATACCATTTAGTGGAACACAAAAATTCACACACCGGGGAAAAACCATTCAAATGCGACGTGTGTGACAAAACATTCAGCATGAGAAACAATTTTGCGTCACACAAACGTCGTTGTCACACCGGGGGAAAACCAAAACAAAACATTTAGTAATATTTTCGATTTTTTAAGATTGTAAATCTGACTTTTGTTTTTACTTGTCCTAGTAAGTGTGGCGTATGTGACAATAATAAATCATAGTAAGATAAACCAATTTTGTACTTGCACACTTTTGAAATAATAATTTGATGAATAAAACAGTAGAAAGTAGTTATTTATACAAAAAATATATATCTTAGCAAAAAATTCTACAAATCCTAGTCCATGGTTTTTTAAAGGGTGTAAAAAATAAATTCAGTCCCAATTCACGAGGGGCATAAGCATAAGAACTACATAATGTCTGGCACACCGGTCGAGGAGCATCGAGGAACTCCACGATGAAACGACAGAACGCACCCGTCCGCGATGGATTTCTATTTCATCGATGACAAATACATCAAGGTTTTGAGCGAAATCAGATACAAAAGATACGTCTGAAATGAGACACATTCGTTTCATCGAGGAACAACACGATGAAAATAGCGGCGCCCCTATTTTTCGTCGAGGACGGGGTGCGTTCTATCGTTTCATCGAGGAGTTCCTTGATGCGCCTCGACCGGTGCCATAAAGTTGACCTAATGGATTTTAATGGCAGTGTTTATAATGTCGTTATGTATTTCTTACATTTATGTCACGTTTATGTAGATACATAAGAAAAACGTAAAGTTGAAATCAGTTCAACTTTATGTCAAAATTACGTACTATTTTGTACAAAGCGCATGCGTACATAGCAGCGTAAATCTGACAAATGGTAGATGTGTATAACAAGAAGTATTGAAAATGATTAATATTGCATTATTAATTAATTTTTCCAACTTCAAATCCAAAAATCACTTCATGTCCGCTTATGTTTATGATCTTTGTGAACATAAATAATTTTTTTCGTTTTACGTTAGGTATGTAGTTCTTATGCTCATTGTGAATTGGGACTCACGGTTTTGAAGCAATCAATTAATTTTAAATTTCCCATTGAAGCATGAAAGAATCATCAAAGAATTATTGTGTAAATTTTGTGATTTGTAGACTATCATTTTACCAATGAAAGTATTCTGATTCTGGCAACACTGACTCCAGCCCGAACACTGTACCTGAATCAGTTGGCAACACTGTGCACCACTTGTTGTGATTGTGAGTTGTAACGTCAAAATCTAAATCAACTTAATATTATAACATGTTCACAATAATTGATATAAATAAAATAAAACAACAAACTTGTGAGTATGAAGTCAACAGTGATTCTATAACAAGAACAACAGAAGATTATAAGGTAGACAATCCAACTGAACATGAGTCCAAACATAGTCAGAAACCAGAAGTTGTTGAAGAAATATCAGCACAAGAAAGAAATGAAATGAAATATGTAAATATTTCTCATAATATTGATAACAATGAGGCACAAGTAGAAAATGTTGTTATCAAAGAAGAAGTTGTGCCAAAAATTTTGGATGGTAAGAACAGAAGGAATTTTTGTTTAAAAATGTATGTACATCATTTGTTTTTAGATGAAATTAAACATGAATTGGCTGATGCTATTGTAGAAGAAGAATCACAAGTTAATAATTATGAGTTTATTAATGTAAAGTCAGAATTTCACGATGATGCACTTTTAAATGGAACAGATCATGATGAAGGTATGTACCATCGAAAACGGGCTTTAAGTCCTATTCGCACGGGGATCTTTGGAGATTCAGAATCCTGGAAAAGAAAAAGTTTTTTTCTTTCTAGTGAGAATTATCTGTTAAATTGAAACTTCAATGAGTCTTGGAAAAGAAGAATTTATAATTTATTGATTGCATGAAAACCACGTAATTATCACTAGAAAGAAAAAATCTTCTTTTCCAGGAATCTGAATCTCCGTAGAATCTCCAAAGATTCCCGTGCGAACAGGGTTTTAGTGTTTGGGTCTATTCCAACAAAGATTTTACTTTATTTATTTCCAGAGTCAACATCTAAAATTAGTCGGAAAAGAACAGATAAAAAATCACATAACTGTAATGAGTGTCATAAATCATTTACAAAGCGCGACCATCTAATTAGACATACATTCTGCCACACAGGGGAAAAACCATTCAAGTGCGATGAATGTGACAAATCGTTTTGTTTGAAAATCAAATTAGTGGAACACAAACGCAGCCACACCGGGGAAAAACCATTCAAGTGCGACGTATGTGACAAAGCGTTCAGTTTAAAAAGAAATCTGGAGGGACACAAACGCTGTCACACCGGGGAAAAACCTTATAAGTGTGACATATGTGACAAAGCGTTTAGTCATTATAGCAGCTTATTGAAGCACAAAGTCAGTCACACTGGGGAAAAACCATTCAAGTGCGACGTATGTGACAAAGCATTCTGTCAGAAAATCAGTTTAGTGACTCACAAATACACTCACACCGGTGAGAAACCTTATAAGTGTGACATATGTAACAAAACATTCAGTAATGGTAGCGCTTTAGTGAAGCACAAACGCTGCCACACTGGGGAAAAACCCTTCAAGTGCGATGTATGTGACAAAGCATTCAGCATAAAAAGCAATTTACTGGAACACAAACGCTGTCACACCGGGGAAAAACCTTATAAGTGTGACATATGTGACAAAACATTCAATAATAGTGGCAATTTTGTGAAACACAAACGCTGTCACACCGGGGAAAAACCTTATAAGTGTGACATATGTGACAAAACCTTCAATAATAGTGGCAATTTTGGGAAACACAAACGTCGTCACACCGGGGATAAACCCTTCTAATGAGAAGTACAGAACATTCAATCACAAAACAAGTTTAGTAGAACATGAACGTTGCCACACCGGTGAGAAACTAAGACAAAACATTTATTATGAGATGCAGTTAATTGTTAATTAAACTAGGAAAATTTAAAACAAAAGACTAGTGAAATTTCTATGCTTGTGATTGGCTGGAACATCCAACATATCGAAATGTCAGATTGTTAAAATTGTAGTGAAATTTTTAATTTTTTAAGAGGGTAAATCCGTATTCTGTTTTTATTTGTCCTAGTAAGTACATTGTGGAAAGTGTGTGACATTAATTAATCATAGTAAGATAAACCAATTTTGTATTTGCAAACTTTTGAAATAATAATTTGATAAATAAATTGTTCCTATACTTGCATTGCAAAAGAAGTCAACTTTATAGCTTCATAGTTACCTAACGAAACTGCCGATTGTCCTAATAATTTATTTTAGATTGAATTATTATCAACTGTAATTACACAGTGACTTTTTATTTCGCCGGATAAATTTCTGTTTGTATTGAAACCTTGTTGCCTAGCAATTTGAAAAGAAAAATTGTTTAATAAAATCACCGTAGGTGGAGTGATTTTATTTTAAAACAATTTTTCGATTGGAATTGCTGTCAGGTGACAAGGTTGAGATGTCAAACAGAAATTTATTCGAGGAAATAAAATGCTCGATTGTAATTCAACAAGATAATTTAACGACTCCTTTGGTTCTTCTTCACAAATATTCCCATAACCGAATCATTTCACTGACAAATATTAGAAATATGAAGCAAATGACATTTTAATGTTTTGTTTACTGTTCGGTTGCTATGAAAAAGGTAAATAAGGTTTTATCACTTGCAAAAAGTTACCTTCCTTTTTATCCGCTGTCAAAGCAATAAAATTGTGTAAAATTGTTTATATTATTTTATACACGAGTGGAATTATCAGATAAAAATCCTATAAAAAATTTATTTACTTCTGTCGCCATCTCCTCTTCACTTTATATTCCCAAGTTATAATATTCTTGAACCTTACATTGATTTATTTTATAATAACATAGCGACATTTAAGTGTGTTTTTTCTTTTTAATTTCACGCGAATAAGAGCAACATTCTGGCAACACTGACTTCACTTTAATACAGTTGGCAATACTGCGCACCAGTTAGGTATTGTGACACATTGATCTTATTAGCTCCACGTCATCTTAATATTATAAAATGTTTACAATAATTGATATAAACAAAATAAAACAAGAAACTTGTGATTATGAAGTCAACAGTAACTCTATAACAAGAACAACAGAAGAATATAAGGTAGACAATCCAACGGAACATGAGTCCAAACATAGTCAGAAACCACAAGTTGTTGAAGAAATATCAGCACAAGAAAGAAATGAAATGCAATATGTAAATATTTCTCATAATATTGATAACAATGAGACACAAATAGAAAATGTTGTTATCAAAAAGGAAGTTGTGCCAAAAATTTTAGATGGTAAGAACAGAAGGATTTTTTTGTTTAAAAATATATGTAAGTACATCATTTGTTTTTAGATGAAATTAAACATGAATTTGCTGTAAAAGAAGAATCACAAGTTAATAATTATGAGTTTATTAATGTAAAGTCCGAATTTCACGATGATCCACTTTTAAATGGAACAGATCATGATGAAGGTATGTTTTTCTTTCAAGGGAGAAAATGCATGAAAAATAGTAATGTCTCCTAATTTAACAGACATTCCTAATATTCAAATTATTATAACAACCCCAATTATTGTATCAGCCGTTAGCGTTACTAATATAAACCCTAGGTCATCAAATTGATAACACTCTGATTTATAATACTTCACCGGCTAAAACATCAACTGGGAGTATAAAATAATTTGTTTAATTTTGATTTGTTTGCCTAAATTTGGTAATGTGATTTCGGAAGATGGGTTTGTAGCCCGTGAATCGATCAACTTAATTAGATGGGAGATAGTTAAATGTTTAGATTGCTCTTACCTTATTAATCACCATAAAAATAAAATAAACAATTGATCACAACTCAATTTATTCAAAAATAATTATAATAAACTCAAACTCATACAAAAGGTTCTCAGTTTGTGAAACAACCTCTCTTGACGACAACACACAAAAATAATAAAATACAAAAAATTGTACAAATACAAAAGTTTCACTTACTTCATAAATGTAATTGTGAATACACTTCAATAAAAGATGTGGCGTCTGAGAGCTGCACGACGATGATTTCTTCTTAAAACTTCAACTTGGCAATCTTGTAACCACTGTTTAACAATTCTTCTTCAATAAAAACTATCTTCCCAAAATTTAACTCCCACACGTACTCGCGACTCTACTTCTAACTGACTGGTTTGTGACCCCGTTACTCACTACTAACTCATGACTGACTGATGAGCCCTTAACTGACTGACTCGTGAGTCCCTGACTGACTCGTGAGTCCCTGACTGACTAATTGGTGGACTCCGGTCATCACACTCCATATATCTCCCCCCCATATTTTAGAGCACCCACGCTAAAATGATAGCCTGGGTGGTGGTTGTTACATTATTGTTATAGTCTGTTTTGAAACTCTTAAGAGTAAAAACAAAAGTTTCGTGTTATTCTAAGCTTGTGATTGGCTGGAACACATCCGGTTTTACACCCAACACAACTAAATGTCAGACTTGTATTTTGTTTGTTTACTGTCGAAATGCAAAATATTTTTGGAAATTTATTCTACAAGGTGAATATAATTTGAAATTCGTTCTAAATTTGATATCAGTACATTTAAATAACTTCTGGATTACAGTTTGGAGGATTTGAAATTAAACGGAAATGAAAATTCCAATGATATTTTGGATTTTTAAGAGTGTAAATCTGATATTTGTTTTTCCTCTTAGTTTGAAAACAGACTACAGCAGTTTTGAAATAAATTAAGAGACTTTGTGGCAACAGTGTAATGTCGTGGCAACAAACTGTAACATAATTAAGTAAATGTGCACATTGTTCCCCTAGGGAGGAAAATGCAGTCAAAATTGCTTGGTGTAAATCAGAAGTTGCAGCTAGAAATCTTGATAAACATAAACATAACCTGTGAATGATATTATAAAGAACATTACATCCTCCTTTGTAATAATTTTAATTTAAAATTATTCATTGCTTACTAAATTTCAAAGAAAACATATTAGGAATTTATTAATCAGGACTGCAGTCAATAGATTTTTATTATTCTAGTAAACCGACGTTTCGGCACACTCTAGTGCCTTCCTCAGGGGTTACTGGAAGGACAACAATAATTATAACTACACGTGCAACATGGTACACAGCAACATACAGCAAAAACGTACTTTTCTTCAACCGTCTTAAAAGTTGGTTCTTTTAATACCGTTTTTAGTATTAAAAGTGGACGTTTTTGTTATTAATAAAAAAATGTAACTGTTGCTAGGTTACACTTTTAATCCTAGGCTTAAAAGTACTTTTAATCCTAAGCTTAAAAGTAGATCTTGTATTTCTGTATTCTGTAGATATTGAATGTATTTTTTTTTTAAGTTTAATCAAACCAAAAAAAAAAGAAATTATTAATCTGATTTCAAAACATCTTTATTTTAGTACTTACGTTTAATATTAATTTACAAATTTATTACTTATTCATAGTGATATTAAAAGTATACAGCCTGAGCAACTTTGATAAAAATTGAACCGCAAATGATCTGCTTTAGTTGGTCTTAGTGTTGGGTAAAGTTGATTTGACGTCTTCAATATTATCAATCTTTAAACGTACCAATTCATCGCAACGGCATGCACCCGAAATTTCCAGTATGCAACAATTAACCAGGACAGGGTTGTACCACCAATCGCCCTCATCCATCTCGCAGTTGTCCTGATGTCCTCCAACAGTATACGTGTTTTACGTGGCCTTTTGACTAATCTACAATTATTACAACAATTTTTAATGTGTAGATTTAAAAATTTTTTTTTTTACTTGTATTATTATTATTTACCAACTTTGTCTATTGTAAGTACGTTTTTGCTGTATGTTGCTGTGTACCATGTTGCACGTTTATTATTATTATTTATTGTTGTCCTTCCAGTAACCCCTGAGGAAGGCACTAGAGTGTGCCGAAACGTCGGTTTATTAGAATAATAAAAATCTATTGACTGCAGTCCTGATTAAGAGCCTATTGCATGGCAATAATACGCATTGAAAAACGAGTAATTTTTGTGAGGATCTCAATCTAATACTGTTATACGTATGATGTTGAATTTTTGTATGTAGATTAAGGAAGAATACTAAAAGTGCGGAATCTTTAATTAGTGTAATTAGTTTGGCTTTAATAATTATGCGAAATTCGGCGATAATTGTACAAGTTTAGATATAATTTATGGCAACTCTGTTGATAAAATTATAGTTTTATTGTTTTTCCGCCCTTTTTACATCTATGTTCTACTCATTTAATCTTTAAACTCAATGATAAGTTTTATAGTTCATTCATGAGATCCTCACGAAATTCTAGTGTTTAATTTCTTTTTATCTCTACTTGTTGTCGGAACAATATATAGTTTGAATTTTTCAATTCAACAATGCTTTGTCGTTACTAATGTAAAATTTTAGATTTTTATTTTGGGCAATATAGCCAGAATCGTGAATTCTGATTCTTATTGCACTCAAGAAGCATAGCCCCTTAATAAATTCCTTACTTTCCACCAGTCGAAAAATTCCTTATTTCAAAACATATTAGGTTTGATCATAAACTGTGCTTTGTGTAAAAAAGATACAAATTAAACTAGTAATAATAATAATAATTTACTTTGTTATATCAAATTGAACACTTTTATTTATATTATTAATCGTAATATAAATTTCTATTTGGAGTTGGCTTGAATCAGACTATACTTGATTTAATAACTAAACGGATAAACTTGAAGTTTTTTTTAGTGGCTAAATTTTTGACCAATCAGCGGGAAAACTCGATACAGTCACTGACGAGACAAGATGGAGAACATTCGTTTGTTTACATTACAAAGTTTGTGTGGTGTAAAACTGGTGTTACATCAGCCAATCAAAAACTTCAGATTTGTTCGATTAGTTTTTAAATAGAGTATAGTTTAAGTTCAACTGGGGATGTATCAAAAACCAATAAATCATAAATTTGTATGTTGTACCAAATTAAAAGTAAATAAATATCTCGCTGCTAGTGATTGCATCATGTAATACAGCTCAAAAAATTGCCGCAAGATTTATTTCATTATTGTGCAACAACAATTGCACCATCTAACGGGCTTTAGTGTTTTAGTCTATTATTTATTATTTTACTGTATTTATTATGAGTTATCTGGTCTATTGCAATAAATATTTATTTTCCAGAGTCAACATCTAAAATTAGTCTGGCAAGTACAGATAAAAAATCACATGAGTGTCATGAATCATTTAAATGCAGCACCAATCTCAGTCACACCGGGGAAAAACCATTCAAGTGCGACATATGTGGCAAAGCGTTCAGGTTGAAAAACAATTTAGTGGAACATAAACGCAGCCACACCGGGGAAAAACCTTATAAATGTAACATATGTCACAAATCGTTTACTGTTTGTAGCAGTTTAGTAAAGCACAAACTCTGTCACACCGGGGAAAAACCATTCAAGTGCGACGTATGTGACAAAGCATTCAATCAGAAAATCAATTTAGTGAGACACAAATACAGTCACACCGGTGAAAAACCTTATAAGTGTGACTTATGTGATAGAGCGTTCAGTAATGGTAGCGGTTTAACTGTACACAGACGCTGTCACACTGGGGAAAAACCCTATAAGTGTGACATATGTGACAAACCATTCAACATAAAAAGCAATTTAGTGGAACATAAACGCTGTCACACCGGGGAAAAACCTTATAAGTGTGACATGTGTGACAAAACGTTCAGATATAATAGCAATTTACTGACACATAAACGTTGTCACACCGGGGATAAACCCTTCTAGTGAGAAGTACAGAATATTCAATCACAAAACAAGTTTAGTAGAACATGAACGTTGCCACACCGGTGAGAAACTAAGACAAAACATTTATTATGAGATGCAGTTAATTGTTAATTAAACTAGGAAAAGTAAAAACAAAAGACTAGTGATATTTCTATGCTTGTGATTGGCTGGAACACCCAACATATCGAAATGTCAGATTGTTAAAATTCTAGTGAAATTTTTAATTTTTTAAGAGGGTAAATCCGTCTTCTGTTTTTATTTGTCGTAGTAAGTACATCGTGAAAAGTGTGTGACATTAATCTAAATGTGAGATTGTTAAAATTCTAGTGATATTTTAAATTTTTTAAGAGAGTAAATCTGTCTTTTGTTTTTATTTGGCCTAGTACGTACATCATGGAAAGTGTGACGTGTGTGGCATTAATTAATCATAGTAAGATAAACCAATTTTGTATTTGCAAACTTTTGAAATAATAATTTGATAAATAAATTGTTCCTATACTTGCAATGTAAAAGAGGTCAACTTTATTGCTCCATAGTTACCAAACGAAACTGGCGATTGTCCTAATATTTTATTTTGGATTGAATTATTATCAACTGTAATTACACAAGGGATTTTTATTTCGCCGGATAAATTTCTGTTTGTATTGAAAATTTTTATAAAATCACCGTAAGTGGAGTGTTTTTATTTTAAAACTATTTTTCGGGTCAAATTGCTGTCAGGTGACAAGGTTGAGATGTCAAACAGAAATTTATTCGAGGAAATAAAATGCTCGAGTGTAATTCAACAAAATAATTTAACGACTCCTTTGGTTCTTCTTCACAAATATTCCCAAACCCGAATCATTTCACTCACAAAAATATTAGAAATATGAAGCAAATGACATTTTAGTGTTTTGTTTACTGTTCGGTTGCTAAGAAAAAGGTAAATAAGGTTTTATCACTTGCAAAAAGTTACCTTTCTTTTTATCCGCTGTCAAAGCAATAAAATTGTGTTTTGTTTATGACTTATTTTATACACGAGTGGAATTATCAGATAAAAATCCTATAAAAAATTATTTACTTTCCTCTTCACTTTATGTTCTCAAGTTATAATATTCTTGAGCCTTATATTGATTTATTTTATCATAGCGACATTTAAGTGATTTTTCTTTTTAATTTCACGCGAACAAGAGCAACATTCTGGCAACACTGACTTCACTTTAATACAGTTGGCAATACTGCGACCAAGCTAGATTGTGTCATTGATCCTATTAGCTAAACGTCAATATCTTATTCATCTTAATATTATAAAATGTTTACAATAATTGATATAAACAAAATAAAACAAGAAACTTGTGAGTATGAAGTCAACAGTGACTCTATAACAAGAACAACAGAAGATTATAAGGTAGACAATCCAAGTAAACATGAGTCCAAACATAGTCAGAACCCAGAAGTTGTTGAAGAAATATTAACACAAGAAAGAAATGAAATGCAATATGTACATATTTCTCATAATATTGATAACAATGAGGCACAAGTAGAAAATGTTGTTATAAAAGAAGAAGTTGTGCCAAAAATTTTAGATGGTAAGAACAGAAGAAATTTATTTTGTTTAAAAATGTATGTACATCATTTGTTTTTAGATGAAATCAAACATGAATTTGCTGATGCTATTGTAAAAGAAGAATCACAACTTAATAATTATGAGTTTATTAATGTAAAGTCAGATTTTCACGATGATGCACTTTTAGATGGAACACATGATGAAGGTATGTTTTTCTTTCAAGGGAGAAAATGCATGAAAAATAGTAATGTCTCCTAATTTAACAGACATTCCTAATTTTAAAATTATTGTTATAGTCTGTTTTGAAACTCTAATAGCCAGTTGCACCGCTTCCACTTAAATTTTAAGTTTTCTTTAAATGAACAATATCGAATCAAAATCAAATTGTCAAACGTAGAAATAACATTGCTGTCATGAGTTCGATTCGATATTTTTCATTTAAGTGGTAGCGATGCAAATGGCCATAAGAGTAAAAACAAAAGTTTCGTGTTATTCTATGCTTGTGATTGGCTGGAACACAGCCGGTTGTACACCCAACACAACTAAATGTCAGACTGTTATATTTTGTTTGTTTACTTTCGAAATTCAAAATGATATTTTTGGAAATTTATTCTACAAGGTGAATGTAATTTGAAATTCGTTCTAAATTTGATATCAGTACATTTAAAGAACTTGTGGATTATAGTTTGGAGGATTTGAAATTAAACGGAAATGAAAATTCCAATGATATTTTGGATTTTTAAGAGTATAAATCTGATATTTGTTTTTCCTCGTAGTTTAAGAAACAGCAGTTTTGAAATAAATTAAGAGACTTTGTGGCAACAGTGTAATGTCGTGGCAACAAACTGTAACATAATTAAGTAAATGTGCACATTGTTCCCCTAGGGAGGAAAATGCAGTCAAAATTGCTTCGTGTAAATTAGAAGTTGCAGCTAGAAATCTTGATAAACATAAACATAACCTGTGAATGATATTACGAGGCATATCCAGAAAGTAAGGTGACAAGTGCTCTGAAGGGTGCAGGGAATATTTTTTTTCAAAGGTTGGCATACCTGCGTGTAGGGGGCTTCGTAATGGTCAAACTGAGCCCTGGTTCAATTCAATCCGTTGAGAAATGTCGTCACAGGAGGAGCTTTCGTCAACCTCCGCAGAGGCCATTCGCTCCACCTCCTCGGTCATCAATTTACTCACTTTGCGTCAAGAATCCGCGGCCGAAATCCATCGTCAACTTCTGGAAACCTATGAGCCTGAGGTAACGTCACGTCAGCACGTTTGCAAGTGGCTTAGGTTGTTTAAAGAAGGTCCCACTAACACTCATGACAAAGAAACGAGTGAGGCAGTCGGCCGAGGTTCCTCACTTTGCGTCAAGAGTCCGCGGTCGACGGCCTCACTCATTTCTTCGTCATGAGTGTTAGTGGGACCTTCTTTAAACAACCTAACCCACTTGCAAACATGCTGACATGACGTTACCTCAGGCTCATAGGTTTCCACAAGTTGACGATTAATTTCGGCCACGGATTCTTGACGCAAAGTGAGGAAATTGATGACCGATGAGGTGGAGCGAACGGCCTCTGCGGAGGTTGACGAAAGCTTCTCCTGTGACGACATTTCTCAACGGATTGAATTGAACAAGGGCTCAGTTTGACCATTACGAAGCCCCTACACGCAGGTATGCCAACCTTTGAAAAAAAAAAATTCCCTGCACCCTTCACAGCACTTGTCACCATACTTTCTGGATATGCCTCGTATAAAGAACATTACATCCTCCTTTGTAATAATTTTAATTTAAAATTATTCATTGCTTACTAAAATTCAAAGAAAACATACTAGGTTTGATCATAAACTCTCGCTCCACTCGCTCCAGTGTGTAAAAAAGATACAAATTAAATAAGTAATAATAATTTACTTGTTATATCAAATTTAACAATTTTATTTGTTTTATTAATCGTAACACAAGTTTGTATTTTTATTTGGAATATGCTTGAATCTACTACTTTAAGCTCAATTGGAGATGTATCAAAATTCAACAAATCATAAATTTGTATGTTGTACTAAATTTAAAGTAAATAAGTAAGCTCAAAAAATTACTGCAATATTTATTTCATTGTTGCGCAACAAAAATTGCACCATCTAACGGGCTTTAATGTTTTGTCTATTATTTAATATTTTACTTTAAAATAAATATTTATTTTCCAGAGTCAACATCTAAAATTAGTCCGGAAAGTACAGATAAAAAATCACATGAGTGTCATGAATCATTTAAATGCAGCACCAATCTCAGTCACACCGGGGAAAAACCATTCAAGTGCGACGTATGTGGCAAAGCGTTCAGGCTGAAACACAATTTAGTGGAACATAAACGCAGCCACACCGGGGAAAAACCTTATAAATGTAACATATGTGACAGATCGTTTACCGTTTGTAGCAGTTTAGTAAAGCACAAACTCTGTCACACCGGGGAAAAACCATTCAAGTGCGACGTATGTGACAAAACGTTCAATCAGAAAATCAGTTTAGTGAGACACAAATACAGTCACACCGGTGAAAAACCTTATAAGTGTGACTTATGTGATAGAGCGTTCAGTAATGGTAGCGGTTTAGCTGTACACAGACGCTCTCACACTGGGGAAAAACCCTATAAGTGTGACATATGTGACAAAGCATTCAACATAAAAAGCAATTTAGAGGAACACAAACATTGTCACACCGGGGAAAAACCTTATAAGTGTGACATATGTGACAAAACGTTCAGATATCATAGCAATTTACTGACACATAAACGTTGTCACACCGGGGATAAACCCTTCAAGTGCGATGTATGTGATAAAGCATTCAGCATAAAATGCAATTTAGTAGAACACAAACGTTGCCACACCGGTGAAAAACCTGTCAAGGTTTTTAATTGTGACATATGTGACAAAACATTTAATAAGAAACATAATTTAGTGTCACACAAATACATTCACACTGAGGAAAAACCTTTTAAGTGTGACATATGTGACAAAACATTCACTCAGAAACATAATTTAGAGGCACACAAATACAGTCACACCGGAGAAAAACCTTTTAAATGTGACAAATGTGACAAAACATTTACTGCGAAATACAGTCTAGTGGGTCACGAACGCTCCCACACTGGGGAAAAACCATTCAAGTGCGACGTGTGTGACAAAACATTCAGAACAAAAAAAAATTTAACGGCACACAAACACTGTCACACTGGTGAGAAACGAAGACAAAACATTTAGTGTGAGATGCAGTTAGTCTGTTTTTAAACTAATAAAAGACTATACTTGATTTCTAAACTAAACGGAGCAATCTGAAGTTGTCTCGCTGAGCCGTATTTACACTGTGTAAATACGAGAAAAATCACTAGATTTTTTTGACGGCAAAATTAAATTTGACCTATCAGCGGGCAAACTCGATACAGTCACTGTCAACAGCTGACGAGACAAGATGGAGAACATTCGTTTGTTTAAAGTACAAAGTTTGTGTGGTGTAAAACTGGTGTTACATCAGCCAATCAAAAACGACCAGTTTTTGCATTCCAATTTCAGATTGCTCCGTTTAGTTTAGAAATCAAGTATAGTGATATTTCTGTGATTGTGATTGGCTGGAACACCCAACACATCTAAATGTCAAATTGTTTTGTTTGAATTAAATGGAAAAGAAAATTGACCTATCCTGTCAGAAGGAATGAGTGCGATAGATACAAAGTAACATTGTGTTGAGTGAGACAGCAAGCTGGTGCGCAGTACGCTGTGCGCATGCTTGTGGCAAAAGGAAGTGACGTCAATCCTGGTGATTTTGACCGATTTGTACAAATGTCAAAATTTAATTTCAATTTTTGCTATTTTATTAATTTGTTTCATGCCTGTTGCGTACTAAATTATGCAAATTACGCAATGTCATTAAATTTCTCCTACATTTAAAAAATTTAAAATAAAAAATGTCAAACTTCAACTAACCGCACTTTCTATTGTCACAGCGTACTGAGCATCAGTTTTGCCGTCTCACTCAACACATGTTACTTTGTATCTATCGTACTCACTTCCTCTAAACCGGATGTCCAATGCCCAAGCATGCGCGCGCAACCGAAGTTTAACAGGATAGGTCAATTCTTTTCATATATTTTATTTTTTAAGAGTGTAAATCTGACTTTTGTTTTTATTGTTTCTAGTAAGTACATCGGGGAAAGTGTGACGTGTGTGACATTAATTAATCATAGTAAGATATACTAATTTTGTATTTGCAAACTTTTGAAATAATAATTTGATAAATAAATTGTTTGATCAGTAAAACGTAGTTATTTATAAAAAATATTGTACCGATTATACCTTAGCAAAAAATTCAACAGGCTCATAAATTAGATATTCTTAATTTTTTTCATTATCTTTAAATATTATTTGTAATTGGTCAAATATGTCAAAAAATTATTAATTTGTGTGAATTCTGCTTTTATTGCGACAATAGTATATTATATATTGAGGGACTAAAGTGCATGATTTAATCCTGAGGGTGAAGTTTATTTCACGAGCCGAAGGTGAGGGAAATAATCACTTGAGGGATTAAAGGTACTTTAGTCCTGTGGTATATACGCTATTTTTTGCACTTCATCCTCAAACGAATGCAAAATAGTTTAAAAGAATACACATTTTGTAATTTTGACAGTAAATTTTATGACAAATATTTATATTGTTACCATAGATACTCTGTAACAAATAGCACGTATTTACTTGACAACGGGATTAATTAATTCAATTCCTTGACAACGGGATTAAATATGAGAAATAATCCCTTGGGATCAAATTAAGAACCTTAGTCCCTAAAAATTAAAACTGAAGAACAGTTTTAGTCCCGGAAGTGCAAAAATATAATTAAAAACATGAATTTAATAATAATAGCAACTTAAGACATGTGTAGATGCATTTTTATTGTAAAAAGAGGTAATACAATTTAGAATCTTATACGTTGGCACGAATTATTATACTATTATAAATAATTTTTGCATAATGTAGTGTATTTTATTGCAAAAAATTAATTTGTTTATTTTATCGTAAAAATAGTTTTAGGTAAATGTAGAAAATACGCAATTGTATGAAAAAAATGTCTTATAGTGATATTGTGAGTTGCAGAGTACAATTAATTATTGCACGTTGCACAATACAATTATTTTAATTTAATTCGTTATTGTGAAAGCTTATAATTTTAAGCTGCGTTCACAGTTCGTAATTCGGTGAAATTTGTGAAGCTTGTCATATGGCAATTGTGTACTTGCGTTCATCAAACTGAAATTCGGTGCAATTCGTAGAAAAGTATCCAAACTCCAAATTTGTCTAGTAAATTTAGGGTTCGTTCTATTAATTAAGAAAAACTATATTTAGCTTGAATGAACTCATTTCATTTTGTTGATGTTTCAATGTTTCGGTTTTGACTTTGACTGATTTTCATTATCTTGTTTTAATTTGTTTCAATTTATTTCACCAACAAAAACAAACTTAAACTTACACTTATAAAACAAACAACAAACAGCTGATTATTCTCGAGCGTTTGAATAAGTTTTATCTAGATGGTGCTACAAGTCACAAATTTCTACAAATTAGAACTGTGAACAGCCAAATTAATTTCAGGGATACGAATTACAACGAATTAGGTCTGTGAACGCAGCTTTATGATTTTTTAAGTAGACTATCATGCTTCCAACAAAAGCAAAATTCTGCATTGTGACAACACTGACATCAGTCCTAAAACTTCATAATCAGTTGGCATCACTGTGCACCACTTGTTTGACTTGTTTGCTTTAAACGTCAAAATCTTTATATTATTACAATGTTTTTGATTGATATAAATGAAATAAAACAAGAAACTTGTGAGAGTGAGTTCATTAGTGAATCTACAACAACAGAAAATTGTAAGGTAGACAATCCAAATGAAGATGAGACTAAACATAGACAGAAACCAGAAGTTGTTGGAGAAATATTAGCAAAAGAAAGCAATAAAACAAATATTTTTTATAATATTGAAGACAATAAAGCACAAGAAGAAAATGTTGGCAAAGAAGAAGTTATGCTTAAAAATTTTGATGGTAAGAAGAACCTTTTTGTTTGAAAATTTATGTACATCATATGATTTTAGATGAAATTAAATATGAATTTGTTGATGCAATTGTAAAAGAAGAAACAGAAGACAACTATGATATAATTGATGTAAAGTCAGAATTATATAATGATGCATTTTTATATGGAACAGGCAATAATGAAGGTATGTTTTTGTTTCAAGGTAGAGAAATGTATGAAAAATACGAAAAGTGCCATTGTATTTATATAATTTTAACTTAACTTTACTTGACGTTTTCTAATCGCTAGGTTTACGGTGACATTGTCACTTAGCGTTTACAATTTAGGCTCTGTCAATGTTGTGTCCAGTGTTGTGACAGATCATTTTAAAATGGATCTAGATCAAGATCAAGATCTTCTCGTTTAATATGATCTAGATCAGATCATAGATCAATTTTTATGATAGGATCTTTTTTTCTAGATCAGATCAGAAATTAGTGATCTTTTTTCTTTAGATCGTAAAAAGATCAATATTAGACAAAATATTTGATTGTTGTATTACTTAACATTAAAAAAGACAAAAATACGTAATATTCAAGCGATTTAATCTAGTTTAAAATTAAAACATATTAAAAATATTAAACTGCTTACTCTTTTAAATTTTTAATTTCATGCATTAACGTAGAAAAAAATTTAAAAATATGATCTTATTTTAAGATCGTAGATCATATTTATTTGATCTAGATCAAACTTAAGATCCTTAAAAATTAGATGATCTAGATCAGATCAAAGATCACGTAAATTGAGCTAGATCAGTGATCTAGATCAGTCACAACACTGGTTGTGTCACAGTATAATCTTGGGCACGGTTAAATAATAATTAGGGTTGTCAACATGATCTTTTCTAACGGTCAGAATGTGTGGTGTCTTTGGCTGACACTGATTTAAATGTAAAAATACACTTTAATATTATAAATAGTATCAAAAATTGTAATTTAGATATATCTAAGCGGCTATGTTCTATAATTAACCTTTAGATCGACAATATTATGACAAAACGTGTTTGTAAATCCTCCATTTTCTACTAGGGAGATCGCAGTTATAAATAAATAATTTCACAATATTATGAACAGTCTCGTAGTGCATCAATTCATCGTCATTATTCAGTTTATAAAACATGTCCATTTTTACTCATTTCATAACATATCAATATTGACAGTTTTTCTGAAATACTTTTCATTTTTTCATAACAATATTTATCTGTTACTTTATAATGCAATAATAAGCTACGTGTTCTTTATATTTTACACCTATGAACTAATTTCAACTTATGACTTGTGTTGGTTTATTTCAACAAATATTTTATTATATTAATTTTTCAGAGTCAACAACCGAAATTAGTCCGGAAAGTACAGATGACCTAAAACCCTACAAATGTGACATATGTGACAAAACATTCCATTTGAGATACCATTTGGTGGTACACAAACGTTTACACACCGGGGAAAAACCATTTAAATGTGACGTATGTGACAAAGCATTCAGGCAGAAATCCAATTTAGTATCTCACAAACGCTGTCACACCGGGGAAAGACCGTTTAAGTGTGACGTATGTGGCATAGCGTTCAGGTTGGGACAAAATTTAGTGGAACACAAACGCTTACACACTGGGGAAAAACCGTTTAAGTGTGACGTATGTGGCAAAGCATTCACTCAGACAACAAGTTTAGTAGTACACAAACGTTTACACACTGGGGAAAGACCATTTAAGTGTGTCGTATGTGCTAAAACATTCAATCAGAAATCCCATTTAGTGTTTCACAAACGCTGTCACACCGGGGAAAAACCTTCTAAGTGTGACATATGCGGTAAAACGTTCCGTCGAAGTTGCAACTTATTGGTACACAAACGCAGTCACACCGGAGAAACACCTTATAAGTGCGAAGTGTGTGGCAAGTCATTCAGTGTGAAATCCAATTTAGTGAGACACATGCGCTGTCACACCGGGGAAAACTCTTCAAGTGCGCCGTAAAGGCACATTGTACGACGTAGTTGGCCAAATGGAGACGAAACAAATATTTGATTTGTGAGTTTGTTGTATTTGCTGGAATTTCAATTTTACTTAGAGATATCTGAATAAAACTAAAAACAAATAATACAGTACTCATTTTTATCACCTGTTTATAAGAAAATATTCTCGTTTTGATTATACTATAGACTGTTGTTAAACTAGGAAGAGTAAAAGTCAGATTCAAACTCTTAAAACTTTACTTTACTTAAACTCTTTGGAACAAGATCATTCCACCTACGGTGTCGTGATTTTATTAAACAATTTTTCTTTTCAAATTGCTAGGTTGCAGGTTTCAATACAATCATAAATTTATCATATATAATACCATTAGTGACTATCATTTATTTATTCCAAAAAAAGTAATGTATTTTTAGAACAATCATCAACTGACATAATATATAAGTAACGCTTCGCGGCAATTTTCACTAATGAATATTGTCAGTATAATTTTCACTAGTAAAAATTGTCACTGTAGTTCGTCTGTGATTGGTACAATTCAGCAAAATACTGTGTTTTTATTGGACGAAAAACTATGAGTGGAATTGTCATATACAGGGTGTCTCTGTACTCCGGGGAAAAAATTAAAGGGTATATACTATAAGACGTACTGATCATGGAACAAAAAGAATTTTTTTAAAATTCGCAAAATAATTTGCATGGTATTTAAAGGAAACATTTTGTTAGCCACTATGGTTGATAGCTATTTTTAATGATTCTATTTAAATCTACTAATTGTAATTGTTTACACAACGCCAAATAAATGTCTGATGTTTCTTTTAATTAAGTACGCTGCTTCAGTTTATTTCAAGTAAACCACCCTTAATTTTGCGAATTTAAAAAAAATTCTTTTTGTTCCATGATCAGTACGTATTACAGTACTTACCCTTTAATTTTTTACCCGAAGTACAGAGACATCCTGTATAATACCATTAGTGACTATGATTTTGCCGGCAATTTTTGGCGTCTGGTCACGGCTGCTTGTTGCGTCGAAAATAAACACGAGTGCGTAGTGTTTATTTTCTAAAGCAACAAGCAGGAGTGACCAGACGGCAAAAAGTACCAAAAAATCATAGTCACGTATGGTATTCGGCTTGATAATTTCTAGAATTATTTTATTTATTCCAAAAAAAGTAACTATCATCAACTGACATAATATCTAAGCAACGCTTCGCGGCAATTTTCACTAGTGAAAATTGTCAGTGTAATTTTCACTAGTGAAAATTGTCACTGTAGTTCGATTGGTACAATTCATCAAAATACTGTGTTTTGATTGGATGAAAAACTATGAGTGGAATTGACACCTGTAGTTACACAAAAGCAGTCAGGTGACAAGGTTGAGATGTCAAACAGTTTATTCGGCGGAAATAAAATGCTCGAGTGTAATTCAACGAGATAATTTAACGACTCTTTAGGTTATTTTTCATAAATATACACAAAATCTAATAATTTCACTGCCAAATATTAGAAATATGAAGCAAATGACATTTTAGTGTTTTGTTTATTGTTTGGTTGCTAAGAAAAAAGACAATAAGGTATTATCTCTTGCCAAAAGTTACCTTCCTTTTTATCGGCTGTCAAAGCGATAAAATTGTGTTTTATTTATGGCTTACTTTATGCAGGCCTTGAATTATCCAGCAAAATAAAAAGCTCTTGTGTAATTACAGTTGATAATATTGATTTCTATGTAAACCTTAGAATACGGTTGGCAACACTGACTACTGTGATTTGTCATAAGTTTAAAGCCTGTTTTACATTATATTTTTTCGTCTAGATTCATGCTAGATTTCTCGTTTGATTTCCATCCGAGATTCGTTCGATTTTCATACTTTATTTCCAAACTATTCGTATACAATCGGAATTCTTAGATTTTTTCCTAAGTGGTTCAAGTTAGGCAACTTCAAAATAATAATTAATATTCTTACTAATTCTGACAAGTGACAACTTAAAATGTGGAGGTTATAATTTATAATGGAAAAAATATTAACACAACTTGAATAATACGTACAAGTCCAAAACTCATAAACGTCAACGTGAACAAATCAAAACAAAATATTAAAACTTTTAAAGGTTGGTCAAACTGACTCCAGATTGAACTGCGCATGCGTAGACAAATCTAGTATGAATCTCGAATAGAAAAATAGAGCCGGGCGTATATTTCTATACTAGAAAAAAGTATGGAAATCGAACGGAACTCGGATGGGAATTTCTGATTTACATTATACTAGAAATGGCTAGGAACTTCTCGGATCAATCTCGAACTAGAATCTAGACGAAAAAAGTATAATGTAAAACAGGCTTAATTCAAGTAATTATCAATGTTAAAGCTAGATTCAGACCTACTCAATTATAAGTATAAGTGCTAAATTAACCAATCAGCGCTTCCACAAAATTTCAATTATAAGTGCGAACGCTGAGCGCTGGTTGGTTAAATTAGCAATTAACACTTATAATAGGGTAGGTCTGAATCTAGCTAAAATAGCTGTTTTTGTTAGTTGTGTGTATTGTGTTTTGTACATAATCAAAATATCATTGCTGGAAACCAGTTACTACACTGCGCATGACTGATCTGTCAAAATAATTTTAATATTTTTGTGCTTGCAAATCTTTTAATGTACTAAATAAATATGTTTTGTTTATCTGAATTTCGTTCTTTGTGTTTTTAATCCAATTAGAATTATAAAAATATTCTATCACAGGGGAACAATGGTATATGAAATAATAACGATTATTTTTGAAAAGCGGTGTAGCGGCATTTTTGCGAACTAAGTGAGATATTTTATTATTATCTGGTGGTGGCACTGATGAAAAAAATTAACAGTGAAACAAACATTGAAGCAGTGTTGTCACATCGGTATATACTCTACTAAATCTGACGGATTGCTTGGTCTATCTGGTACAGTGGCGTATCCAGACATCAGTCTTGGGGGGGGATATGAAAATAAAAATGTTTTGTACAATAATTAAAACAAATTTTGCGATATCGGATATCTTGCAGTCCAGTGGTGACGATGTTTATTTACAATTATAAATTATATTGTAAGAAAAAGCGCCGCAGGCGAAAATGTTATGTTTTATAAGGTCAAATACTTTAAAAATGAATTTTCAGATATACATAACATCAAGGTTTTTCCCTCTTCTACGTGCAAAATAAAGAAAAACATTTTTATGATAAATTTGTATAATAATAACAGAAAAAAAAGATTTTTCGTAGAGCTTGGGGGGGATATATCCCCTTTATCCCCCCCCGTAAATACGCCACTGATCTGGTAGTCATAATCGCTAGATAAATTAATTTAAATAAATTAAAATTAGTTAAACAAACAAAGGAGGCATATACTATGTTTATTATTATTTATATGCAAGATGCAAGATATTTTATGCGCAGTAGGACATTTCTATTATGACATTTTTATTTATATAATGGTATCCATTTGGCAACACTGCATTGATTTTTAGTTTAGCCAAGCAAAAGCTATTTGCTACTTGTTGAATGTTGAATTTACTCCTACTCCATTACCGGAATAATCACAGCAAAAAGCATGTTTACGAAAATAGATTTATGTGTCTTATGTCTTAAAAGTAATTCTAAACTTAAAAGTGTTTCATCAAAAGACAGCGATGGTGTAATTATCGATGAAAAATTACAATTTTTCATTTGTAAACAAGTAAGTGAACATAACCTTAAATTATCATATTCTTTTTAAAATATATTTATGCATTTCAGATTGAAATTGAACCAGATGATTCTATGTTGTATGTTTGTCCGCCTTGTTTGGATAAATTAAACAATGTGTACAACTACAAGCTGCTGTGCTTACGAAGCATTAGTAGGTTCAACAGTTTGATACATAAATTGAAATCTACAGATGGGACATGCAGTAAATTACAAGTTACACTAATTCGTAGCAAAAATAAAAAAACAAGTAAAGTCGCTTGTGGAAATGAACTCAACATTGACTCAACAACAATAGATGAGACTGAACATGAACAGAAACCAGAAATATCTGCAAAAGAGAAAATTGAAATGCGTTCTATAAATATTTCTGATAATGCTGAAAACTATAAAGGACAAGAAGAACATGTTATCAAAGATGAAATTGTAGATGAAAATGAAATTGAATATCAACTTGTCACTGAAATTGTGAAAGAAGAATCGGAAGACAATTCTAGTATTGATTTAAAATCAGAATTACAGAAAGAATCGAACAATAACGGTAAATTATTACATTTTTACATTTCTCTGTCAATAAAATAGCACTTTTAATGTCAATCGGTGAAAAATTTATATGTATTTGTAAACTGTTTATGAATTTTTAGAGTCAACATCACAAGAAGATTCAGATGAAAGTGAATATGAATTTGTCGATGACATTGTAAGAGAAGAATCAGAAGACAATTATCGTGATATTGATATAAAGTTAGAATTAGAGAATGATGCCGTTTATGATAAAAAGGGCGATAATGAAGGTATTTTTAACTTTATAGCTCTGTAACAAATTTCATGCGTATTTTATTCACGACTATTGAGTAATACATTCATTATAAAATTGTTTGCAGTTAATAATGGAACTCATTAATCAATAGTGGCTTTTTTAAATATTCAACAGGTTTTTCTCATTAATAAAACGTCTTGTATCATGGCGTTTGACCAATAGAACGTATAGTAAAAATTTTTTTGGAGAGGAGTCACGTCATCAATGTTGGTCACTAGATAATGACGTCACGGAACTAGATAATGACGTCACGGAATAGTAGATTTACATAGTATACTAATTTAATTTAAAAAAATCTGCTGTGGCCAGTACACGACCTCTCGCCTAATTCTGCTTATTCTACTAATCTAATAAATAGTTTTACTTACATTTTAATAGTTGTATGTTCATATAATATGTAAACGATAATGTAAACCAAGATGCAAGCAAAATATGTCAACTGTACTGTCACTGTCATAATAATTCAAAATGTAAAAACAAATTTCATATGTTCATGGACAACAAGATACTGAAATTTCAAAAAAGTAGAATATTAGTTACACTTTATTTTATTGTTAAATACTAACAGCTTCAGCAAATTGTATTTAAATTAACTGTACCCATACATAATTATATTTTCTTTTATTTTTAAATGCAAAAATTGTCATAAATAAATAATGTACCAATTTATTTAAGGAAAACTATTTAAAGTTTCAAAAAGTACTACTTCCGGTTTGCGGATTTCTACCAAAATCTTATCCGGTGTTAAGATCCTTATTAAAATCTTAAATATGAAATTTGGTTATTAAAGGTTTGATACCTTTTAAGTTATCGTGGACGAAAAATCGTCACATACGTCCATACATACATACGCACACACACACACACAGACATCATCGTGAAAATATTAAATTCGTATTCTAGAGACCCTGAAACGTGCTTATCCACCAAAAACTCATACTCGAAAATTTTGACCCATTACAATACCTCTCTTATAGAATATGAGGCGAGAGGTAAAAATGTAATGTGTGTTGTATTATTGAATTTACATGCGATGCTAAGTTTTGCGATCAATTTAATTGAATTATTAGACGATTAATATTTAAATATCATTGTAAAATTTAATATATTTCCAGTTACACCTCTATAGCGTTACAGAAAAAATATGAATGCCATGTAAACGTACAACACAAAACACAATGGGGGTTTTCACGATTTTTTGGTTTTTTTATATGTTAATCTATACATTAAAATATAAGACCCGTATTTTTTCTTTTCGCTTCAAAGTTGCTAATAAGTCAGAAAAAAATTCATAAAGTTTAAAAAAATAAGTGCCGCGAAAATCGATGCCGCGTGTAACAGTGTGACGTCACCAACATCTAGAACATACGTTCAACGCGCTGACAAGAACCGATACGTAGGTCTTACCTTACACAGTCAACATCTTGTCAACTTGAACAGAAAAACATAACCAAACTATTTCATGCCGTTTCATTTCGATTAAAACCAACACAAAAATTCTTCAATAAACTGTAAGTAATCGTGTTTGAACCTAACCAAACTCGACAACGTGAACGTTGGTGAACGTGTCAAAAATCGAAAAATCAACAGGTGGTCCGTCGTCCAAACGACAAAAAACGAACTTACACGAACCAACTCCTGGTTTGATATCAATGTTGGCTACGTCACACATGGCGCATTTCAATGAACGATTCAAAAGACTTACATTTTCATTTCGATAAAGAGGTAATAAATCTATCAAAATTAACAATAATTATCACTTTCCTATAATTTATACATGCTGAAAATTGATATCCAATAAGTATTTCTTTAAAAGCCGTAGGCTTGAAAACCCCCATTCTTAATTCAGTAATGCCAATATGTGGTGAAAAAACAAACTACAATTATTTTAAATAAATTAAAAATGCATTAAAAACATTATGTTCGACTTTAAAATTATTGTAAATTTAATGAAAATGCGCTATTCTTATAGTATGCAAAAAAGTAGTATTTACTTTATTCATTTAACATAACTCGGTCATTACTACAGTTATTTTTCATTTTGTAAAGTTTTGATGACATGACTCCTCTGCAAAAAAATTTCAACTATACTTAAATTTCCAAAAATAAAAGATGTTTGATAGCTAGCAATAAAATAAATAAATAATTTAAATGATTTTATTTAAGAATTAGAAATAGTAATTAACATCCAAGGTATAAACTAACAAGCCTTGTTTGCAACGACTTTTTCTTAAATCTTTAGATTTTCAAAAACTTATTAATGTGTACACAAAAACTTTATATTTTACTTTATTAATTTTTCAGAGTCAACTTCCAAAATTGGCCCGAAACCATTTGTCACACAATTGAATTTAAATGATCACGAACAAAGTAAGGACAGTGACCGACCTTTTAAATGTTACGTGTGCAACAAGAAGTTTACACATAAGTCTACGTTGAAAATGCATATACGCATACACACCGGGGAAAAGCCTTATAAGTGTGACGTATGTGAAAAAGCTTTTAGTCACATTTCCAATTTAATAGATCACAAACGTTGTCACACCGGAGAAAAACCTTATAAGTGTGACGTATGTGAAAAAGCTTTTAGGCAGAGTTCCACTTTACTAGATCACAAACGTTGTCACACCGGGAAAAAACCTTATAAGTGTGATGTATGTGAAAAAGCTTTTAGTCGAAATTCCCATTTAATAGATCACAAACGTTGTCACACCGGAGAAAAACCTTATAAGTGTGACGTATGTGAAAAAGCTTTTAGGCAGAGTTCCACTTTACTAGATCACAAACGTTGTCACACCGGGAAAAAACCTTATAAGTGTGATGTATGTGAAAAAGCTTTTAGTCGAAATTCCCATTTAATAGATCACAAACATTGTCACACCGGAGAAAAACCTTATAAGTGTGACGTATGTGAAAAAGCTTTTAGTCATAGTTCCACTTTAGTAGATCACAAACGTTGTCACACCGGAGAAAAACCTTATAAGTGTGACGTATGTGAAAAAGCTTTTAGTCGCAGTTCCAATTTAATAGATCACAAACGTTGTCACACCGGAGAAAAACCTTATAAGTGTGACGTATGTGAAAAAGCTTTTAGTCACATTTCCAATTTAATAGATCACAAACGTTGTCACACCGGAGAAAAACCTTATAAGTGTGACGTATGTGAAAAAGCTTTTAGTCACATTTCCAATTTAATAGATCACAAACGTTGTCACACCGGGGAAAAACCTTATAAGTGTGACGTATGTGAAAAAGCTTTTACTCGGAATTCCAATTTAGTAGGTCACAAACGTTGTCACACCGGAGAAAAACCTTATAATTGTGACGTATGTGAACAAGCGTTTAGGTTGAGTTGCACTTTAGTAAAACACAAAAGTTGTCACACCGGAGAAAAACCTTATAAGTGTGACGTATGTGAAAACGCGTTTGGTCGTAGTTCGGCTTTAGTGAGACACAAACGTTGTCACACCGGGGAAAAACCTTATAAGTGTGACATATGTGACAGAGCGTTCAGTAATGGTAGTGGTTTAGTTGTACACAAACGCTCTCAGACCGGAGAAAAACCTTATAAGTGTGACGTATGTGAACAAGCGTTTAGGTTGAGTTGCACTTTAGTAAAACACAAAAGTTGTCACACCGGAGAAAAACCTCATAAGTGTGATGGATGTGAAAAAGCATTCATTCAGAAATCCGATTTAGTGAAACACATACGCTGTCATACCGGGAAGAACCCTCATAAATGTGACGTATGTGAAAAAGCGTTTAGTTTGAGTTGCACTTTAGTAAAACACAAACATTTACACACCGGGGAAAAACCGTTCAAGTGTGACGTATGTGACAAAACGTTCAGTGTGAGAAACAAATTAACGTCACACAGACGCTGTCACACCGGTGAACAACCTTATCTGTGACAGAACATTCACTAATAGTGGCAATTTTGTGAAGCACATACGCCGCCACACTGGGGTTGAACCGAGACAAAACATTTAGTGTAAGATGTAATTTAGTGACATACAAAAGTTGGGTGTCGAGCAAAGTGTGATGTGTGGGACTAAATAAATAATAGTAAAATTAACTAATTTAACTTAATTTAATAATAAAATTGAATAAAAAATTTAGCAAAAAACATTGTTTTTCGTCCTTTATATGAGCATGTAGGTATACAGAATGTCCCAGTAGTCCCAAATAACAAAAGCTGCCCCTTTAGGCGGCCAATTTAGAAATGTTTTTTAAATTACGAGGAATCCAATGTGTTATAATTATAATGATTTTATCGATATTTGTAGTCGTTCTTAAAAAAACAATTAAACAAGTAATTATTTTGTAATACTTGTGTTTTATATCGTTGAAAAAAGAAAAAATCTCTATTAAGACGGGTCAAAGCCTACTATGAGCTCCATATGAAAGTTTGAATTTGGTTTGAATTTCTCAAAATATGTACGAGATAAAAAAATTCGAGGACTGCTGTGAAAAAGTTATAGGTGAAAATTGAAAAACGATAAGTTATTTGGGACTTCCTGTGTATGTATACAGGTTGGTGGAGGTGAAATGCGAACATAGGGAAATATATGACAATGGAGTTATCATGCTAGGCATCTTGAAATCCATCTTTCATAAAAATCAGGTATTCTGAAGTGTTTGTCTCATAATTTTCATTCTGTTATTTTTTTCATAAACCAGTATATTATCAAATTAATTGTATGAAAAATGAGATAGAAAATTTTTAAATTTTTGCTTATATTCATGTTTCCAACATAACTTTCTGTCAAACTTATTTACATCAAACCAAGCAAATTTTCTTGCGAAAGTTAACTAACAAGCTTATGACGTCATCGTGACAAACCTCTTTAAACGCTACCAAACCTAGTTTATTGTAGTATTTATCGGGAAAAATCGCATCATGTATAAAAAGTTCATTATTTTTTACAGATAATGCCTATGGCACACCGGTCGAGGAGCATCGAGTAACTCCTCGATGAAACGATAGAACGCACCCCGTCCTCGACGAAAAATAGGGGCGCCGCTATTTTCATCGAGTTGTTCCTCGATGAAACGAATGTATCTCATTTCAGACGTATCTTTTGTATTTGATTTCGCGCAAAACTTTGATGTATTGAAATAGATATCCATCGCGGACGGGTGCGTTCTTTCGTTTCATCGAGGAGTTACTCGATGGTCCTCGATGCTCCTCGACCGGTTTTCCATAGGCATAATAAATTTTGTGATTGATTCTCGCAAAATACCTGAGCAGCAAATTTTTTTATCACTTGTATTGTACACTGAATGCGAATTATATACAAGCAAATGTGATCAAAATATGCATGCAATATGCATTGAAATAAGGACAAAATATGCTCAATATTTGCACAAAAATAAACAAATATGCAATATTTTACAAATATATGCATGCATATGCAGATATGCAACATAATTTTATTCATTTTTACTAATAATTTATTTTTATAAATCAAAAATAACTACATTTTGTCAACAATGCACAAGTATATCATATAAAATAAACAAAACAACGTATAACTTCTGGAATACGACTTGTGTGCATACCTACCTTTAAAATAAATGTAAAAACTACTATAAGTGGTATCAAATTTGAGCGATTATAAATTTTATACATACAAAATTTATTTAAAAATTGAAATTTTGGGTTAAAAGGTACAACATATTATGCAGTTATATACATTTTTATATGCAAAGAATATTGAAATATGCAAAAAACATGTTTTGATCTATTTTTATATGAAATGCATATATTTGTAAAAAATACTAATATGCACAATAATGCAATATAATGCAAATGCATATAATCCGCACTCTACGTAATTAGGCTGGAACTGTGGTACTGGAAGACTGGCTCAGCTGATCAGTTGCTCGAGCATTGCTCGCAAACGTAAGCGCAACAATAGCAAGCAGTTCCAGCACTGCGCAGAATATGCGCAACAAACAGGCGATAACAGAACAGCGCAGCACAAAAAATCAAGTTAACAGTGAATTTCTTAGTTGTTTGTCTTGAATTTTATTCATAATTATTGTGCCAAGGTAATTATTGTTAAACATACATACATAAAATCATTTATAGTTCAAATCTTAAAATAAACTTAGATAATACACAATTTTATAATTTATTTTGACAATGTACTTCATCACAATTTTAATTTAATTTGTTATTGTGAAAACTAAACATTTTGTTATTTATGTTACCTACAAAACAATGACTTCAGGACCCAAACACTTCATCTTAATCAGTTGGCAACACTGTGCACTACTTCTTGTTGGCTTTAAACGTCAAAGTTTTAATATTAACAATGTTTACAATAATTGATATAAATAAAATAAAACAAGAAACTTGTGATAATGAGTTCAACAGTGAATCTATAAGAACAGAAAATTGTAAGGAAGACAATCCAAATGAAGATGATAAACATAGACAGAAACAAAAAGTTGTTGGAGAAGTATTAGCAAAAGAAAGCAATGAAATAAATATTTCGGATAATATTAAAAACAATAAGGCACAAGAACAACATGTTTTCAAAGAAGAGGTTGTGCCAAAACTTTTAGATGGTAAGAAAGAATTTTTTGTGTAAAAGGTTATGTACATCATTTGATTTTAGATGAAATTAAATATGAATTTGTTGATGTAATTGTAAAAGAAGAAACCAAAGACAATGAAGATGAGACTAAACATGAAGAGAAACCAGAAGTTGGAGAAATATTAGCACGAGAAGAAAATGTTATCAAAGAAGAAGTTGTGCCAAAAAATTTTAATGGTAAGATGGAATGTTTGTTTAAAAATTTATGTACATCATTTGATTTTAGAAATGTATGAAAAATACGGAAAATACCATGGTATTTAACCTACCTTTACTTGAATGTGTATAGTTCTAGTTGTCTCTGGCTGTATCAAAGATACTATATTGACAGATTTAAATGTAAAATACGCTTTAATGCTATAAATACTAACTAAAATTATAATTTAAATATATCTAAGTCGTTATGTTCCATAATTTACCTTTAGATCGAAAATATTATGACAAAACGTGTTTGAAAATCCTTCATTTTCTACGAGAGAGATCGTCGTTATAAATAAATAATTTCACAATATATAAACACAGCCGCGTAGTGCATTTATTCATCATTATTCAGTTAAAATTATGTCGGTTGTTACTCATTTCTACTAAAATTAAAATTGACAGTTTTTCTGAAACACTTTTCATTATTTCACAGCAATATTTACCTGTTACTTTGTAATGTAATAATAAGCTTACGTGTTCTTTATATTTTACATATATTTCTTTATCACTATACAGGATGAGTCATCGAAATGCCCGTCGTGGATATCTCCCTTGTCGTTAAAAATACAGCATAAATTTATTAACAGAATTTTTCGTCTAAGGAGCATAACTTAAAATTATTTTCACATATACAGAGTGTTGCATAACGACTTGGCAATAATTGTTCGTCTTTTTTTAAATGAAACATCCTATATATTTTGAATTGTATTTTATTTACCTATACGAACATATAAATTTCATTTTAGTTTTCCGCGGCGTTGCCAGGTTATTCAATTTTTTCTCTAAAAAAAGCCGAATACACGTATTGTTTTATAAAGGCGTACTGAAGTTATTTTAATAGTAAAAATTAAGAATTTTTTTTCTGTAACTATACTCTTTGTTCTGACATAACTTTTTTAAATGTTATTATACAGGGTGTTCAGTACAGAGAATCAAATTTACTCAATTTCAAATGGCTATAACTCGTCATTTTCAAATGGAACACCCTATATTTTATTATTCTGTTGTGTGTATTTTTGCATCTTCTTATGTTATAAAAGGTGTCCTATGCCTAAAAACATTAATTTAATTAAGTTCTAAATTAATGTTTTTAGGCATACTATTCAGTGACAGAATGAATTTGTATCGGTAGTGACCAGCAGAGACACCTAGGAACACCTATGAACTAATTACAACTTGCAACAAATATTTTATTATATTAATTTTCCAGAGTCAACATCCGAAATTAGCCCGAGAAGTACAGATGAGTCAAAACCCTACAAATGTGACATATGTGACAAAACATTCAATAAAAGATACAATTTTGTGGTACACCAACGTTTACACACCGGAGTAAAACCATTTAAGTGCGACGTATGTGACAAAACATTCAATCAGATGTCCAATTTAGTGTCTCACAAACTGTGTCACTCCGGGGAAAGACCGTTTAAGTGTGACATATGTGGCAAAGCATTCAATCAGACAACAAATTTAACAGCACACAAACGTTTACACACCGGGGAAAAACCATTCAAGTGTGACGTATGTGACAAAACGTTCAGTGTGAGTAGCAATTTAACGTCACACAAACGCAGTCACACCGGTGAACAACCTTATAAGTGTAACATATGTGACAGAACTTTCACTAATTGTGGCAATTTTGTGAAGCACAAACGCCGCCACACTGGGGTTGAACCGAGACAAAACATTTAGTGTAAGATGTAATTTAGTGACACACGAAAGTTGGGTGTAATAGTAGTAAAATTAACTTATTTAACTTAATTTAATAATAAAATTGTTTTTAACAATAAAAAATTCACCAAAAAAAACCAAGTTTTTCGTCCTTTATGAGCGAGTTAAGATTTTTAAGGCAGGAATGTAGCTGTATATAAAGAGGAAAAACAGTGCTCTACGGATTGTAAAATATTGAATCTAATACTAACGTAAGAACATTGGAATTTTTTTACGACAATATTAAATATTCATTCTACAGTGCGACGCATCGATTTTACCAAATTTTGCCATAGTATTGATTACAAAAAATGCCGAATAAAGAGAAAAGTACTACTTCTATATGTTTAATTTAGAGCATTTTAAATACAAAATGTATTAAAATTCATGCGTCGCACTATAAGTAAAATGTTATACAGTATACAGGGTGTTTCTATACCTCTGCACGCAACTTTAATAGGTTATATAATTTGATATACTGATTACAGAAAAAAAAGACTTTTTTCAAAATTCGCAAAAATATGGGTAGTGAAAATATAAGTTCCATTGGTTTGAACGTCCATTTAACTGCTTATTTATTATGTTATTTATACAGTAAAATTATAAATAGTATCAGACTATTTACAAATAGTCACTTCTTATGTAATAATTACAGTTAGTATGAAAATGAACCATTTGACTTGTAGAAATCCTTTATATCCCAGCTGTGTAGAATTGAAATGTGGCGTATAGGGATTTCAATGTTATTTTTTAAATATTGCTGTATCTCTTTACCTATTCACTTTAGAGCAAAAGCGTAAATACAAAAGATGTTCAGAATTAAAAACTGCATCCAACGAGCCCTTATTTATTGTTATAAAACGTTCGTGTCACAAGATAAACGTAAATTAAATTTGATAAATTTGAGCTGTTTACAGAGTGCCATGAAAAATAAAATGAATTAGTCAGATCAAAAAAATAAACACTTCAATTAATTACGATAAAATGTACCTTAGGAAGAAAAGAAGGAAAATAAAATAATTAATAATTTATTTTTTTGATTTGTGAATCCTTCTTATGGTCCAATAAATCAATTAGAACAACTATTTCAAATCTGTCAACTGTTAGAGTGACGGAATAAATATTTTTGTTTTGTTTAATTTTACATGGCAGTCTGAAACTAGCCTAAATTGTTCATTTTTACTTCCTTGTACGGAGTAATAAGGAAGTATTGTAATCGCGAAAAATTTCGGTTCTCAGATTTTGACGGAAATATCCGTTTTGACCTTTTCTGAATCCATTACGACTAGTTTCGTCGTGACGTCTGTACGTACGTGCGTACGTACGTACGGACGTATGTGTGTCGCATAACTCAAATACGGTTAGACGTAGAAAGTTGAAATTTTGTATTTAGGACTGTTATAGCATCTAGTTGTGCACCTCCTATTTTTGGTTTCAGTCTACAAACCGGAAGTAGTACTTTTTAAAAATATTTCGATAAATATTTAATTTTAGACAATTTTTTTTATTTTAAATGAAAGATTATGTGATTATTACCTAAAATCGGTATTTTATAAATATTTTTGTATCTGCTATCATTTAAAAATAATTAAAGTATATATTTATAATTTATAGTATTTCGGTATCTTGTAGTCCATGATCGATTAACATTTGTTACTACGTAAAATTTAAATGATTATGACATGACAGTGACAATAGTAAAATATGCTTTATATCTTGACTAAAATATATTTGTGAGTATACTAGTATAATAAGTTAAAAGAATTTTTAATATTATTTTACATTTTAGTTATTAAGAAAAGTATGAACACACAAGGCGTACAAGAAAGTCATGTGGTGTCCACGTCAGATTTTTTTTATTTCATGTTTATTTCGTGAAATAAATCGATTTGAACAAAAAATTGAAGCTTATTCGATGCAGATTTTAATTCTGAACATCTTTTGTATTTACGCTTTTGCTCTAAAGTGAATAGGTAAAGAGATACAGCAATATTTAAAAAATAACATTGAAATCCCTATACGCCACATTTCAATTCTACACCCTGTATGTATGTATCATATACAGGGTGTTTCCTTTAAAACAACCAGCGCTTTTTTGTTATTATTAATTTCTTAGTAAAACACGTTATTTCAGATATAAAAATAATACTATGTAATCTAGGCAATAGTCGTGTTAATAGTTGTTTATTGCATAGCCTACTTCAATATTGTAAAATTATTTCTGATTTTTAATACCATTTTACTCAAAATACTTGTTATACAACCCCATGTCATATTTATATTGTTGAAATCAGAAAAAAATCTCTTCCTAATGCACTAAAATTTTATATTGGTTACCATTTAAAAAAATATTAATTTATTTTGTTGTTTGAGAACCACTGGTTGAATTTTTTGTTTGTTATTGCTATTAAATGAAGCCCCTTTTGCTGGTCGTTTTTTGTATATAACATTTTTCTCTAAAGTCAAAAGATCGTACCACAGAGGCACATGTATGTATGTATACAGGGTGTCCCATATTGATTGGGTCACCATTGGGATCTCGGAAACTATAGGAGCTACGAGGTCGGTTAAATGGGCAATGTTGTGCAGTTTTTAGGGCTTATTTAGATTCCGTTGAGAAACATTTAAAATTCCAAACAGTTTGAAAATTATTCAAAAAAAACTGAAAATCGCGATTTAAAAAAAGGCAAATTACTCTGTAATTATAAAAGATATAAAAAAATGATTGTATTGTAATTATGTATTATTATTCATTGTTGTACTTGCTTTGGGATTAAAATAATTTATATTTTAATAATTTTTTGTTTAAACATACGTTGCAATACATCGTTGAAAAAAGAGAAAAAAACGCTTTTCAACCATGTAAAAATCCAATATAGCGCCCATTTAAAATAAGAAAGTTACTATTAATATCTTGGAAACCGCCATCTTGAATTTTATTCTGACATCATTTTTGAGTTTCTCTCATCAAATCATGTAACTTTTATATGAAACATTTTTTTATATCTTTTATAATTACGGAGTAATTTGCCTTTTTTTAAAATCGCGATTTTCAGTTTTTTTTGAATAACTTTCAAACTGTTAGGAATTTTAAATGTTTCTCAACGGAATCTAAATAAGCCCTAAAAACTGCACAACATTGCCCATTTAACCGACCTCGTAGCTCCTATAGTTTCCGAGATTCCAATGGTGACCCAATCAATTTGGGACATTCTGTATAGTGAGGAAATTAGTTTTACGTTTGAAATGCCTGTTAAATAGAAATATCGTTGCACTTTTGATACTTCTTAACCTCAATTCTTCGATAAATGACTTTAAAATTAAATATCATTGACATTGACGATTCCCTTGAAAATTTAATACGTACAATCTTCTATATTCAATTAATATTGTGTTAGTTTTATGTTAAGATCTATCGTGTGGTTTAGAAACAATTTAATAACGCACGATTTCAAGTCACCCTCCTACGCTTGCAAAAGAGGTCAACTTTACAGCTCTATAGTTACCAAACGAAACTGACGATTGTCCTAATAATTTATTTTTAATTGTATTATTATCAGATAAATGTCCTATTAAAATTTTATTTACCTATTTCTGTCGTCATCGATTTCGGTAGGCAGCAACCTTAATTTATTGATTGTTCCTTCGTAGCAAAGTTCCCTTTCCAGTTTCTAGAAGCCTTGTTCACACATGGACACACAAGCAACAAAAGCAAAATGAACGTGTGAAACGTTTGTGGCCTCAAAAGTGATTTTTTCTTTACTTACACAGAAGCCACTAAATAGCGGCGCCTCTATTTTACAAACAACACAGTATTTCTTACTGTTGCGTGTGTGTCTTTTATGTGTCCATGTGTGAACCGGGCTTTCATTTAGTTTTTTTTAGTTATTCACTTTATAATATTCTTGAACCTTACCTTGATTCATTTCATAATAACATTAGCGACATTAAAAGTATGTTTTTAAATTTAAGATGAACAAGAGCAACATTCTGGCAACACTGGCTCCACCTTAATACAGTTGGCAATACTGTGCAATTCTGTCGTTATCGATTTTGGTAGGCAACAACCTTCCCCAACAGTGAAATTGTTCCGAATTTGGGAACAGCAATACGTATGGTATGAGTTTGCTACGCAATTAGACACAAAGTCAACACATCCAAGCAGCAACTTTAGTGTCGTAATCGGAGCAGAAGCAGCAGCTATATTCAATACTTTCTATTTGACGGCAGCGGAACAAAAGAACGTAACTATATTAGAAATAAGTTTCAAACATATTTCACGCCAAAAACAAACGTTCTATGTTTATTATTGCTCGATGACATTTACGACAAAATAGTCGTAGGAATCAGATGAAAATTTGCATGAAAAATTAATTTTAATTAATTAAAACTATAAAATTGTCGTGCAAGTGAACTAGCAAAACTAATAAAAAACATTTAAACAAACAAACAAAAGATGTTTAAGAGAGAGGCATATATTTTCTGCACTGTTATTACAAAAAATCTATTTTACGGTATACGTTAATGTCAATTACATTTTATAATAATTTTATATTTCTATTTTAAATTGCCATTAAGATGAATACAGCTCCTGTCAGTTGTCACATGGTTGGTGGCCATATTGGATATTCAGCGATTAAACCAATCAGATTTCTTGAAATAGACATGCGCATAAGATGCGACCTACACTATAGTGCAGACGATTGTCCGTTTTTCTCGTGGACGATTCGTTAAAAATGCAACACCAAAATCAGTATTATGTATTGTGGCAGTACTGATTCGAGCTCAAAATCTGTTGGCAACACTTGTTAGATTTTTAAATGTTAAACGTCAAATCTTTATAACCATGTTGACAATAATTTATTTTATAAATACTTCTATAATAGACAATTGTACGGTAGACAATATAAATGTAAATGAGACTGAGCTTGGACGAGAACCAGAAATGGTTGGAGAAATATTAGAAAATGAAAATAATGAAATTCGATTTGTAAATAATGTCGATAATATTGAATACAATTATATCGCAGAAGATACCTCTATAATGACAGAAAATTTAGCGGTAAACAATCAAAATGAAAATAGACTGGAACCAGAAGTAGTTCGAGACATATTAGAAAATGAAAATAATGAAATGCGATATGTAAATAATTTCGATAATACACAAGAACATTATACCGCAGAAGATATCTCTATAATAGCAGAAAATTTTATGGTGCTCAATCCAAATGATAATAAGACTGAACATAGATTGGAACAAGAAGTAGTTCGAGACATATTAGAAAATGAAGGTAATGAAATGCGATATGTAAATAATTTCGATAATATTGAATACAATTATATCGGAGAAAATACTTCTATAATACAACATAATCCAAATGAAAATAATACTGTACATGATCAGGAACCAGAAGTATTTGGAGATTTATTAGCAGATGTAAATATTTTCGGTAATATTGAATACAAAACACAAGAAAGACATTGCATCAGAGAAAATACTTCTATAGTAACAGAAAATTTTACTGTAGACAATCCAAATGAAAATAAGACTGAACATGGACTAGGACCAGAAGTAGTTAGAGAGATATTAGAAAATGATAGTAATGATTTGCGATATGTAAATATTTTCGATAATATTGAATACAAAACACAAGAAAGACATTGCATCAGAGAAGATACTTCTATAGTAACACAAAAATTTACTGTAGACAATCCAAGTGAAAATGAGACTGAACATTGCCAAGAACCAGAAGTGTTTGGAGATATATTAGCTAACGAAGGTAATGAAATGCGACATGTAAATATTTTCGAAGATTATGAATACAATAAACAAGAAGGACATTGTATGGGAGAAGAAGATGTGCCAAACATTTCAGATGGTAAGAAGGAATGTTTTGTTTAATATCTTTGAATGATGTATGATGTAGCGATGTGTTGTTGTTTCTATTTTCAATCATCTTTTCTAGTGGTCAGAATGTGTAGTAGATCTAGATGTTTCTGGCTGTATCAGGTCATACTATATAGAAACTGATTTAAATGTAAAAATATACTTTAATACTATAAATAGTACCTAAAATTGTAATTTAGATAATCTAAGCGGATGTGTTCTATAATTTACATTTAGATCGACAATATTATTCATCTTTATTGTTCAGTTTATAAAACATGTCGATTTTTACTCATTTCTTCTAAAATCTACATTGACAGTTTTTCTGAAACACTTCATTTTTTCACAACAATATTTACTTGTAACTTTATAATGTAATAATAAGCTTACGTGTTCTTTATATTTTACATACATTTTTATATCATTATATATCGCACAAATTGTTACATTTCAAAAATACTATTAAGTGACAATGAATTTGTACAACTAGTGACACATTTGAACTAATGAACCTTTTCTCTGTTAATTGCTATGTGACGTCATTTTCGGTACGGCCTCTAACAAAATGCTCGAAAACTATCCTCGAGGTGCTTACCATGTTGCCAGATACTAGACGTAGATTGAAATAAATATATATATTTTTAAAATCATCATTATCAATGCAAAAATGAATAAATTGGATTGGTACATACTTACAGCTGCAAATAAAATAATTATGGGTAACATTTTTATTCCAAATAATAATCGAATGGTCGCGATTTATTTCTGGCAACATTGCATTTATCTGTCACTTCCACTTGTCATTTCGCGAGATAAGCAGTTAAGGTTGAAATTTAAACTATGGAATCTTGTAATAAAACAACAAGATTCTGTGCGCCCTTTCATTTTAAAATATTCATCACAAACACTGTGAGTGAATTTATTAAATATTTCTAAACTAACTTCCATTTCAAATTTCAAACATGACATTAAAATGCACCTCTGCGCAATATGTGCATCTCTTTCTATTACTATCTCTCTCAAGAGAGCGAAAAGGTCCATAGACTTGTTTAGTGTGACGCCACTTTCTGGTTCCAAACAAGAAAATGGCCACTCGTTGGTAAGGTAGTTGCTATGCTAGTCGATAAAACAGTTTGGTTTGACAATCAAATATCATTTATAAAATAAATTATTACGGAACTAAACTTTATGACGTGTTTTTAAGCCACTTTAAAATAATTAAATCTCAAAATAAATTTAAAGACGCAGTTATTGTCAAACGGCAAACGTCAAACCAGCCTGTTTTACCGACTTGCATAGCAACGGCCTTAGCAACGAACGGTCAATTTCTTTGGAACCACAAACCATATAATGCCTGTGGCACACCGGTCGAGGAGCATCGAGGACCATCGAGTAACTCCTCGATGAAATGAAAGAACGCACCCGTCCGCGATGGATTTCTATTTAATCGGTGACAAATACATCAAAGTTTTGCGCGAAATCAAATCCAAAGATACGTCTGAAATGAGATACATTCGTTTCATCGAGGAACAACTCGATGAAAATAGCGGCGCCCCTATTTTTCGTCGAGGACGGGGTGCGTTCTATCGTTTCATCGAGGAGTTACTCGATGGTCCTCGATGCTCCTCGGCCGGTGTGCCACAGGCATAAGAGTCTATAGATAGTCGACTGCAATGATATTAGTAACCGTGCTACTTGCGCCATCTCTACGAGGGTCCGCCTACTAATATAAAATCCAGGCTTTTGTAGCCCAGTAAATAGCTCATAAATTCAACAATTCAACAACATTGAGACAATAAAAATATAGCTGACATTACATTACCGTCCCCTATATTTACAATACTACTTCATTTTGTTTTGGAATAAAACTGTATAAGTAATAGAAGTATAAATGAAATATCTGATATAAATAACTATTTTCCAGTAAAAACTTGTTGAACTTGCTAATAACTATTTACCTACAACAGCTTACTTTACTGGGCAATATCCAAAATAACCTTAACAAAAATTTCCTATGAACGATTGTCACATTTATAATATAATACAAACATGGAGCAATGATGATGCACGAAACTTATCTTGACCAATCAACATTATCACATTCACTTCACATCATTTTATTCTTCACACACTAGCTTTTTCATCTGTCAACATCACAACCATCACAACTGTCATCACTTTTGCAGTTTTCACGCGGTTTTTCTTTGCAATTTGAAATTACTTTGAAATTGAATGCAGCTGCCCTCTACGCGAGGGTACTAAAACTAAAAATTTTAGTCACGTGATGGTTACAGCGGTTCGTATACGAGTTTCCGTACACTGTTTGGAACCAGTGTGACGTAACCACTAAACAAGTCTATTACAACGTCTGGCCGGGGTTCAGATCTATTCTGTAACGCTTCCGTTAAATTTTAACATCTGTTAAATGTGTCTTTTTAACAGACCGCTGTCATATTAGTATATTTTTGGCATTTTGTCAAAATTTCACAGTCCGTTAAAAATATATATTTTGACGACACCGCAAATTGAAATACAGTTTAAAGGAAAACGAAAGTGATTTCTAGGTTTTTTCACTTTATTTAGTTTGACATGTGCATGATATAATCCAGTAAAATAAGGGATAAAATCTGCAAAAATTGAGGGCGAAAATTTTATTGTTTTAAGACAGGTTTGACATCTTCTGCATGAATAGCCAACATCAACATCTCAAACTTTACTCCCTTTTTTAAATTAAATTTTTAAATCTTCGCCCTAAATTTGTGGAATTCGAGCAAATTTTTGTTTATTTTACTGGGCTAATGTATTTGTTTGAAGGTAAAGTTATTGTTTATTTTAGTTTCTTTATTTTGGGTAGACAACCCAACTGAAAATGAGACTGAAGATAGACCGGAACCAGAAGATCTTAGAGAAATATTTGAAAATGAAATAAATGAATTGCGATATGGAAATATTTCCGATAATATTGAATACAATAAACAAGAAGGACATTGTGTCAAAGAAGAAGTGCCAAATATTTCAAATGGTAAGAAAGAAGTTTTTGTTTAATATCTAGGAATCGATCATTAGGATAAAGCTTAGAATGATGTAGCGATATAATGTGGTTTCTTATCTTTATCATCTGAACATAACCATAAATAGTAGACCAAGAGCTAGCGGTCAAATTAGTGTGGACATTTTATTAGTCGTGAAATTGAAGGGTTTGGGTAGGGTTTGGGTTTTGCATATCTGCTGAAGGTCTGACAGTTTTAAGTGGCCGGATTAGGCTTCCTCAAGTCAAATAGTCATAAATGATATTTTATATTTTCATAATTGTCAAAAATTTGCTTGTTTTCGGGTTATCAGCACTTATTATATATTTTTATTAATTTTTTGCTTAAGTAAGCAGATCAACACTGATAACAATAATTATTCTTTAACCGCGAGTATGACAAAACGTATAACCTAAACGTAAAACTAATTTGATTTGTGAATGAGGCTTTAGAGTCATATGATTCTATTTTTGCAAAAAAATCCGAAACTTTTTTTGGAATGACCTCATTACAAATATTTAAAATAAATATTGACTTTTTTACAAGGCAGTTAAAAATTATAAATATTAATTAATTTTCAAGCTATAAGAAGGCCTATTCTGAACGACTTATACAGGCGGTTGACAGCTAATGGAATTTCATTTATGTGGTTTTATGTGCTGCCATCTATTGCTGCCCAATGAGTATTTAATTCAAATGATAAAAATAATTATCAGAGTTGCTGAATAAATACATAATTTTTAAAAAATTAAAATTTGTACAACGTTCATTATTACTTATGTCATTAATGATTGAAAACTAATAATTAAGGCGTTAAAGGTATTCATTACATCTATTTTAATATTTTTCTGTGTTATAAGTGTTAATTATCAACTACTGTATTAGCAATGGTTAATTTGCATTGCATTGTGTTTACGAATTTAGTAACACGTTATGGAATCAGTAATAAAGAATTTTTGAGAGCGAAGCGAAAAAAAAAACTGTCAGAAAAATCTTAATCAGTGGAATGTTAATAATTACAAGGTTCGCATTCTTAATATATCACGAAAATTATAAAAAATATTTACTCTAAGTTCTATATAAATTTATATAAATATTAAAAATAAAAAAATATAATTTATTGTTAAAATTTTAAATTTAGTACATTTGGGCAGCAAGAGATAGCGCCAGGAACACTTATATAAGTCGCAGATAGCTGATTCTGTCGCTTTTTCTTTGGGTTCCTTATTCTGTGGACTTGTATTTCTTAAATTTTTGAAACTTATACAGTAATATGCTTTAAAAGCATGACATTGTGGCAATGCTGTATCGTTATATCGTACGTTTGTTGGTCTAATGCAACAAATATATTATTATATGAATTTTCCAGAGCCAATATCCGAAGTTATAGATGACAAACCCTACAAATGTGACGTTTGTGCCAAAGCATTCAGTTGTAAACCGTTTTTAGTGAATCACATACGCTGTCACACCGACGAAAAACCTTATAAGTGTGACATATGTGACAAAACATTCAGTCATAGAACCTCCTTAGTGAAACACAAACGTTTACATACCGGTGAAAAACCATTTAAGTGCGTCGTATGTGACAAAGCGTTTAGTTTAAAAAGGTATTTAACGGAACACAAACGCATCCACACCGGTGAGAAACCTTATACGTGTGACATATGTGAGAAAACATTCAGAAATAGTGGCAATTTAGTGACACACAGACGTCGACACACCGGGGATAAACCCTTCAAGTGCGACATAATATGTGACAGAACATTCCGTAATAGTGGAAATTTAGTGGCACACAAATACAGTCACACCGGCGAGAAATTTTATAAGTGTGACAGTACTAGTGGCAAGTTTGTGAAACGCAAACGTCGTCACACCGGTGATAAACCCTCCAAGTGCGACGTATATGACAAAGTATTTCGTCATAGAAGCAGTTTAGTGAATCACAAACCTTTACTCACCGGGGAAATACTATTCAAGGGCGACATACGTGACAAAACATTCAGTCTAAGAACAAATACAGTGGCACATAAATACACTCACACCGGGGATAAACCATTTAAGTGCGAGATATGTAACAAAATATTCCGTCATAGAAGCAGTTTAGTGAATCACAAACATTTACACACTGGGGAAAAACTATTCAAATGCGACATGTGTGACAAAGTATACAGTTTCAAAAGATATTTAACGGAACACAAACGTACTCACACCGGTGAGAAACCTTATAAGTGTGACCTATGTGAAAGAACGTTCTGTCAGGGTAGCAGTTTAGTGGCTCACAAACGGTGTCACACCGGGGATAAACCCTTTAAGTGCGACACATGTGACAGAACATTCAGTTGTAGTGTCAATTTAGTAACACACAAACGCACTCACACCGGTGAGAAACCTTATAAGTGGGACATATGTGACAAAACATTTAGTAATAGTGACAATCGTCGTCACACCGGGGATGAACCCTTCAAGTGCAACGTGTGTGACAAAATATTTCGTACTAGAAGCAGTTTAGTGCATCACAAAAGTTTACACACCGGAGAAAAACCCTTCAAGTGCGACATGTGTGAGAAAGCGTTCCGTTTGAAAATCAATTTAGTGGAACATGTACGCACGCACACCGGTGAGAAACCTTATAAGTGTAACATATGTGACAGAACGTTCAGTCAAGCTGGTAGTTTAGTGGCACACCAACGTCATCACACCGGGGATAAACCCTTTAAGTGCGACATATGTGATAGAACATTCGGTTGTAGTAAAACTTTAGTGACACACAAATACAGTCACACCGGTGAGAAACCTTATAAGTGTGACATATGTGACAGCACGTTCGCCCAGAGTAACAGTTTAGTGAAGCACAAACGATGCCACACCGGGGAAAGACCCTTCAAGTGCGACGTATGTGACAAATCATTCAGTCTGAGAACAACTTTAGTGTCACACAAACGCTGTCACACCGGTGAGAAGCCTTATAAGTGTGACATGTGTGACAAAACATTCAATAGCAGTAGCAATTGTCTGAAGCACAAACGTCGGCACACCGGGGAAAAACCGATACAAAACATTAGTGTGGGATGCAGTTCAGTCGCACAAAAGTAAGTTGTCAGGAAAAGTGTGATGTGTGTGAAAATAATAGATTAACTAATTTTTATTTGCAAACCTTTGAATTTTGTAATAAAAATAATGATTTAATACATTTTTCAAAAAAATTTAAATGCCTGATCACAGTGACTATATAACAACAGAAAAAAAAAACTATACACAAAGATACAAACGAAATAGTTATTTGTATAACAAGTTTTGAAAATATAGTTTTGTCGAATGGTTACAATCGTTTAAGTTCCACAAAATATATTCAATACGTGTTATACGCAAAATAAGAAAGTAAAAAATACAAAAATAACCATTAATTTACTGCCAAGTTTTTAAATTTTTGTGAAATATCAATGTTGTTGGGAAAACAATGGACATTCATATTTGCAACTCTCCCTTCGCTCGGGCTGCATTTTTGTCAAATGTATCTTTAAAATTTCCAGTTGCTATATAATTTTGTTGAATACTTACAATTTTATAAATCTATAGCAGTTACAGATTGTCACATATCCCAATATAAATAGACTTGTATAGTGTGACGTCACTTTCTGGTTCCAAACAAGAAAATGGCCACTCGTTGCTAAGGTAGTTGCTATGCTAGTCGATAAAACAGTTTGGTTTGACAATCAAAAATCATTTATAAAATAATTTATTACCGAACTAAACTTTATGACGTGTTTTTAAGCCACTTTAAAACAATTAAATCTCAAAATAAATTTAAAGACGCAGTTATTGTCAAACGGCAAACGTCAAACCAGCCTGTTTTACCGACTTGCATAGCAACGGTCTTAGCAACGAACGGCCAATTTCTTGTTTGGAACCAGTGTGACGTAACCACTAAACAAGTATAGATTTGTAATTTGGTGTTAAACGTAAAACGGAATCAGTCTTGCCAATTAAGCTATATTTTCGTCAAATTTGAATAAATAATAATAACTAATTTACAAAAGGCAGAAGTTTTATTACAGAATATTGCGAATAAATAATAAATTAAATCCATATTCAGTAAGTTCAGTAATTATTTTCAAGTATTTGGCAACACTGCTTCATGTTTCGTCTAATTTTTCCAGACTTCTATTTGTTTATATTTAAAATAATAGCATAACTGGTATTATATGAGGTAAGAGATACATTTTTTGTGGAAAAACTTTTAAAAATATCTTTATTATGTGACCTATTTTATGTTTAAAATATCTATATTATCTACCTAACCCACGGTGACTAGAAGATAGGTTGGGATACTTCCTATAGTTACCATTATACACAAATGGTCAGATTTTTTTCTTCTAAAGTTAGTTCTATAGATGGCACTAGTGCATCACTACAGTCGATGCTAAATAACAACAAATGTACAAATTTTGTTCAAAATGAAACTTAATATTTATTACAATTCATCTAATAAACAATAATGGTTCCAAAACATATATTATTTGAAAAGTGACATTTATTTGATTGACAAGTAGAAAATTTAGTCAAATAAATTTAACTAATCATATCTAGAGTTGGATAAATTTTGATTTTGTTCTAAATTATAATAAGAAGAATCTTTAACAATTAATAAAGAACCATATTTTGCAATAAATTTTAAACTTTATGCCTAGTGCACACGGAGCAACATTTTGACATGTTTCCTGAAAAAAGTTTCCGGAAACTTCAAAGTTTTAACGGCGCCTATAAAAATGAGGCGTTTTCAGGAAACGTTGTGAAGTGCAACTAACTTCTTATTTGTCAAATCGTCAAATGTGACATGTGATCATAAACATATTTATTGTTTTTCAAAAAAAATCTCCATTTTCTGGAAACTTTTTTCAGGAAACTTGTCAAAATGTTTCTCCGTGTGCACTGGGTATTAGATATGTCAAATTGATTCTAAAATGTACGATAGAGGTCTCCATCCTCTTAAAGCATACTAGAAAGAGATTTTTTTTACCACGTTGACAGCTCAAGTGTCCTAACCCAACCCATCTTCTAGTAACCGTGACCTAACCTAACAAACACTTAACCTAAAATATTTTTTACATGTCTAGTTGTCAAAAAGAAAAAGGAATTCGAACCAAGGATACAAACTGTGATCAATATGAGCTTTACCTACAATATATGGAAACAGACTATGCGTTCTGCAATAAAACGATAAATCCAACACAAGAAGACGAATATTTGGAAACCAAGTGGAAAGAGTTATGCAATAAATTAAATGCGTTGGGAGACGGCCGCAATTTAACTGTAGACGAGTGGCGAAAGGTATTGTCAAACTTGTTTATTATGTTCCTGGGTATTGGAAACGCACAATTTAATCATTTTTCAGACGACCACTATAGATAATAGCCATAACCACGGTTATAGAATAATTAGGTTTGCTAACATGATCTTTTCTAGAGGTCAGAATGTGTAATAGATCTAGGTGTCTCTGGCTGTATCAGGTCATACTATACAGAGAGTTTTTTTTATAAGTAAACATAGGGCATGTCATTACCATAGTTACAGTGTTACAGGATGACAGCAATGCATTAGAGCGTTTTTTACCTCTCGCCTAGAGAGGTATAGGGATCGTGAAAAAATTCGATGTCGAGATATTTGTCAATAAGCACGTTTTAGCACCTTTAGAACCCATTTTGACTATTTTCACGATGATGTCTGTGTGTGTGTGTGTGTGTCTGTGTGTATGTATGGAAGTCTGTATGTGCGCCTACTATAGTCTTTCGTTCTGATTCATTATCTCAAATTCTACTGAACATAAAATTCTAATATTTTACAATATACATTTGTATATGTTAATGAAGAACTGATTAGATTTTGGTAAAAATCTGCCAACCGGAAATGGTATTTTCTTGAAGCATTTTACCATTTTTGCAAAAAAATATAGAAAATTCTGCGATAGCTACAATTTGTCATGCGACATTTCAAAGAACAAATTATATCTTACAATATTTATTTAACATCTTGTCTATATCATTTACCAATAAAGGAAAATTATTTTTCAAAGATATATAATTTTACCTACCACGATTTGTAAATCACAATATAGGAAAAAATTTAAAACAAAAATGAATATGTCAATATGACAGATGAACAGACGTATGCATAATTTCTGAAATGTTTGTGGCACCATTTTAAAATAAATGTAAATATTATTAACTGAACATAATGTAATAATAGTAATAAGGTAATAATAAAGTTAAATTTTTATCTCTAAAGAGATAATTTAGAACTAAGAACTATAAAATTATTTTCAAAAAGTTTGTAAATTTATTGCAAAATTATAATTTAAGAAAGCCTAACTAAAACCAAATTCTCATAAATTACAGTGTTAAAGCGAGAGGTCGTGTGCTGGCCACAACAGATTTTTTTATCAGTAAACATAGGGATAATTAACATACGAAAATAAATATGAAATATAAATTAAAGAAATGATAAATTATTCATTTATGTTTTCTACACTTAAGAACTAGGTGGATACATTAAACTAATGAGAATTTAAGAACTAGGTAGACACTTAAAAATAATACAATGGTGACAGAATGAATGTTGAACAATTAATAAATCGAATTAGTGCTGCTTCCCAAAATATTACTCCTCAGCAAATGCTATAAATTATTTTTATAATCGTTTAGGATATTGTTTAGAAGTTAATGGTTCCAATTTTGAGCATTTCATTCGATTAAAAAGTTCTCATTAGCTTAATGTAGGTTCTTAAGTGTAGAAAATATAAATAAATAATTTATCATTTCTTTAATTTATATTTCATATTTATTTTAGTATGTAATTATCCCTATGTTTACTGATAAAAAAGACGCTCCAATACATTGCTGTCATTCTGTAACACTGTAACTATGGTAATGACATGCCCTATGTTTACTAATAAAAAAAACTCCCGGTATAGACACTGATTTAAATGTAATAATACACTTTATCTACAACAATAGAATAATGTATTCATTATATACGCGAAAGTAGTATAATAAACCCCTCCATAAGGACACATTATGAAATAATGAATTCATTATTTCACACTGTTAAATAATGAGTACTTTATTCTCTCGAACTGTCAAACTGCCATCACATCTGTTACATCAAGTTATCATTTTATGACGTAAGCAGAAACAGTAAAAATAATAAAAATTTGTAAAACGCTGTATATGACTAGCCTATAATAGTTCTAAATTACTCGGATAAATTGTCATGTCATCACACCAAAGTTTGAGGTTAGGTTAATATCAATACAAATTTGTAGTAAGAAAATTTTTATTTAAAAAGTTGTAGATAAAACGTCGTATTTGACTCGAAAATAATGGCTATAATTAACTCGGATGATTTATACACTCGCCTTCGGCTCGTGAACAAACTTTCATCCTCATTAATTATAGCCTACATTATTTACTCGTTAAATAATATACTATTAATACTATAAAATAGTAACTAAAATTGTAATTTAGATATATCTAAGCGGCTGTGTTCCATAATTTACCTTTAGATCGAAACGTGTTTGAAAATCCTCCATTTTTTACGAAGAAGATCGTCGTTATAAATAAATAATTTCACAATATTGCAATAGTGCATCTATTCTTCTTCATTATTCAGTTTATAAAACGTTGATTTTTACTCATTACTCCTAAAATTAAGATAACCTATATCTACATTGACAGTATTCTGAAACACTTTTCATTATTTCATGGTAATATTTACCTGTTACTTTTTAATGTACTAATATAAGTTTTTCTATTTGGCGTTCACAAAGTTAACTTTGTGAGACGCAACTGAATGTCGCCAGAGCTCACATTGTGACACGCAACATATTATTTTGGAAGGTTGGTATTGGTAGTATCAAATGATATTTGTCAAATGTCAAACCTCAGAACTGCCAAATTTCAGTATAACTTCTAAATATGCTTTTCTTAATTACTTTTTATTCAATAAAATTAATGAATCTAGTAATAGAAAACATATAAGTTCAAAATTAATTATATACTTTTACAGTGACAGTTGCAATGGCAATATTAATGTAACCAACAAAAACGTTACATACATAAATTTCCCTAAATCGACTTGTGTATATTGTTGCAGTTCAATTTTAATATTATAAAGACACCAAATAGAAAAAAATAGTATAAAAAACTATTTTATAAGACTTTTTTCGCACGTGTCCTTTAGTAAACTCGCCCGAAGGCTTGTTTTACTAAATTTGAACGCGTACGAAAAAATCATGTCTTATAAAATTTGTTCTTTAATGTACTATTACGTGTTCTTTATATTTTACATATATTTCTTTATCTACAACTATTAAATAATGGCTTCATTTTATATCTAACCACAAATACAAAATGTACCTCATATTACACAGCGTGTAATATGAGATTTCATATTCCACGCTGTATTCAACCAATAGGAAGCAAGCATTAGTCTGAAGTTTGTTGGTCGATGACAGATAATAAGTAAGGTTATGTTTTTTTTGATTGATACAACAAACCATTTAACTGCAACAAATAGTATCGTATTCTATCGTTTTTGAGAAGGTACATTATGGATATTGAAAATAGTGCAATATAATATGTTCACCTCTAGAGATACGAGAAGCAGCAAAAGCGGTGTCATTAGATTTGTTGCTCATTTGTGTGTTTCTACCATTGCTAAAAACAGTAAATTTTGATATTTTTATGAATTTCACAAATTGTAGTAATTGTACATTAATTTTGTATGTAAATAAATTATTCTAGCAAGCATTTTTTCAGAGTTAAGGGTAATGATCTATACAACACCAAGTTCATTTACAAGTAGTTGTAGATAAAGTATAGTATTTGACTCGCATATAATGGTTATATTACACTCAGATGATTAGAACACTCGCCTATGGACCGTGTTCTAATTTTCATCTTCGTGTAATATAACCTACATTATATGCTCGTTAAATAATATACTATTATCACTATATAACGCACAAATTATTACATTTCAAAAATACTATTCAGTGACAGCAAGTGACACAATGAATTTGTACAACTGTCAAGCAACTAGTAACCAGCAGAGACACCTAGGAACTAATTAGAACTTCTGACCGGGGTTGGCAATGAAAAACGTAGCCAGTCGGTAAACCTAATTATTCTTTTCTATGACCAGCCTTAAGGAGTTTCGATACCGATTATCTATCTAGGGGATCTAAACAAAAATCTATTGTATTTCTGCAGAGTGGCAACTTCTACCCACTAAATTTTGTTGTAAAAAACACCGAAAATATAAAAAATCTTATAGCGAAATATATTTGTTTATAAATATTTTATTACTATCTTTCAATTAAATTGTATTTTTAAGTCATAAAGATTTTATATTTTAAAATTCATAATTTTAAAAATCAATCGAAAACACGGCAACAGCGCTAGTATTTTAGCTGCTTTACGTTGACTGTTGGCTGCAGTGATTCTAACCTAACTGTCAAGTGTTGTCAGGTAGCAAATGCAATAGCTCATAATAATTGTTCTTTTGACGCTCCAAGATTAATGCAAGCTATAAGAAATGAGAACTTAATTGATAGTTTTCGTCCAGTCATTCATTATTTCCAAGACACTTTAAAATTATTTAAAAACATTTCCTGACAATTGGTAGAAATTCATCTTTCTGTTTCAGAAATAATTAGTAATGGGGAAAGCTTTGATCAAGTATATGACAAACGTACACAAAAGATACAGATATTATTATTTCTACTGTACAGCCTTTAAAAAGAGTCAGATCTTCTGGAATGATTAAAAGATTAGCGACATTTGGAATTAGTTACGAAATAATTGCAAACAAATTTAGTGATCATGGACCCGTCATGTCCCTTGTAGAGTTTTTAGTAGATGAACACGAATAATTCTTACTCAAATAGTTCTTCCTACTTATTTTCGATAGTTTCGTAACGGTGTTTGTATGCGCATTGCGAAAGTGTATCCAATTTCCTAAAAATGACTTGTGTATGTGTATTTTATTTGTTGTGAAAATATAAATATAATATCATTTGTTACAAACTTTATAAAATAATATGCTTCAACATAAACGCACTCTTAATTTCCAACAGTATTTTAAATTTCGCGCCAATCTATGATTTGCGACGTTGCCGTAGTTATCGCTCTTTTAGTTATGTGTCACGTTTTAAATTTTATTTATTTGAATAACTCAATAACGGTGTGGAAGAATCCACTGAATTTTAGTTTCATGATTTATTAATGTCTGATTTATAATTACTGTAAATCTCTTTCTGGTGGTATTATTTTTATAGATTATACAGCCCTTTAAAAATGTATTCTCATTTACTCCCATGTAAAACAGAAATTTTTAAAAATTTATTTTTAAAAAACGGTGTGGACGATTGATCTGAAATTTTAACAGTGAACGATAAAACATCCATCTTCAACTTGTAAAATTTTCAGATGAATGGTAATATTTTCAAAAACGGTATCGAACCTCCTTAAGATGATTCGAGCGGTTCAGTCTAGTCAAATCATGGTTTAAATGTAACTTTTAAAAATTACAATTATATGTTTCAAACATACGGTATGCAGGATTATGGCAACATATAGTACTATTTTATATAATATTTATTTGTAAATAAAGTAAATAATTTATATGTCAATTAAAAGTTGCTGATTTGACTGTCATACCAACTTTGAAACATAAAATATATAAGCAAAACGATTCTATTATAAAGATCATTTAAGCTTTAATAATATTGCAAACATTATAAATAGATGAATAATCGATGTACACATAAATATACTGTAGCTTTTGTAAGTTAAATGTGATCTAATATAAAATTTAAAACATAACATTCTACGTCTGACAACTGACAACATAGCATCAAATGTTAGCTGTCACTTTGCTGTAGAAAGTGTCAAAATCTATAAATTAGAACAAAATTTACAATTATACTGGACGGTTTACTCCAAATTATTATTATTATATTATTTAATAAGAAATAAAATACGAACGCATCCACATTAAAACCTAATTTGTCAAAAATTTTGTATTTCAAATTTATCGCAGAGTGCAACGGTGCAAGATCTACATTTCATTCCGTTATTTTTTTGAAATTCGTAACATAAAATATTTATTTCTGAGTTAACTAGGCGGTCAATTTTGATAATACTTCGCATACGGATTCATATATAACCACACATTAAATTAAATAGTATTTTAAACAAAGTTTATGGGTTTGAGTCAAGAATTTAATGTAATATATTCAGCAAAGTATCATTTTTCCTATACCCACCATGTTAAAAATGTCATTTTTATTTGTGAATATCTCTGGATAGAGACGGTCAAATCGATTGAAATTTGAAATGTACATGGAACACAGTGTCAACAGCTGATTTTTTCATGTTTCATTAAAAGTTTATGGATTTGTTACAACGCTCGAATCACCTTAACATAAACAAGTTTCAAATTTTAATGTTTTATATATTGATATGTATTATTTTCAGCGTTTTCTTGACTGGGGCCACGCAATCCTAACGAAATATAGAAAACTTGATACGTTTACAAACACGGGCACAGAGCCAAAAATGACCAATCTTGAAGAAAGGGCCTTGTCCGTATGGGAGAAAGTTGTCCCAGAAACACCGATATTAACCGATTATGACGGCCTGTCGTTTTTACACGAGGAAAGTGAGGGTAATCATCTAGACGGGGATCTCAAATTTTTTATTGAACCGTCCACAACAAGTACTGAAGTAAATTCAAATAAAGGAATTGCAGTATCGAAAAGTATAAAAAGTATTGCAAAATCACCTAGGCAAAAGACTGAAGAAATAAAAATAAAACTACAACCGCCAAAACAAATTCAAACTAATACGGAAAGTTTAGATGAAAATTTTATGCTCGCAATGAAAGACTTTTCAGAAGAATTTATTGAAATAGAAAAATTACAAAATGCCAAATACAAGTACGAAAATAAAGACTTTGAATTTGATTTAAATTATTTAAAATAAATTTATTGCTGTTAAGAATAAATTATTTTAATAAACGATGTTCCTTTAGTGTCAGTTTATGTTAATAAATACGTGCATAGTTCTATGTAAAACAATTCATTTTTTAAATCCATACTACCTATATTATATTTTTTAGTAACTATACTGGCGGAAAAAAAAAATGAAACACTTTGAAATTCGTGAAATTTCGACCATTTTCAAACCGCTATAACTCGGCGTATTTTCAATCGATTTCGATGAATCTTTGTGGACGAAAAACTTTGAAGTGTCTACTTTAAAGTCATGCCTGCGAATTTTAGCGCAACCCCTTCCGCCCCCCTCCAGCACCCCGGTGAATAATAATAAATTTTAATTTTAAAAATGTCCAACTTTGACGATGTCTATGGACTTAAAAATATTTTTTTTACTTGATCCATCAAAAGGGCACTAAAATTCACTCAATTCCCTGTGCAGAACTCACAGAACGAAGTTCCTACGATCATTTGGAACAAAGTTATGAATTTTTTTAAAAAAAGGGCATTTTTTGGTTTTTTGCACATAACTCAGCGAATTTTCAACCAAATTAGACGATTCTTTCGGGGAAAAACCAAATTGTGGGTGTACTTTAAGGGGATAATCTCAGATTAGGGTGATCTTTTTTCGTACCCTTTAAAACCCGAACAAAAAAACACTTTTTTTCGCAAAAATACGTCTAACTTTGGCGATGTGTACCGAGTTGGAAAACAATTTGTCGGCTCGATCCACAGAAAAGGCATTGAAACTTGTTCAATTACCTGTGCTGGGCTCAAAAAACGAAGTTCCTACGACGATTTGGCACAAAGTTATGGCCGTTTGAAAAAAAGTGCATTTATTTATTTTTTGACTCATAAGTCGGAAGTTTTTCGGCGAAATTGTTTGTTTTTTTCACGAATGAAATTTTCCTTCAAAATTTCTAATTTTTTAGACAATTTGAGTTACACAAAATTTTCAATTTTATTTTTAAATTTTCTCGATATTACAGGTTTGCTTATGCCCATGGCATGAAGCACGGTGCTCGATGTGGCATTTTGCTTCGTACAAAGCTGTCGCAAAAGGATGTTTCACCGGTATAGCAAAATGCCATACGAAAATTTGTATATTGCTTATTGCTATGTTCACTTCGTACTTTGAAGGTTTTTGAAAATTATTTTTGACAGCTGAGAATTACAATTCATCAAATCTTTGTGTTAATTAAATCAATAATTAGTAGTAATTATAATAAGAATATAACCCTTTAATAAACTAATTATTGATTTAATTAACACAAAGAATTGATGAATTTTAATTCTCAGCTGTCAAAAATAATTTTCAAAAACCTTCAAAGTACGAAGTGAACATAGCAATAAGCAATATACAAATTTTCGTATGGCATTTTGCTATACCGGTGAAACATCCTTTTGCGACAGCTTTGTACGAAGCAAAATGCCACATCGAGCACCGTGCTTCATGCCATGGGCATAAGCAAACCTGTAATATCGAGAAAATTTAAAAATAAAATTGAAAATTTTGTGTAACTCAAATTGTCTAAAAAATTAGAAATTTTGAAGGAAAATTTCATTCGTGAAAAAAACAAACAATTTCGCCGAAAAACTTCCGACTTATGAGTCAAAAAATAAATAAATGCACTTTTTTTCAAACGGCCATAACTTTGTGCCAAATCGTCGTAGGAACTTCGTTTTTTGAGCCCAGTACAGGTAATTGAACAAGTTTCAATGCCTTTTCTGTGGATCGAGCCGACAAATTGTTTTCCAACTCGGTACACATCGCCAAAGTTAGACGTTTTTTTGCGAAAAAAACGTGTTTTTTTGTTCGGGTTTTAAAGGGTACGAAAAAAGATCACCCTAATCTGAGATTATCCCCTTAAAGTACACCCACAATTTGGTTTTTCCCCGAAAGAATCGTCTAATTTGGTTGAAAATTCGCTGAGTTATGTGCAAAAAACCAAAAAATGCCCTTTTTTAAAAAAAATTCATAACTTTGTTCCAAATGATCGTAGGAACTTCGTTCTTTGAGTCCTGCACAGGGAATTGAGTGAATTTTAGTGCCCTTTTGATGGATCAAGTCAAAAAAAATTTTTAAAGTCCATAGACATCGTCAAAGTTGGACATTTTTAAAAATAAAATTTATTATTTTTCACCGGGGTGCTGGAGGGGGGCGGAAGGGGTTGCGCTAAAATTCGCAGGCATGACTTTAAAGTAGACACTTCAAAGTTTTTCGTCTACAAAGATTCATCGAAATCGATTCAAAATACGCCGAGTTATAGCGGTTTGAAAATGTTCGAAATTTCACGAATTTCAAAGTGTTTCATTTTTTTTTTCCGCCAGTGTATATACCAGCTTGACAACGCGTCCGGTAGATACGTTTTTACGGTCTAGGCCGGTAGATAAATTTTTATGACTTAAGGTAGTAAATCCATGGGTAGTGACAACCCAAAATATGACTTAAATTAATATACAGCATTCATTACAAGTCGTAGAATTTGGATAAAAATTAAAATTTATAGGTAACCGTTTAAATAACGAAGATAATTGAATTTAAAGTTGACACAAAAACGCGCTAAAATGCATTGCGTATATGGAAGTTACCAGTAGATTTATTAGAAAATATTATATCATAACAACTCAACACATGTTTGGAAAACGAATATGTTATTCTTTGATATTCAAGATATTTATTTAAAAAATAAAAATTATGTGTCACCGTAATAATTGTTGAAAAATCGCATGTAAAAGGTTCCAGTCTCAAGAAAAATTATGTTTTTGACGTCATACTCTGCATTCCAGTGTAAACTTAAATTTCAATTATTACCTCTCGCCTCATATTCTATAAGAGAGGTATTGTAATGGGTCAAAATTTTCGAGTATGAGTTTTTGGTGGATAAGCACGTTTCAGGGTCTCTACAATACGAATTTACTATTTTCACGATGATGTCTGTGTGTGTGTGTGTGTTTGTGTGTGTGTGTGTGTGTGTGTGTGTGTGCGTTTGTATGAACCGAGGATTTTTCGTCCACGATAACTTAAAAAGTATCAAACCGTTTATAACCAAATTTCTTATTTAAGGTTTTGATAAGTATCTTAACACCGGATAACATTTTGGTAGAAATCTGCAAACCGGAAGTAGTACTTTTAGAAGTTTGGAAAAGTTTTCCTTAAATATATTGGTACATTATTTATTTATGACAATTTTTGCAATTAAAAATAAAAGAAATTGTGATTATCTATGTGTACAGTTAATTATAAATACAAATTGCTGAATCTGGTAGTATTTAACAATAAAATAAAGTACAATTAATATTCTATCTTGTTGTCCATGATATGAAATTTGTTTCTACATAAAATTTGAATTATTATGACAGTGACAGTACAGTTGACATCTTTTGCTTGCATATTGGTTTACATTATCGTTTACATATTACATGAAGATGAAACTATTAAAATGTAAGTAAAACTATTTATTAGATTAGTAGAATAAGCAGAATTAGGCGAGAGGTCGTGTGGTGGCCACAGCAGATTTTCTTTTTTATTTAATTGGATACCTATGATTTGTAATTTGCATCCAAATCTACGATTTTTAATGATTTATTTCTGATTATTTGACTCACACCGAAATCACGCACGCTTATGACCGACGGATTTTCTACCTTAAGGGGCTATACTTCTTGAGTGCAATAAGAATCAGAATTCACGATTCTGGCTATATTGCTCAAAATAAAAATCTGAAATTTTACATTAGTAACGACAAAGCATTGTTGAATTGAAAAATTCAAACTATATATTGTTCCGACAACAATTAGAGATAAAAAGAAATTAAACACTAGAATTTCGTGAGGATCTCATGAATGAACTATAAAAGTTATCATTGAGTTTATAGATAAAATGAGTAGAACATAGATGTAAAAAGGGCGGAAAAACAATAAAACTATAATTTTATCAACATAATTGCCATAAATTCTATCTAAACTTGTACAATTTTCGCTGATTTTTGCGTAATTATTAAAGCCAAACTAATTACATTAATTAAAGATTTTGAAGATTCCGCCCTTTTAGTATGCTTCTTTAATCTAAATACAAAAATTCAACATCGTACGTATAACAGTATTAGATTGAGATCCTCACAAAAATTACTCGTTTTTCAATGCGTATTATTGCCATGCAATAGGCCCTTAAGCCGAGGTCCGTGAAGTTGGAGTCCCGACATCAAAATTACAATATAATAATTATTCTATAATTTTGTGCTATATTCCACAAATTTTTTGCTATGCCCGTTTTTGTTATATTCTCGCCTAGTCCCGGATGAAAATATATACATTTTTGTTATATCTATATATTTGTGTTCATTTTGTGCTATTTTTTGCTACAAATCATTAATTTTGTGGTCATCAAATTTACTTATTTTTAAAAGAAATTACTCGGGACTCCAAGTTCACGGCTAGTCCCGAATGTAAATTATTAAATATTTTATTATGCTCTAATTTCGTGCTATTTTTTTTGCTGCAGTAAAAAAATTTACTTGTTTCTTACGGGTGTCAAATGTTTAATGTTTTGTTACACTATAATATTGTGCTTAGTTTCTGCTATTTTTTGCAATAAGAAATAAATTTTGTGCCCATCAACTTACCTGAGTTTTACGACAATTTCAATGAGACTCACAAGTTTACGTTGAGTAGTGAAAAGATGTGACTGTACTGGATGTAAAATACTATTCACTGCATGTATAGTTATGCTATAATTAATTTTATCTCATTTTGTGCTGTTCTTGCTCTTGTTGCTATGGTTGTATTTATTTAAATATTTTGTTGACGCTGTGTGATGATTCGTCCTTTGATCCCGGTCTGTTTCACTGTAAACGAATCTTCACATGCTCGATTCCGATCTAGTAGTTTAACAACTTCGATTTTTGTTGCCTCCGATTCAGTTTTCTTCCCGCTCATCAGATCTGTAATATTCAGAACGTAAAGACAGCTGCATTGTTCCCATGTTTTAACTTACCGTATTATTGTGTTGATTATAAATGTGTTATTTTGTTGGTTATAAATGTGTTTTTCCGTTCATGATTAGTAGTTCTACAACTTTGTTTTGAAAAGTTTCCGATTCAACCATTCACAAATAGCAAACTGTAAAGACTGATTTATTTCAAGAATGTCAAACTTACCTATGATATAATTTAAATAGTATTTTCACTGTGATTTTCTGGTAATGTATATACTGTAACTTCTTTGAATTTTTTTGAGACTTTAACGAAATAAATTTGCAGTAGTCTCTCGACATACGTTATTACAAGTATGTAAGTGGTGGGGATGCGTTTTGGCACAGTGGCATTGCGGCAATTGGACACAGCGGGTATTTGGCACAATGGCAATTTGGCGCAGTGACATGTACTGAACCACGCATGCGTAATTTTGTAAATGTAATGCGTAGAGTGAAATTTTAAAATTACTGTCAAAAAGTAATGCAATGCATTACACATTGCTAAGAAATGTAATGTAATGACAATATCATTATTACTTATTAAAGCAAAATGTAATGAAATTACGTAATGCCTATAAAAAATAATAAAGCCTCAAATTCGGTAATAAGGCAGTCAAATAGCCTTTATTTCCATTTGAAATGATTCTGCCTAAAGCTCGTTTTACATTATACTAAATCTTGAACAAGATATTGTTTAAATTTTTAAACAAACTAAATTGTGTAGTATCATACAGCAAATTGTGTGAAATATTGCATTGCTTCGTAAATTGTCTGAAAAAATTGAAAAGCACGGCTGTCAAATTATTATTATATGCGAACTGCGCAGAATCACAAACGAAATATTATAGGTAGGTTTATAAAATTGTCTCAGTATAAAACAGAGTTCATTAAAAACAAAGCAATTTATTGCTCAAGATATTATTCAATTTGTTGCGCAATTTATTGTTCAATATTTAGCGTAGTGTAAAACGGCCTTAATGGGTTCTGCTAGCTTAAGATGCGTCAATATTTTATAATATAAATAAAAAACTAACCTTTGCTTTACTTTGACGATGAGTAGGTGTCCCAGAAAGTCTTTCAATTGCTCATGGCACTACACTTTAAATTTCAAATAGTCGTTATTATTTATATCACTTTTAAAAATTTATACACATTTCTACACTTAAATACATCACAATATATACACAAAATTATGAATTGTATCTTTTAAAGATAGATACACGCACTACGACAATCCGTGATGAACTGTTCCTAGTTCAGCGCAAACAAAATTCGACAGGTTCCTCTATAAGAATATTGGGCTCAACATAACATAACCCAATCTAATTTCATATTAGAATGAAAAAGAGATGAATGTGAGTAAAAAAATATTTATTTACGTTGAATTTATAAATTTTACTATTAGACTTACGTAAATATGTAAATACATTCGTAATAAACAAATAATATAAGTACACTCTTATATGCAAGCTAAATTATGATACATGAATGCAATATAATAATCATATTAAAATATATTAAACATACAAACTATATAAATAGTATAACGATAATTTTATGTGCATATATTATAATAATTAAAATAGATAACCTGATAAAAATATTATACAACATACGTTAACAATACAAAAATATAATCTTCTTTATTATTGCACCATTTTAGCACAAACTTTCATTTCTACCAGTGTTTGTCCGGCTGGTTTTGTCCGCAAATCTCCTAATTTAAATAGGTATTGTCAAAAATTGTAATTTAGTCTTATTTTGAGTAATTTCAGGATTTTTACATTATAGTTCAACAGTTCAGTGAAAACAACAATCACACATCGTAAACGTCTGTGGTAGTTGCGATTTTACACATGACGGTTCGGTAAAAACTCTAAATTTTTAACTTTTAAAGCTAAGTAAAAACAAGTTGCTTTATAATAAAACTCTGGTGTGGTCACCACACAACTTTCTTATACACAACTGTGTGTACTTGTATAAATATTGCACTTGACACACGTTTGACATAATAGAATAACTGACATAATTGACTTAGCGTGTTTGTTTTCAAACAACTATGATTATTGAAATGTATTTATTAAATATATATATTAATATTATATACCGGGAGTTTTTTTTATTAGTAAACATAGGGCAGGTCATTACCATAGTTACAGTGTTACAGAATGACAGCAATGTATTGGAGCGTCTTTTTTATCAGTAAACATAGGGATAATTACATACTAAAATAAATATAAATTAAAGAAATGATAAATTATTTATTTATATTTTCTACACTTAAGAACTAGGTAGATACCTACATTAAGCTAATGAGAATTTTTTTAAACGAATTAAATGCTCAAAATTGGAACCATTATCTTCTAAACAATATCCTAAACGATTATAAAAATAATTTATAGCATTTGCTGGGGAGTAATATTTTGGAAGCAGCACTAATTCGATTTTTTAATTGTTCAACATTCATTCTGTCACCATTGTACACATTATTTTTTAAGTGTCTACCTAGTTCTTAAATTCTCATTAGTTTAATGTATCTCCCTAGTTCTTAAGTGTGGAAAACATAAATAAATAATTTATCATTTCTTTAACTTATATTTCATATTTATTTTCGTATGTTAATTATTATCCCTATGTTTAATGATAAAAAAAACGCTCTAATGCATTGCTGTCATTCTGTAACACTGTAACTATGGTAATGACATGCCCTATGTTTACTTATATTAAATTTAAAAGGAGATACCTATAGTAAAGTAATTTACGATATTTATTCCTTATATCATTGTTAACATTTTATATTTGAAACATTTTTTTGGCTACTTCTATATTTGATATAAATTGAATTTATTGTTATATTTTAAGGAGGTTCCCTAGACATTTTAAAAAATGTTCTAATGCAACCAAACTTTGAATTTATGTTGTTTGTGTCATAAAAATGATACCTGAATTTTTTGGAAATTTTTGACCACGTAGTTTGAACGAAATTAATTAATAAATTTTAATATTTTCCATGGGCTCTTATGGCTTTTCATTAATTGATTAAAAAAAAAGATGTTAGAAATGTTCTATTTACTTAATTTTTGGCATATAAACGTATGCAAGCACAGACATCAATTTCCCAAAATTTGAAGAAGGTTGACCACATAGTTGTAACAATATTTTCGATTGAAAAAAAAATCTTCAAGTATTTTTTGATTAGTGAATTAGAAATTATTGTAAAAATATATCACCGCAACTGAACGAATAGCAATATCAACTAACACCCGTTGACCGAATTTTGTTTTACATTAATAAAAATATTTTTATTTTCATATCCGCCCCCAAGGTTGATATCTGAGTACGCCACTGCACTGATTTTTCTTCTACCGGTTTTCGAAATGTGACCAAAATCTTTTCAGCTCTGCGCATTTTACTAAACTTTATAAATACCAAGTTTCATAATTTTATCTTTTCTCATTCATGAGTTATTGAACATACGGAGCGAGCTGTCAACGTGGTCAAAAAAAGTACTTTTCTAGTGTGAATGCAAAAACCGAAACAAAACCAAACAATTTGTTGTCTATAAAAATAATGTGAGTACCAAATGATACGTTTTACTTTTAAAAGCGTAGTAACAAATTGACAGTATCTGAATGATCAAACTGCGGACAAAACTGGCGGAACAAAACACAACCTCTAACTATTCTAATCTGTTAAATAATTATTTTCATTGTTCTAGGCAAGTATCAAGGCTGGTCCTGTGCTTCACCAGTACGCTATAGTCCAAGAGCTAGCGGTCAAATTACTGTGGACATTTGATTAGTCGTGAAATTGAAGGGTTTGGGTCTTGCATATCTGCTTAAGATGGAATGTTCAGTCTGCCAAAACTCTTCATTTATATAATTTACATTTTGGTAACTCAACTTTTGATACTTGAGGAAGCCTATCCGGCCACTTAGGACTGGCAGACTGGACATTTCATCTTCAGTAGATATGCAAGGCCCCAACCCTTCAATTTCACGACTAATAAAATGTTCAAATTAATTTGACCGTTAGCTCTCAGTCTATTAGTCATTTTTCGTATTGTCGTCTTTTGACAACCTCTGTAGTTAAATGGTTAAAAGTCAGAAGTCCGACTAAGTATTTTCAACTGGCGATACCCGAATGACAATATGTATTAAGATTTTAATCGCTTATAGAAGTTAGCCGGTGTCGTCGGGTTTCACCAGTTTTACGTCTCTTGACGGAACCGGAACCGAATCCGGATCCGTACTTAAAAATAGAAAAAGTGAGAAGGTAAATTCGTCAACACAATTAGGGGAACACTTGAAATGAATTGAAATTTCATCCATTTTCAAATCGTCGTAACTCGGCGTATTTTCAGTCGATTTCGATGAATCTTCGAGGGCGAAAAACTTTGAAGTGTCTACTTTAAAGTCATGCATGCGGACTTTAGCGTCACCCCTTCTGCCCCCTCCAGCACCAATGTGACAAAATGGTTTTAAATCGAAAAAAATGTCCAATTTTGACGATGTGTACGGAGTTGGAATTTTTTTCGACCTTATTCACCAAAAGGGCACTAAAATTTGTTCAATTTCCTGTGCAGGACTCAAAGAACGAAGTTCCTACGTTGATTTTACACAAAGTTATGAGTGTTTGAAAAAAAACTACATTTCGAGGTTTTTGACTTTTCAACAAAATTTGTTCACGATTTAAACCATTTCTAGAGAATGAAAGAAAACATTTTTTCAATTTCGTTAAAAAATTATGAGTAAAAAACCACAAAATGCACTTTTATTCAAACACCCATAACTTGGAGCTAAATCGACGTAGCTTCGTTCTTTAAATACTGCACAGGAAATTAAACAAATTTTAGTGCCCGGTTTGGTGGATCGAGTCAACAAATTTTATTCAACTCCGTACACATCGCCAAAGTTGGACGTTCTTTGGTCAAAAATCGTGTTTCTTTATGTTGAGTTCAACAGGGATAATCCTAAACTGAGTTTAACCCCTTAAAGTAGAGCCAAAATGGTTTTTTTTTCGAAAGAATAGTATAATTTGGTTGAAAAGTCGCGCGAAAAACTTAGAAATGCACTTTTTCATACAGTCATAAGTAAAATCAACGTAGAGAACTTCGTTCTTTGAGTTCTGCACAGGAAATTGAACAAATTTTGGTGCCCTTTTGGTGAATCGAGTCGAAATTTTTTTTTCAACTGCGTACACATTGTCTAAGTTGGACATTATTTCGATTTAAAAGCATTTTTTTTCACAGGGTGCTGAAGAGGTGACGCTAAAGTTCACATGCATAACTTTAAAGTAGATAATTCAAAGTTTTTCTCCCGCGAAGATTCATCGAAATCGACTGAAAATTCGCCGAGTTATGACGATTTGAAAACGGGTGAAATTTTACCTCGTTTCAAGTGTTCCCCTAAAGGCTCTCACAGACAGTCGCAGCCACCGGTGGCAGTCGCGGTGTCTTTGCTCTTAGTACTTTGATGTGCTCACATATACGCGGCTGATACGCGTTCTGCAGCCGCATACTCAGCCCTTTCCGCGACCGCGTCTGTTTGCCGTTGTGCGCGGTTACCGTGGCGGCCAGTTGTTGTTGCTGTGTTGTTTTTTGGCCGCAGTCGCGAGCCGCCACCGCGGCTGTGTTGTTTTCTGGCCGCAGTCGCAAGTCGCCACCGCGAGCGCTACCGTGGCCGCGCCTGTCTGTGAGAACCTTAATTTTGTTGACGAGTTTATTAAGATTTTAACCGCTTATAGAAGTTAGCCGGTGCCGTCGGGTTTCATCAATTTTACGTCTCTTGACCATAGCTGGAGCCGTACTTAATAATAAGAAAACGTGGGAAGCTAGATGTTAGTGTGGTCTCCCGTGGTAGTATTAGCAAGACAGCATCGTTAGTTCCGCTTGCTGGAGTTGATGAGGTACTTGCAGCAGATGCTTCTCGGTGACTGTGGTAGCATTAACAGACAGCACCGTTAGTTCCTCTTGCTGGAGTTGATGAGGTACTTGCAGCAGATGCTTCTCGGTGACTGTGGTAGCATTAACAGACAGCACCGTTAGTTCCTCTTGCTGGAGTTGATGAGGTACTTGCAGCAGATGCTTCTCGGTGACTGTGGTAGTGTTAGCAAGACAGCATCGTTAGTTCCGCTTGCTGGAGTTGATGAGGTACTTGCAGCAGTGGGTGAGCAGATGCTTCTCGGTGACTGTGGTAGTGTTAGCAAGACAGCACCGTTAGTTCCTCTTGCTGGAGTTGATGTACTTGCAGCAGTGCGTGAGCGGTGCCGCTGTCCAGATGACGATCGGTGGTAGTGTTAGTTCCGCTTGCTGGAGTTGATGAGGTACTTGCAGCAGATGCTTCTCGGTGACTGTGGTAGCATTAACAGACAGCACCGTTAGTTCCTCTTGCTGGAGTTGATGAGGTACTTGCAGCAGATGCTTCTCGGTGACTGTGGTAGTGTTAGCAAGACAGCATCGTTAGTTCCGCTTGCTGGAGTTGATGAGGTACTTGCAGCAGTGGGTGAGCAGATGCTTCTCGGTGACTGTGGTAGTGTTAGCAAGACAGCACCGTTAGTTCCTCTTGCTGGAGTTGATGTACTTGCAGCAGTGCGTGAGCGGTGCCGCTGTCCAGATGACGGTCGGTGGTAGTGTTAGTTCCGCTTGCTGGAGTTGATGAGGTACTTGCAGCAGATGCTTCTCGGTGACTGTGGTAGCATTAACAGACAGCACCGTTAGTTCCTCTTGCTGGAGTTGATGAGGTACTTGCAGCAGATGCTTCTCGGTGACTGTGGTAGTGTTAGCAAGACAGCATCGTTAGTTCCGCTTGCTGGAGTTGATGAGGTACTTGCAGCAGTGGGTGAGCAGATGCTTCTCGGTGACTGTGGTAGTGTTAGCAAGACAGCACCGTTAGTTCCTCTTGCTGGAGTTGATGAGGTACTTGCAGCAGATGCTTCTCGGTGACTGTGGTAGCATTAACAAGACAGCACCGTTAGTTACGCTTGCTGGAGTTGATGATGTACTTGCAGCAGATGCGTCTCGGTGCCGATGTCCAGGGCCCGGTGGTAGTGTTAGCAAGACAGCACCGTTAGTTCCGCAGATGCTTCTCGGTGACTGTGGTAGTGTTAGTTCCGCTTGCTGGAGTTGATGAGGTACTTGCAGCAGTGGGTGAGCGGTGACTGTGGTAGCACTGTTAGTTCCGCTTGCTGGAGTTGATGAGGTACTTGCAGCAGTGGGTGAGCAGATGCTTCTCGGTGCCGCTGTCCAGGTGCTGCAGCGCGAGCTCTCGGGTGTAGATGTCCAGGCCGTACTGGCCCTCCTCGGGGAAGCTGATGCTGAAGCTGACGACGTCGTCCACCACGCTGTGCGACACGAACTTCGACAGCCGCTTCTCCTCCACGCCGTTCTTGTGCAGCGTGGCCATGAAGTCCGTCAGCTGACGAGACATGCGGAACTGCAGCTCCAGTTCCCGACCAGCGAAGATTAGAGCGTCCTGAAACATCAATGTGGTAATGAAAATAGTAATAGAATTTTCAAACACCGCATCAGTCTAACATCGATAGCCTCTATGCCAGACCAGTCGTACCCAGATCATTCAAATCTAAACTCCAATGTATGAATAGTCTCAGTACATTCAAACATCGCTTGATCTAACATCGCTTCCTTCAGCACCCGACCATGCAAATCTAGAATATTATTATCAAGAACGTAACTCAACATCAGAATTTACGAACATCGCTTTCTTTTTACATCGATTTCTTCTACGCCAGACCAGTCAAACCCAGACCCCGCATATCTAGACTCCAATATAGTGACGACACACATACTTAGTTCACATTTTACTCGCAAGAGGACGTGACGAATAGAAAAATGTATTTAATTTAATTAATTTAATACAAAGATAAAATTTTAAATATGTGTTGACTGATCGAGTTGATACAGACTGCCAGCTGCCAGACTGGTTTGTTTATTATCTTTGATTAAAAACGGTAACGTCCTCTTGCTAGAAGAAATCGATGTAAGAAGAAAGCGATGTTCGAAAATTCTGATGTTGAGATACGTTCGTGATAATAATATTCTAGATTTGCATGGTCGGGTGCTGAAGATCAAATGACGATTTGGTCAAATGACGATTTAGTCAAATAACGTTTTGGTTTAACAACGTTTCGTAAAATAACAGATTGATAAAATACCAGTTTGGTCAAATAACAGTTCACCCAAATATCCGTGTAAGATAAATTTCGTTTGGTGAAATAACAGGTTATAAGAATAAAAGTTCGGTCAAATGACCGTTTGACTGTAAAACAGTTTGGGCAAATAAGTGGAATCCCGAAAAGAAGAATTCATATTTTATCGATTGCTTCAGAACCACGTAAGTCTTCTCCTTTTCCGTAGAGGCCTTAGACTAAACAGCTTGTACCTGATGCGTGATGGGCACCAGTCCGAAGAGGCGTGTGGCCTTGGTGGGCCCCCACTCGCCGCTAGCGCAGTCGGGCAGCGGCACCATGACGGTCTGCAGCTGGTCGCAGCAGATCTTCAACTTGCACACGCTCTTGAACTTCATGGGCTCGCCGGTGAGGTACTCGGCCGGCGTGACCGCGTTGCCGAACATGTCCAGCAGGAACGCCCCGCTGCACGGCGCGTGCACGCGGAACGCCGCTGTGTTGCCCACCACCGACTGCAACACACAAAGGGATCATTGATTATTCGAAATGAACTATTTCCCACATCTTAAATGAACCTATCATTTGCTTCAGTTTTTTTTAAAATTCTGACCAATGACGTACATAATATACCGGCAAAAATTGTGAAAATGCTAAATCGCATGACACAAATATCAGCCAATGGAATAAATGACTACAATAATAGTAACCATGGTTATACAAAAATTTAGCGGAATTTTTTACTAGTAACTTGAGGAACTTAACTATATACGGAAACTTTACTGTCATATGGCAGTTTGACGTCAAATTAAAAATTGGTTGAATTGTCATTTTGAGTGTAAATAAGCAAATAATAAGGTAAATAATACATATGTATTAATGTTAAATACAAATTTAGTAAATATTTCAAGTTTGTGTTGTAAAAAGAATTCAAAAATAGAGCGGCGGTGTCATTGCGATTTTCTTACCGAATATGCACTCGTGCATTCATTCATATCTAAGAAATTGTTCTATCGTGCATTCCAACAACGTAATTAGCTGCCGTGTACCACTCGAGCTAATGAAGACGTTGTTGGAAAGCGCTCAACAACAACAAGCGCACATGTGATAAGTGACTATTTCCCACATATTAAGTAAACCAATCATTTGCTTCATATTTTTTAAATTCTGACCAAAGACGTATAAGCCAAATGAATCTTATCATGACAACTTCTTACGATGAACTAAAAAAATATATCATAGTTTGGAACCAATTAATAATGATCTTGTCAAATGAAAGAAACTAAAATTTTGACATTCAGACTCAGAGATTAGTAAAACAATTAAATGTCAAAATAAACAACCGTTTCGACACAAAAAATTCGCGTTGATTTAAAAACACGAAAAACTAGGAACAATTATTCTAATTTGTTTGCAGTAATGTCAAATTTTGCTTACTCCGGCATTAGAAAACATTTAACGTAAGTTGATTAGTTCATATTTTATGTCTGTTTATTTGGGAAATAGGCTAATAAAATATTATCTAGGTCTCAATAGTTTGCAGGTAAAATTATTTCTTAAGATGATAAAATCCTTCGCCTTCAGCTCGGGATTTTGATCATGTCATTTGTCTCGAAATGTTACCAAGCAACAATCTTTTGAACTAAATTTTTCCACCAAAACAATTATTGTCCCTTGATATATTTCTTGGAGAAGCAGTCAATTTATTGAAATCCAATAAAACACCAACGTTTCGACTGAATTGCAGTAGAAAAGTTGGTGTTTTATTGGATTTTAATAAATTGACTGCTTCTCCAAGAAATTGTAGTTTGAAATGTTTGTAGTTTACCTGCATGACGAATCGTTTGAGTGACACTCCGTCAAAACCGTCGCCGTCGCTGTCGTAGAACTTGAGGTTGTAGTGGAATATTAATGTGCCCTGCATGTGGGCCGGCATCGCTATTTTAACAGTCGCTGCACCTGAAACATCATTCATATTATCATAAATAAACCATACAGTGACCTCTAATACATAATGGACATGAAACGACGTAGGCTTTGGTGTCCCAATAAATATTTTTTCTACTCCCTACTGGATATTGGCAACATAATGTTCATACTAACATGTGTGGATAAGGATGTCATATCCATACCAGGAAAGAATTAGAAACAAAACCGATACTACAGTTTATAGAGGAGAGACAACTCAGCTGGTGGGGACACCTGATAAGGATGAACGACAACAGACCCGTAAAGAAGATATGGACAGCCAAAATAAGAGAGAGAAGAGGACGAGGTAGACCAAGAGAAGACTGGGATGGAATTGTAAGAAAATTACTATTGAAAAAAGAAATGACAATGCAAGAAGCAAAAATGTGCGCAAGAGACAGATTCGTTTATTCAGTTATGTGCACACATTGTTAACATGTTGCACAGTATCCGTTCGTTTATTCACTTCTGTGCACTTTGTACTGCACAGGATGCGTTCGGATAATACTCGGCTGTGCGCACTGTGCATGCACAACAAACCCAAGCTCGGACTGTTAGGCACGGAGCGTGCATGTCACTTTTGGAGGTTAAGACAATCATAATGATGGAGAATGAACAGAACTAAGATTATTCGTCAGATAATGTATAATAATTAATTTCGAATATGCTTTTTGCTTTAATAAGTCTCTTGTCAATGTCTGAAAATATCCAAGTTCTTAATAAATAACTATTATATCATGAGCATCGCACAGAATCATAAGGTGTGACATGAGTATTATCCAAATTGTGAGTCAATGAATGATGAAAATCAAAATGAAACGGTAGATATGTCAAAATACTGCACACAAGTTCGAAGACCGTTCGTTTATTTCGTTTATACACGAAGTGCACAGTTATCACGTGACCGTAACACAGCTCATGCACAGCTCAAGCACACAAAGAATAAACGAACCTACCTAGTGGAAAAAGTTTGTGTGCGAATAAAGACAAGAAAACCCTACACTTAACGGTAAAAGGGTTACCATCGACTATATATAATAAATAAACCATACAGTGACCTCTCATAATGGACATGAACCGACGTAGGCTTTGGTGTCCCAACAAATATTTTTTCTACTCCCTACTGGATATTGGCAACATAATGTTCATAGTAACATGTGTGGATAAGGATGTCATATCCATACCAGGTGTGGATATTAAATTCAATTTATCTCACAGAATAACAAGAATATTATGCGATTTATAATACCGAGGATGTTGCTAAGCGACGAGGTGAAACCGAGTCTCTTTGAACATTCAAGGGGGCTTAATCGTATCATAAAAGATAGCGATGTTAAAGCAAATCAACAATTTTATCTGTCAATTAGTTGACAGTTCGCATTTTATGGAAGGTTTTGATGTTATTATGGTTGTATCTAACGTATTAAGTTCAAGTTCGTAACTAATGAATTATAAGTATCTAACGTATTATAAGTAACTAACGTATTATGCTGTTTATAATTATCAATAAATGTTACATATTAAAAGGTAATAACAGCCAGTATTAGTCGTTACCTGTGGAGTCAGTGTACATGACAGCTTTGGTATTGTTGTCGGAGAAGTAAAGCCCGTATCTGAAGAACAGCGAGCGGACGAAGGGCAGCTCCTCGAACTCCTGCAGCGTGATGGGGTTCTTCAGCAGTTGCCACTCGGACTGCAGCGGGAAGAACTCGTAGATGAACTCGCGAGGGTCCGTCAGGAAGTAGTGGTCGTCGTATTCGTATCTACAAGCGAAGAAGATTTAATAACTGGGCAGAGCTCTTCGATGAAACGAATATCACTTGTGTTTGTGATATTTAGGTGGTAAATACAGAGTTTCATTGCAAAAAACTAAAATTTAAGTATAGTATATAGTAAAGTAGGTTAAAGGACAGCAGACGTATCCACCCTACCATCTTGGAACCAAATACTGTCACGTAAATTGATGCTAATGACAAATTTTTCAAAACTTTGTTGATAAATTATTAATCCAAAATGTAAAAAAAGAAAATCACGGTGCACAAGGATTCATTTTGGGTTGGATTCCAGTTCTGTCACATGCAGTTTATTAAGGTGAAGTCGACGGTGGTGGTTACCGACATTTGCAGTTTTGCTAATATTTCATTCGGAACGCTAAATCAACTACTGCAACTGATTCATTAGATTTTCTCACTTTCGGAGCATCTTTTGAACTTGGGCAGGTTCACATTTGTAAAGTACTGTGGGCATTGTTAAGACAAAAATGCGAGTTCCCTAATAGTGCCCACAATACTTTACAAATGTTAACCTGCCCACCCACTTGACAAAATAAAATCCCCATAACATTTCAAGAATGTGAACATCCCGGCTTGTTACTTGCTATATTTGCCCATTAACATCCTAATATTATCTTTGCGATTGCTAATGTCCGCCCTTGATAACATTATCTATGTTACATCCCAATGTTGTAATTTGGTAATAATATCACAATTATGCATCCCATGTAATTCTCTGAGATGTTTGTATTGAGTATGTAATTTTTGATCGTACTCAGGATGTGGCTAGGATAGAATTACGTAACATTACTTAAAGTACATGAATAAGATATTTTTAAACATCCCATGGACGATTCGTGTCAAGTGGGCATGTTCAAAAGATGCTCCGAAAGGGAGAAAATCTAATGAATCAGTTGCAGTAGTTGATTTAGCTTTCCAACTGAAATAACTGCAAATGTCGGTAACCACACCGTCGACTTTACCTTAACTGTATTTTTCTTCTTTTTGGATCAGCAACGAACATAAATATCATATTAAAATGTTAAACTATATTTTAACATAGAAAATCAAATTAAAGAAAATTTTAAGAGCAACAGACAAAATAAAAAATGTAAGGTTACATAATAGTTTGATTAAATATAATAGTTAATAATGATTGAAAATGCTAAGTGAACAAGACGTCATTTGGGGATGTTGTTACCTGAGACTGTCGCTCTTGGCCTTGTTGCCCTTGTTGGGCGCCTCCTTGGCGTTGACGAGATGCCTGGCGCCCCAGTTGCACTGTACGAAGCGCCAGGCGCCGGCGACGTACACCGCGTTCCACGAGTTGCGGAACCGGTTGTCCTCGAACCGCACGCCCGGCTGGTAGCCCGCCGACTTGCTGTAGCCCTTGATCACCACGCAGTGCAGGCCCGCGTAGCTGCACAGCCGCTTGAACAGCACGTGGTACGACTCCGTGCCGTGCTTTATACCCCTACACACAACAAATAACAATAGAGTAAATAAAACACGAATATTCAGTTATTATATCACTAGACTACCCTCCATTGGGCGGCGCTGGTGTATCACAGAGCGGACTGGCCATATAAGAGTCCGGTGCAATCACCAGGCCGGTTTGATAGTCCCAATCCGCCCCTGGTCTACATACATAGATATCGCAAGTCATGACGTCATTATATAGGTTCTACAAAAATCCGCTAGGCGCTCCAGCATCGCCGGTCTTGTAAATATGACAGTTATGGTCTTGTAAAGTTATAGAATCAACTCCCAGATGTAATTCAACTGACCTAAGCAGCCCCATGGGGGTATCCCCCCTGAGATCCTCATCAAACGTCATGGTATTAAGGTTCTTGACGGTGATCCACCTGAAGATGGTCCTCGCCTTCTCGATGTCGCTGGTGCACCTGGCGACGAGCTGGCGCACGAGGTCGGTGAAGGTCTTCTGGTCCTCGCGCGCCACGGAGATGGCGATCTGGTCCACGTGCGCGAACTCCCCGGGGTCGGTGTACAGTTGGAACTTGGCGACGCTCGGTGGAGCGGGCTGCGGAGCGTGCGAGGGGTACGGCAGCACGGAGCTGTCGAGGGAGTCGTCCAGGTACAATGAGGAGGAGATCATGTACTCGCTGCGTTTTTCGTTGATGAGGGAGAGCATCTCGTGGGATTGCTTTTCTACCAACGCGGCGGTTGCGGCTCTGGAACATACATTTCATAAATTTAAGGCCTGTTCACATAGCTTATGTTGTGTCGTTATATTATCGACATAGACATTTTGAGTAAAGTGTCACAACGGAAAAAATTAATCTGGATTAGTAAATTTACAAGAAACATTATAATAAAATTGTACTTACATTTTATTGTTTTCATTATTATAGATTATCTTCATAATCTGTTTAAATTTTTTCATACAAGTAGCGATAGCTTTGTTCCTAACTTATTGGTAAATTTTTATCAATATTAATAATAATAGATATTTATACACCAATTGAAATACATGAATGTTTATTCAAGAGAAGAAGCCCGAAGGGCGAGTGGGATAATTTCTTCGAGTGAATCAACATTCATGTATCTCACGTGGTTTATACAATATTTTATTCAATTTTGACGAAATTATTTCAAATATATGAATTTATTTTGACATAACAAAAAAAACTAATCAAAGTAGTCGTTAGTGGCAAGTTGTCATTGTTTTTATGCATTTTTGACGTAATAATAACAATTTAAAACGTCAGAGTGATTTAAATGTGTTAAGTGATTTAATTTTTTTTAAATAATTCACTTGTGAATAAACATATATTTAAAGTTGTTGCTATGGAATTAATAATAGCAGTTTAAAACGTCAAAATTAAGTAAAAATATAATTTTGAGCTTATATCAACTGTTTTATTATGTCAAAAAAATATTGAAAGTGATATTTGATATAATCTATGACACACTTCACTTCATAAGGTTTTCATGTACTCAACATAATGACTTAAAGCTTTTACAGACGAAGAATGGAACTAAGTTTATCCCGAGTTAAATTTTTAATCATTCTCTTAATCATCATAAGATAAAGCATGTAAAAAATCTCTTAAAACCCATTTTTTCATAAATTTTGTATATGGATTCCAAAGATTTTTCAGAATTCTAACCGTGCATAAACCTAGATTAATTCTTTCACAAACATCTAGTACCTGTTTTTCCTTCAAATATTTAATATGCAATGAGTAAAGTAGAAACTGCTACACCTCCAAACATGACATATTTTGTTACGAAGCTAGGAAGTTTTTATTTTAAGCCTTTTTTTCCACTGCACATATCACATGAACCCTTCGTTTGATTTACTTAAATTTTTTATAAAAATAAAATAAGAAAAAGCGCCGCAGGCGAAAATATTTTTGGTCAAAATCGAATGTGAATAACATGTGCGCAACTAAATAAAAACTAAGCTAACTAACAAATTGTACATTTTGAAACGAATTTCAATAATAATGAACCATTTCCAATGCATTTTTATTTTCCTACTGAATATTTTGTGCCCAGTTGTACGTTACTATTATTCCTGGAGACGGGATCCTTAATAATAATTCTTTTGCTGTTTTGAAGGTGTTTTGGTGTTTTAATTTGCTTACTTCGACTTGTTTTTATGTTATATTCTTTGGTTTTTAATTTTTTTTATTAAGTTTATAATAATAGTTTTTACGGGCATGTATTATATTGTGTGTATCTTTTGTTTACTTGTACTTGTATGTCTAATTTATCTAATCTTGTGTACTTATCCGTGACAGACACAGTCACAGTTGCCGTGACGTCATCGGTAAGGCTATAATACTATATAAAATGGACAGCAGACCTATTCGCCATTTTGGAGCCCAACGTAGTATCAATACTGTTAATTAATTTGATGCTAATGACTAATTCTTCAAGACTTTGTTGATAAATACACAAGCTATCATTTTAGGTTGGATTCCAGTTCGTCACCTACAATTTATTAATTATTTTCTTTTTCTTTCTGAATCTGCAGGGAACCTAATATCATATGTTATGAAATGATCATATATTCCTTGGAATGACGTTCAGATTTTATGAACAGTTGATTAAATTGTTTTAAGATAAGAGTTTTTTGTTGTTTGACAGATATATATTTTCTAACGTTTTAATAGTTTCTTGAGTTTGTGTAGAACGATTTACTACAATAAAGGATTTATTGTGTTTGAGTTTAGTATTTATTGTGTTTGAGTTTAGTATTTGAAACATTTGGTATCATATAAACGATACTACATTCAACATTTAGAAAACTATAAAATTAACGAAGATATTAAGACATTTATAACACTGACAGACAATATAAAAAATGTAAGGTTATATAGTAGTTACATTAAATTTTATAGTTAATTGAAAATGCAAATGCAAAAATTTAAATCCATTTCTGGAGTGGTTTAAAGTAGTTCGGTCGTCGTTGACGCTAGTCAAAATCAGTCCGTTTTTTGTTGTCAATTTATGAAGTGAAATTCGACTGTAACGGTTTTTAATATTTTATTATGAATTTTTATGCATCTGGTTCTCAAACAAATAGTCGTATTTTACAAATCTTGTAATTTCATTCGCAACTTGACTAGTCAATCACCCGGTGTCATAACTCGGGCCAGGTTATGGCGTCGACACAGTTGGCAACATTGTCCGAGGCATTCAAATGTAAACACAGGAATGATAAATACCATACTGTCTTTATAAAAACGAGTTCTTGATAAATGACTTAAAATCATGAAAATCATTGATTTTTCAATCCAATCTGTTTCAAGAAATAAAAGGTTAACATTCAAATCTGCGTTTAAATTTCCCACGCTCCGCAGTTGGCAACCCTGCAGAACGTGGCGCCCGATCGGTTTCCACTTGGTCGTGATTTTGTCACATATTTTCCCATTTTTTGGGCTATTTACATCGGCAACGTAGGGTTTTGACTATGCATAACGAAGCCTTAATATATTACCTTTCCAAATATCAATTTTCCACTATTTATTCAACGAACTTTTACGGCGCAATTTCAATTTCAATGTAAAAACAGTGAACTTCAAACTCATTTTTCTCAAAAACGAGTACCGCAAGGGCATGTTTTCTTGGCACTTTTGAAAATAATATTAAATTTTCTATTCAACCAGACCATTTTCAATACAAAATCAACTACTTCAATTGACGACCGAACTACTTTAAACAATTAGCTGCGGAACAACCCGTCATTTATATTAATATATCTTAAAAATGCGATTGAACAAATCAGTTGTATGAAGTGTCAAACAGCTATGGGCTCCAATATGGCGGACGAGTCAGCTATCCGTTTATATAGTGCTGTAGATAAAGCTAGCTTTCGGCTCTGTGTTACAGAATACACTCGGTATGAGGTCATTGTCGTTGTATAGAAGACGTGGTGTATGTGCTGTGCTCACCGTTCGTGCTCGAGCATCTTCCTCGTGATCGACTCCTTCTTCTTGTCCCTCCGGAGCGTCATGTTCTTCTCCAGGTCCTCCCGCTCCTGCTGATGCCGCAGCGTCAGCACGTTCTGCTCGTCTCGCTTCCGCTTCACAAGCAGCTCGCGCTCAAAGCGGTGAGTTAGTCGCTCCAATTCCTTCTCCCATTCGTCCTACACAACAAACAACATTAGTACTCTATACATGATTTAATAACTAAACGGACAAACTTCAAGTTGTCTTTACACTGTGTAAAATATCAATAGAATATAGTTCATAGTCACACATAAATAATTCTATTATGCCTATGCCACACCGGTCGAGGAGCATCGAGTAACTCCTCGATGAAACGATAGAACGCACTCCGTCCTCGACGAAAAATAGGGGCGCCGCTATTTTCATCGAGTTGTTCCTCGATGAAACGAATGTATCTCATTTCACACGTATCTTTTGTATTTGATTTCGCGCAAAACTTTGATGTATTTGTCACCGATGAAATAGAAATCCATCGCGGACGGGTGCGTTCTTTCGTTTCATCGAGGAGTTACTCGATGCTCCTCGACCGGTGTGCCATAGGCATTATGCGTCTGGATCTTGGAAAAAGAAATGTATTGGTTTGAAATTTGAAGCTGTCAATGAAGATTCGAATTAGCAGCGCCGCTGTTTGACAGAAAATCGCATGACTCAAATAGCAGCCAATGGATGATTGATTACAATAATAGTAACCATGGTTATGTAAAAATTTAGCGGAAATTTTTACTAGTAGCTTGAGTAACTTAACTGAAATTAATAAGTGAAAATTTTTCTGACATCTGTCACTTTGACATTAAATTAAAAAGTGGTTAAATTGTTATTTTGAGTATAAATATGCATTTAATAAGGTAAATAATACATATTTGTTAATGTTAAATACAAATTTAGTAAATATTTCAAGTTTCTATTGTAAAAATAATTAAAAAATAGAGCCTCGGTGTCATTGCGATTTTCTTACCGAATATGCACTCGTGCATTGATTCATGTCCAGGAAATTTTTTATCGTGCATTCCAACAACGTAATTAGCTTTCGTGCACCACTCGAGCTAATTAAGACGTTGTTGAAAAGCACTCAAAAATTTTCCGGAAAGAATTAATGCACATTTATATTATAAGTGACAATTATTCTTACTACAGTACGTTTTTTTAAAGAATTTTGTAACTAAAAGTCTGATTTGCACTAGTGAGTTTTTAAAGGATGAGCACGAATTAGGCTTTTTAAAAGTTTCACTATGATGTCTGTATGTATGTGTGTCGGATAACTCAAATTAATTAGGAAAAATTCAACATTTTTGCAAATAGCGATCAAAACGCTCCGCTTGTCTTCATCATAACTTGCGAACCATTGAACTGGGAAAAAATTGTTTTATATCAAAGTTGTAGCAAATTTTATTCTCTACAACTTTGTAAAAAGTATTTAGTCCAGTCATTTTAGATTTTGTACATGAAGTCCTCTTGCAGCCGATGAAACTTGTACTAAACGATAGAGTAAAGTCCCCTGATTAACATATTGATTTGTTTCCGCGTCAAAATATCAGCAGCATTAATTATTAATAAAAAACTAACGACGAATCGTGTCGACGGCACTTTAACGCGCTATAAGTCCGGTATTTCACTGTTGATCGCGAGAATAAAATTATTACCGTGTAGGGAAGGAAATTTTCCACATTTCAACCCCCAAACATGCCCGGATATTTTAAAATAAATTATAAAAGCATTTTTTGGCGATTCGTCAAACGATCAGCTTTAATACATTGCTGTCATTCTGTAACTTTGTAACTATGGTAATGACATGCCCTATGTTTACTAATAAAAATAACTCCCGATATAAATTAAATGCCTTTATAATTTATTTAAAAATATCCGGGCATGTTTGGGGGTTGAAATGTGGGTGTATTTTGTGGGAAATTTCCTGCCCTACACGGTAATAATTTTATTCTCGCGGTCAGCAGTGAAATACCGGACTTATAGCGCGTTAAAGTGTAGCCGACGAGATTCGTCTTTAATTTTTTATTAATAATAAATGTTGCTGATATTTTGAAGCGGAAACAAATCAATATGTTAGTCAGGGGACTTTATTCTATCGATGGGTACAACTTTCATTGACTGCACGAGAACTTCATGTACCTAATGTAAGTTTCATCCAGAATGACTGGCCTAATTGTACTCTACAATGCAGCGATAACGAGATATTATAGAAAAACGAGATTTTGGCAGCCATTTTGTGGTCCCCCCGCCTCCGCTCACCACCAACAGGTCAGGATTTTTGATATGTTCATTACTAGACCTTCCCGAACAATGCTACGAAGTTTCAAAACTTTCGGATTTTGAACCGTCATTTTTCCTATTTTGACTGGACTATAACGCCATATAAGTCATAAGTAAGATATTAAATGATAAATGTAGTAATTGAACGGAGGATGGCTTCAACACAGAAGAGCTTTCCAGTGAATGAATCTTTTGATTCAGATGATACTCATATCTGTGTTTGAATATTTATATATTTGAAATGGGCACCGGATTGTACGTATACATTTATAAGTCTAGATATGACGGGAGGTTGTTTGCTGGCCACATCAGACTTTTTCGCTGTAAATTTCTAAACAAAATTTTACAGAAACAAATCGAATCATTCCTAGTTAGCTACGAATCTTAAATAATATCTTTATAATGAAACTATTTATTAGTCATAACTGGTCATGTAATTACGTTTTTATTATAAATATCCCTATTTCGTTTACATTGGAGAAGCCTATTTCATAAGAAACAGAGTAAAAGATCTGAAGTAATTAAAAAACAATAAACCCGCACCGCCAGCCATTGACCTTGACCCTTGCCGCCCCAGTTGCCAACTAGAGCACGCGACCTCAACCTCTTGAGCGGTCTCACACAACAATAAGATATAACACCACCGCAGATGATGCTCTCTGTTCCCATCAGAACATGCTGCGAATATAATGCAGCATTGTCCAAGTGTGAGATGTGGATTTGTATTTTGGTTGCTTAAATACTCGGGGAATGAACTCAATTTAATTTTAGGTATTTGACAGGGTGTCATATGAAACTGTTTAGAACCGTGAGAGATACGAAGTTGGTTAAATTTGACAAAAGTTGCCCCTTTAGAGGGCCAATTTACGAAAGTTTTAGTTTTCCCACAAAAATGCATACAAGGTGACTAGATATATGCAAAAATGTAAATTTTGACAATTACGTTTTTTGTTTGAATTAGTACAAGTTTCGAATTTGCACGTTATATAGGCAGTTTTTAACGAGAAATTCACAGCAGTCCTCAAAGTTTTTATCTCCTATATATTTCGAGAAATTCAGTCCAAATTAAAATTTTCATATGGAGCTCATAGTTGGCTATAACTCGTCTTAATAGAGACTTTTTCCCTCTTTTCAGTTATTATACCACAAGAGCTTCGAAAATAATTGAAAATACTGCCGACTGATGAGACGTATTTCCATAGAAACAACTCGAGACCGGAGGTCGAGAGGTGTTTTGCGGAAATACGTCGAACCAGGAGGCAAAAGTATTTTCTATTATTTTTGATGATCGAGCGTTATACGCATTGACTATTTAATGAATAAATCAAATTTAACAATTTTAAATAACACAATTTTATTTATTAGCATAATTTTTAATTTCATTTTAAATATTTTGACATTTAGTGAAAAATAAACAAACATTTATTATTGATTGTTGTGTCATGGTTACGGTTGAATATACGCATACTATGTCAATATTCAAAAATATGCACTGGAATAGTTGTTTATATAGATAGTTTCTATGGTTTTTGTGAAAAATAGTGCATTTTAATTGGATAAAATATAATGAGGGAAATAGTCAACGATATAAAACACAAGTACATTGAAATTAAAAAGAAGCAAGAAAGACTACGAATATCGATAAAATAATTATAATTATTATTGGATTTCTCGAAATTTAATTAGAATAATCTGAATAATTTAAAAAAATTATAATTTTCACCCAAACAAATGGCTAGTGAGTGAATAACTGTTTTTTCAATTTTGGACCTAAATTTTGAACGCTCATATCTCTGAAACTAAAAGAGATTTTTAAGTGCGGTTTGCGCCATTTCTTGTAATTTACTTAGCATAATTTGATACTTTTTATAAAAATCAATATTCATGGTCTCCTTTAATAAAAACAGTTAAAAAATGTGCATATTCGGTATGAAAATCGCAATGACACCGCCGCCCTATATATTTTTGAATTCTTTTTACAATAGAAACTTGAAATATTTACTAAATTTGTATTTAACATTTTTTTGTGTCATACAAATTTCTCCTCAAAATAAATTATTTGTAATTTTTATGTTTAAGAAAACAATAAACGCTGTAGAATAGCGTGAGGAATCAATGTTTCGACTGTTTTCTGCCATCACCTTAAGGTGCTAGTATACTTAGCGTGTAGTATTAGTAGTAGTAGTTCTATTAAATTAATCACTCGTGCATTTCGAGTGCTTTATGAACCAAATTTTGGTTACAGTGTACTAGTTTATGTATCGTTTTTTCTGACTTTTCGCACTAGTTGAATAATGGAAAGTCTAGAAAAACATCAAAAATCGTAGGTAATTTACTAATAACTCATGCTACGATTGAAATATCTTGTGCAAAAAAAATACACATAATCTACATTAGTATCTTAACATCGAATTGTCAATATTTTTTCAAAAACTATTTTCAATTTCTAATTTAAAAAAATCAAATTTAGACATTTTTTGTAAATATATTTTTCTCTAAAGTGCACCTGAATGAAGTTATTAGTAAAGTACGAACGACACTTTTATAGTAGGTATACTGGGGCCTTAAGGGTGCATGCAACTTACTCTGAATTCTTCTTTGATCCGTCGTTCTTCTTCTTCTCTCTGGCGGGCGAACTTCTGGTACAGGGCGTCCTCTTCCTTCCGATGTTTCATCTCTAGTTGCGTTTGTTCATCGCGGTCCTACAAACAAACCAAACATCAGTAATTACTCTTATACTGTATCTATATTCTATAATAATAATATAGTTTATTGAAACAAAAATTGCGTACATAATATAAACAAAATATGGTTCACTACTACTGGGGTGCGTTCCAAAACCTTACCATGGAGCACAGAGTAAAGTATTGAAGTAAGAGTAGGCTACTCCAGGGTTTTGTGGGGTTTCGGAACGACGTAGAGTAGGAAAATTTTTATGGTGATATAACCTATAACCACATTTATTTGATATACAAAATTGATCTTGCATCATGGATAATAGAAAGGTGTTAAGTGTTATAACTGCGAATATTTATGAATATACCTCTGATGTTATGGGAATTTGTACCATTTCTTTATTTTCTGTAATTACATATATAAAGCAAACATAATTACATAAAATAAATTTATGAATATACCTTTATTTTCCAAAATCAACATATTATCTTCCTTTAGAATACAAATTACTTTATAATCGTTTGCGTCAATTTGTGTGGCTGATTCCAATTCGTTGTCCATTATAACTTAATTATAATAAGATATTATATATTATGGAACAGACAATTTAGGTTAGACGTTGGAGTAATAATTTTAGCACTATTTGGCGCCAAAGTCACCAGAGTACGTTTGTACCCTCCTATTTTACAGGGTAAGAAGAGTATGCTCTTCGAGTAAACTCGAACAGTTTCGGAACACTCCAGAGTTTCCACTGGAGATATACTCAAACCTTTTGGAACGACTTTGAGCATACTCTATACCCTGGAGCCTGGAGTATGGTTTTGGAACGCACCCCTGGAGATATACGTCAAAAAAAGAAAAGTTATCAAAAAATTCCTCGATTGAGTACAGACGTTTTTCAATTAACATTGATTTCAAATTGTTGTTGAAAGTATTAAAGTTGTTGACATTTTTCATACTTTCAGGCAGTGTATTGAAGAAACGGAAGCAATTATTATATAGTATAAATGTTCTTGATATAATTTAGATTTATGCTGTGGGGTAACAAAATTGATCTTTAAACCTTGTTTCATATGAATGAGAGGTAAATTACTTCATAAACATAAATACTGTGTACTGTCATCACTCCTAAGTCTATGAAAAAAGGTCTACACGATACTCTTTGATTTACCTGAACCAACGAACGAACTGCTCGTTTTCGCAGTGTAATAATTCTATTAATATAGGATGAACCACTCATTGTAGTATTTCATACTTCAAAACAGAATGAATGCAAGCAAAATAGTAGGCTCAATTCGTCAAAAAATCACAAATATAAGCATACGTCAGACAGACTATACTTGATTTAATTACTAAACGGACAAACTTGAAGTTGTCTCGTTGAGCCATATTTACACTGTGTAAATACAAGAAAAATATCACTAGATTTTTTTGTGGCAAAATTTGACCTATCAGCGGGAAAACTCGATACAGTCACTGACAACAGCTGACGAGACAAGATGGAGAACATTCGTTTGTTTACATTACAAAGTTTGTGTGGTGTAAAACTGGTGTTACATCAGCCAATCAAAAACGATCAGTTTTAGTATTCCAACTTCAGATTTGTCCGATTAATTTTTAAATAGAGTATAGTTAAAAGTTAAGTAAAAACAGAAGTCAGATTTACACTCTTAAAAAATTCTAAAATTATTAGGATTTTATTTTCTGTTAAGGTGGAAACCGGTGTCTAAAAGCATTCAAATTACATTGTTCAAAAATCCGAACAAGAATTAAAATTTGATATTTTTACTTACTTACTTTATTAGTTAATTATTTGAATAAACATGGTCTCTATTGAGCTCCTGTCTTATTTTTTAAAATTTAATGAAATTATACTGTAAAAAATTGCATTTAATTACGAAGAAATTTTTTGTTTAAATTGATTGTTGCCCCTTATCGCTCGTAGCAAAATTTTTTAAAATATACGACAGTAGCTCAATAGAGTTAAGTTTTATCTTTCATTTAAAATAATAGTATATTAAAGAACAAGTTTTATAAGACATAATTTTTTAGCACGTGTTCAAATTTAGTAAAACGAGCCCTCGGGCGAGTTTACTAAAGAACAAGTGCGAAAAAAGTCTTATAAAATGAGTTCTTTATACTATTTTTTCTATTTGGTGTCTTTTTATTATTAAAATTTAAATTATACTGCCACAATATACACAATTCGATTTAGGGAAATTTATGTGTGTAACGTTTTGGTTGGTGATATTAATATTGCCATTTGTTTAACTGTCACTGTCACTGCAAAAGTATATATTACTGAACTATTCTAGGTGATAAGTACAGATATTATAGAAAATATTGAGCTTATATGTTTTCAATTTCTAGTTTCATTAATTTTATTGAATAAAAAGTAATTAATTAAGCAAAACATATTTAGAGGTTATACTGAAATTCGTCAATTCTGAAGTTTGACGTTTAACAATTGAAATAAATGTCATCTGATACTAGCAATACCAACCTTCTATAAAAATATGTTGCGTGTCACAAAGTGAGCTCTAGCGACATTCAGTTGCGTTTCACAAAGTTAACATTGTGAACGCCAAATAGAAAAAAACTATTGTGACACTACAATAAATCATTAAAGTTCTAGGATTTTAAAGTCATTCACTAGTTAACATTATAAATATACACAAATGAATCAAAATTTCGTGCATATATTTTTACTTTTACTTACTAATTTTAGAATGACAAGACAGTTCAAAATTAAATAAATCTATGAAATTCCATTATGGAAACAGTAGCTCAAAAAAGTTTAATTGAAAAACCTGTAAATTAAAATTGCTAATTTTGAAACAATTATTTCAGTTCTGTATTCAGTAAAGTGAGTATCAAATGCCATTAAAAGTAATTTGATATTCATCGAATGCGATGACTTTTCCAAACTACTGTAGCTATTTATAACAGTCAAAATGTCTTCAAACCTATATGGACCATTTAGCTAAAGTACCGTTCGTATTGAAGTGCATTTGAAGCCAGTTTGTATGAGTGAGACTTCTAGCAAGGTCGTGAACGCTCTTGTAGAAAGTGCAGCAGCAAGTCATCTTGTTCTTGTTCTCTCTCTCAGTGTCATTAGTTACTATTGAATTACTCTATAACGAGATCGAGAATTTCACTTTTAACTCGACAGATTACTTTCTTTTTATCAATCGAATCGGATCAACAAGAGATCAGGCGCAGTGGCGTAGGGACAAAATAATTCCGGGCTCCAAGGACAGATTTAAGTGATTTTATGATAATAAACTCATATTAATTGCAGACACTGTATTTTAGTATCTAGTTAAAAGGAAATATTCAACCAATTGTAAAGCTTGAATTACATTATACTTTTTTCGGCTAGAAAAACGAACTTTTTTTTAGATACTTAATTCGGCTAGAATCTAGTTTTAAAATTTGTTCTTGCTGCCAACTGAAATTTAAAAAAAATGTAATTGTCATTGTCAGTTGTTGAGTTTTTAATACCCTGGTAAAGTACTGGTTGCATTTCATACAATTGTACAAAAGTTTTTGTTATTTCAGGAGTTCATTTATACCTCATTACGGTTCAATACTTTACTATTACTTTTAATTCTGCTGTCACTCAACTTATTATTTTTGAGGTTATATACAGAAGGTTGGTAATATGAAAATTGGACAGTTCTAGTATGAAACTTGGATCGAAATTTTCTTGATTTACATTATACAAGTGAGCATTCTAGAATTAAGTATGAAAATTGTCAAAGTTTCTAGCCGAAAAAAGTATAATGTAATTCAAGCCTAACAAATCCTGAACTATTTGCATTCCGAAATACAAAGCACTAATAAATCATGTTCTTTACATTAATTAATTACTTAATTTCCAAATTTGTATTATTTAAATAAATAAGGAACATAAATTTACCAAAAAACATTTAAAACATTTAAATATTCAAATATGAATCGCAACTGGCGCCATCTCTATGAAGAATGTGCAAACATAAACCAGTAATAACTTCTGTGTTATAACAAATCAACGTGTTGTGATTTCGTAGTGCTTTATTTACTAAAATCTGTAGTTATTTCACGATATACTATTTCAAAACTATGTGTAGTGTGTGTCTAAGGACCTCATTGAATCCTGGAAGAAATTTCAAAACCCTGCGATGAATAATACAAGGTAAAAATCGATTTATAGTTTTTCTAAGTGATGTACAGGCTGAAATAAATGTTATATCGAAAATCTGATTGCACCATTGGATTCCTCGTAGGTTTGTTAGTATATAACCGTAGTTTCATATTTGTAGCTGTTTTGGCAGAATTTCTACGAATTTTTAAATAGTTTATTGAAGAATATATTTCACATTCATATTATCGGCGGAGGCTAATAAATTGTTTTTGGTACAAACTCTGAACTGAACTAAATAAACAACCCAATATCCTTCTTGAGTCCCACAGACTCGGTTTTGATAGACTTTAGAATTTAATTCAAAATCCAATACCCGTCTTGAGTCTTAAATACTAGGTTTGGGTACAAACTCTGATTAAACTGAACCATGGTTAAAGAATAATTAGGTTTGTCACCATGGTTAGAATGTATGTCTAGATATATCTGGATGTATCAAGGATACTAAAATTGACACTGATTTAAATGTAAATATACACTTTAATATTATAAATAGTAATTAAAATTGAAATTTTTCCTTATTTACCTTTATATCGAAAATATTATGACAAAACGTGTTTATAAATCCTGCATTTTCTACGAGGGAGGTCGTCGTTATAAATATATAATTTTACAATATATGAAAACAGTCTTGTAGTGCATCTATATGCATCTTTATTATTCAGTTTATAAAACATGTGGATTTTACTCATTTCTCCTAAAATAAAAATCTGACGTGGCCATCACACAACCTTCCGCCATATCTAGACAGAAATGTATACGTACAATCCGGTGTCCATTTAAAATATACAAATAAAAATCTAAAATATTCAAACACAGAAATTAGTATCACCTGAATCAAAAGATTCATTCACACGAAAACTCTTCTGTGTTGAAGCAATCCTCCGTTCAGTTACTACATTTAATAGCATACTTATGACTTATATAGCGCTAGTATGCCAACTTGTCACCCGTCTCACCTGTCAATATTTTTTATGCAGAAACAAAAATGAACTGAACATGGATTACAAGATTTCAACGTTTTATTTGATAAATTTATTTTTTAAATTTTACTGCAGTTCTTTAATGCTACCAGATAAAGACAATTTTTTTATAACGTAAATTGCAAATAACTTTTCCTCTTATTCTTATTACAAATAAATACTATATTTGTCCAAATTTATAGAAATTTTTGACACTTAATCTTTTCAATCTTCAAAAAGTATCACTTCCGGTAAAGATATTTGTACCAAAATCTAATGAGCTCTTCCCATTCGTATACAATTGTAAAATACCAAATATCAAATTTTTTGGATAATTCGTATTTGAGTTATGCAACATCCGGCATCGGCCCGGACCACACACATACACACACACGCACACACACACACACACGCACATACATACATACATACATACATACATACAGACATCATCGGGAAACTATCAAAAATGAGTTGTAAGGAACCTAATTCGTGCTCATCCACTAAAAACTCACTACCCGATTTTTTGCATGATTCCAATACCTTCCTTTACAGGTAAGCGGAAGGTAAAAATAACCTATATCGTTAGAAATCAGGAACGAAGAGAACAAAAAAACACAGTAATCCACAACTTAATAGATGAAACGCTGTTTATTAATAAAAATAAAATAAATACATCGGTCGGGCAGCATTATAAAACAAATGATGAACATTTTAATTAGGTTAAATAACACAATAATCAAACAACTTCGTAAATGCAAATAACAGAATAATCAAACAAATTCTTACATAATCAAAACGGTAATTCAACGAATTTAAACGAATTTTAATAAATAAATAAAATTGTAAAAATAAAATTGATAGGTAACCATTGAAATATCGAAGATAATAGAATTTAAAGTTGATACTAAAACGCGCTAAAATGCATTGCGTATATAAAGGTTAGCAGTAGATTTACTAAACGATTAGAAAATATTGTATCATAACAACCCAATACATGCTTGGAAAACGACTATGTTATTCTTTGATATTTCAGATATTTATTAAATAAATAAAAATCTGACGTGGCCATCACACAACCTTCCGCCATATCTAGACTTTAAACAGAAATGTATACGTACAATCCCATTTAAAATATACAAATAAAAATCTAAAATATTCAAACACAGAAATTTGCATCACCTGAATAAAAAGATTCAATCACAGAGGAAAACTTTGCTGTGTTGAAGCCATCCTCCGTTCAATTACTACATTTGATATCTTACTTAGGACTTATATAGCGCTAGTATGCCAACTTGTCACCCGTCGACCCGTCTCACCTGTCAATATTTTTTAGGCAGAAACAAAAATCAACCGATCATGGATTACAAGATATCAACGTTTTATTTGATAAATTAATTTTTTAAATTTTACTGCAGTTCTTTAATGCTACCAGATAAAGACAATTTTTTTTATAACGTGAGTTGCAAATAACTTTGCTTCTTATTCTTATTACAAATAAATACTATATTTTTCCAAATTTTGACAATTAACCTTTTCAATCTTCAAAAAATATCACTTCCAGTGAAAATATTTGTACCAAAATCTAAGGAGCTCTTTCAATTTATATACAAATGTTAAATACCAAATATCAAAATTTTCGGGTAATTCGTATTTGAGTTATGCGACTAACACATTTTTGACCACACACACACATACACACAGACATCATCGTGAAACTATCAAAAATGAGTTGTAAGGACCCTAATTCGTGCTCATCCACTAAAAATTCACCACCCGATTTTTTGCATGTTTCCAATACCTTCCTTTACAGGTAAGCGGAAGGTAAAAATTATGAGTCACCGCAATAATTGTTGAGAAATCGCACGTAAAAGGTTCTAGTCTCAAGAAAAATTATATTTTTGACGTCTTTTTTGACTAATTTAATTTAAATTATCTTTTTTATTTCAATGCATACCTATTATTTGTAATTTATATCTAAATCTACTATTTTTAATGATTTATTTATCATTATTTGACGGATTTTCTACCTTAAATTTAAAGTGCAGTGTCATAAGCAATTTGAAGACTTTCTGGGACACCTACACACCGCCAGAGTACAGCAAAGATTCACATTTTTGTTTATATTATAAAATATTGACCCATTGGGTAGATCACTTCAAACCATTTGAAAATTTAAGCTAAATTCACTGCCCTATTGCAGAATAAAAACAATTTACATTCAGTTTCATTTTGGAATATACTTAGTAGTATGATAAAATATTGAAGTCGACTGTGTAGTAATGTTGTGAATGTGGGACAGTGTGGGCGGCGTGGGCCACACGACCTTTGTGCCTACACTGGCCCAGCACGACGCCCACCAAGCCGTACACCTGTTATATAACGCAACTGATGCAATATACAGGTTGATCGTAAAGGATTGAGCGACGTCATTTCAAAATTAATTATTTTATCAAAACCACGGTTAAAGAATAATAGGGTTGGTCTACGATTTTGATTTATTTTTACCTCCCGCCTCATATTCTATGAGGGAGGTATTGTGATGAGTCAAAATTTTCGAGTGTGAGTTTTTGGTAGCTAAGCTCGTTTTAGGGTCCCTAGAAGAGTAAGAATTTAACATTTTCGAGATGATGTCTGTGTGTGTGAGTGTGTGTGTGTGAGTGTGTGCGTGTGTATGTGCGTTAGTTCGTTCGTTCGTTACGCCGTATGTTACAAATTTTTCGGAATCAATAACTTAAAAAATCTGACGTGGCCATCACACAACCTTCCGCCATATCTACACTTTAAATAGAAATGTATACGTACAATCCGATGCCCATTTAAAATATACAAATAAAAATCTAAAATATTCAAACACAGAAATTAGTATCACCTGAATCAAAAGATTCATTCACACGAAAACTCTTCTGTGTTGAAGCCATCTTCCGTTCAATTACTACATTTAATATCTGACTTATGACTTATATGGTGCTAGTATGTCAACTTGTCACCCGTCTCACCTGTCAATATTTTTCACGCAGAAACAAAAATCAACCGAACATGGATTACAAGATTTCAACGTTTTATCTGATAAATTTATTTTTACCTTCCGCTTACCTGTAAAGGAAGGTATTGGAATCATGCAAAAAATCGGGTAGTGAGTTTTTAGTGGATGAGCACGAATTAGGTTCCTTACAACTCATTTTTGATAGTTTCCCGATGATGTCTGTATGTATGTGTGTGTGTGTGTGTGTGTGTGTGTGTGTGTGTGTGCGTGTGTGTATGTGTGTGGTCCGGGCAGATGCCGGATGTTGCATAACTCAAATACGAATTATCCAAAAATTTTGATATTTTGTATTTTACAATTGTATACGAATAGGAAGAGCTCATTAGATTTTGGTACAAATATCTTCACCGGAAGTGATATTTTTTGAAGATTGAAAAGATTAAGTGTCAAAAATTTCTATAAATTTGGACAAATATAGTATTTATTTGTAATAAGAATAAGAGGAAAAGTTATTTGCAATTTATTTAATAAAAAAATTGTCTTTATCTGGTAGCATTAAAGAACTGCAGTAAAATTTAAAAAATAAATTTATCAAATAAAACGTTGAAATCTTGTAATCCATGTTCGGTTGATTTTTGTTTCTGCATAAAAAATATTGACAGATGAGACGGGTGACAAGTTGACATACTAGCGCTATATAAGTCATCTCATAAGTAAGCTATTAAATGTAGTAACTGAACGGAGGATTGCTTCAACACAGAAGAGTTTTCGTGTGAATGAATCTTTTGATTCAGGTGATACTAATTTCTGTGTTTAAATATTTTAGATTTTTATTTGTATATTTTAAATGGACACCGGATTGTACGTATACATTTCTGTTTAAAGTCTAGATATGGCGGAAGGTTGTGTGATGGCCACGTCAGATTTTTTAAATTTTACTGCAGTTCTTTAATGCTACCAGATAAAGACAATTTTTTTATAACGTGAGTTGCAAATAACTTTGCTTCTTATTCTTATTACAAATAAATACTATATTTATCCAAATTTATATAAATTTTTGACAATTATCTTTTTCAATTTTCAAAAAATATCATTTCCGGTGAAGATATTTGTACCAAAATCTAATGAGCTCTTCCTATTCGTATACAATTGTAAAATACCAAGTATCAAAATTTTTGGGTAATTCGTATTTGAGTTATGCGACATCCGGCATCGGCCCGGACCACACACATACACACACACGCACACACACACACACACATACATACAGACATCATCGAGAAACTATCAAAAATGAGTTGTAAGGACCCTAATTCGTGCTCATCCACTTAAAACTCACAACCCGATTTTTTGCATGATTCCAATACCTTCCTTTACAGGTAAGCGGAAGGTAAAAATATCAAACAATAAAATTTCAAATTTTATATTGAAGGTACGAATCTTAATAAGCCATTATATTTTTGGTTTCAATCTACAAACGGGAAGTATGGTACTTTTAAAAAATATTTCTAGCCATAAGAATGCATCAAAATATATTATATTATTTACAAAAATATCACTTCCGTTTAAACCGGAAATGACATCAACTTTCTTATTTCAAATGGAACATACTATATATTTGTACATATTTCAATTCTACATATAATTCTGAATCTAATGATGTATCACAAATTTAGATTCCATGCAAAATATCTCACGAAAATAAATAAACTATCAAAGGTTTAAGTATTATTAAATGAAATACAAGTCTTACACCGAAAGGTAGAAAGACTCAGCGATTAAGTAAGTAAGTAAGTAAGTAATGAAATACAAATAAAAGATAACTAATTAAGAAATCTGATGTGGACACCACATGACTTCCTTGTACGCCTATTTAACTGTTCATACTTTTCTTAATAACTAAAATGTAGAATAATATAAAATATAATAACCGTATTTGATTTATGCGGAAAATACCAAAAAATACCTAGAGTAAAGTGCCCTTTTGGCACGGACGATCGCAACCAAAAATATGAAGTGATCAACTAGATGGAAAATGAGTCTCAAATATAAAATTTCAACTTTCTACGACATACCGTTTTTTAATAATACAAAAAATACCAAATAGCAAATAGTGCCCCTTTGGCACGGACGATCGCAACCAAAAATAGGAGGTTCACAACTAGATGCTATAACAGTCCTAAATGTAAAATTTCAACTTCCTACGTCTAACCCTATTTGAGTTATGCGACACACATACGTCCGTACGTACAGACGTCACGACGAAACTATACTTCATTTCAGCTAAGAAAATAGCAGATGGCATTGCGAATGCCAGTAAGTTTTACACTCACACATTTTATTAGTTCAAAATTTGACGCGATCTTAAATAAGTTATGTTTTGTGAATAAAGCTGTCATCTATAGAATAATGTAGTACTTCGATGTAACTATGAAATTCAAAATAAGAAGGTATAAGTAATGTTAACGGAAAAAAAAATGTTTGCTAGTGTAAATCTACCTCTCATCTCAACCAATCAGATTCAAGAATATCATTGCCCTATCTAACCCAACGCTATTTTCTTAGCTGAAATGAAGTATAGTCATAATGATTCAGAAAAGGTCAAAACGGATATTGCCGTCAAAATCTGAGAACCGAAATTTTCCGCGATTACAAATACCTCCTTTTTACTCCGTACAAGGAAGTAAAAATTATAGAAGGTTCAAAAGTGACCGCACCACTTTCGTTTACAATGTTCAATTTTGTAACCTTTCTTGATGCTCTTTATTTTGCCTTTTTCGTGAGATTCTTTGAATGAAATTTAGACTTGTGATATATCACTGGATTCAGAACCGTACATAGAGTTCAAATACAGTGAGTTTATTTTTACGTGAAACATGGGATGTTTCATATCCATGGTTATGACTTTGACAGCAATGTATTAGAGCGATCTTTATAAAAATGAAACATAGGGAATCAATTTAACTGTTATTCTTAAACAATATAAGATATTTAGGCAGCTGTAATAGTTCCAAGGGATTCTTTCAACATAAACTTTTAATTGTTCAAAGTATAAAACGCATTTCCAGGTAGCAGCAGTGTGACACCAATTAACAAATTCAAATTCATTCCCTGTTTCATTTTAAAACGAACGTTTTATGCATTACTGTCAAATTCGTAACCATCGATATGATAAATCCCATGTTTCACGTTAAAATATACTCACTGTATGTAAAATATATACAGAGAGTTTTTTTTATAAGTAAACATAGGGCATGTCATTACCATAGTTACAATGTTACAGGATGACAGCAATGCATTAGAGCGTTTTTTTTATCAGTAAACATAGGGATAATGAACATATTATGAAAATAAATATGAAATATAAATTAAAGAAATGATAAATTATTTATTTATGTTTTCTACACTTAAGAACTAGGTAGATACATTAAACTAATGAGAATTTAAGAACTAGGTACACAATAATGTGTACAATGGTGACAGAATGAATGTTGAACAATTAAAAAATCGAATTAGTGGTGCTTCCCAAAATATTACTCCCCAGCAAATGCTATAAATTATTTTTATAATCGTTTAGGATATTGTTTAGAAGTTAACAGTTCCAATTTTGAGCATTTAATTCGATTTAAAAAATTCTCATTCGTTTAATGTAGGTATCTACCTAGTTCTTAAGTGTAGAAAATATGAATAAATAATTTCTCATTTCTTTAATTTATATTTCATATTTATTTTCATATGTAATTATCCCTATGTTTACTGATAAAAAAGACGCTCCAATACATTGCTGTCATTCTGTAACACTGTAACTATGGTAATGACATGACCTATGTTTACTAATAAAAAAAAACTCCCGGTATAGTGTTCTATTTAAAATAAGAAAGTCGATGGCATTTTCGGTTTATCCGGCAGTGATATTTTTGTAAATATTATTTATTTTGATGCCTTCTTATGTCTTATTTACTCATATAAAATTTCGCAACGACTGCTTTATTAATAAAAAAGTTATTTTGACCGTACCATTTTTGGGACACCTGGTATATAGTATTAAAGTGTATTTTTACATTTAAATCAGTGTCAATACAGCCAAAGATCATATTGACAAACCTAATTATTCGTCAATCGTAGTCCACTCATGTATATCATGTGACAGATCAATACTTTTCTACAAACAAACCTCTTGAAATAAATTGCAACTATTTAGAACAACTTGACAAGAATGTCAAGTATTCGTGAACATACTACTAACTTTAATACATACTATCTGCATCTGCACACATACATATTGTGCAGTATGCGCTATGCATACACAACGTATAAATACAAATATGTACCATTCATTAGATTGCACAAAAGTACACAACAAATGTCACTCGGTTAATATGCCTTCTAGCTTATCACGTATTGGATTTATAAAATGCTATTCTCAATACCTAAATACTAGTAGGTATACTTATTTAGTACACTTTAAATGTTCAACTTTATAAATCAGAACATAAATACAAGTATTACTTACTTCCCCACTGCTGTAGCCGCCCGAAACTCGTACTTTGTCCCATCCTAGCAATGCAATGTCATTTTGAAGTTGAAAAATACTTTAAAAGTGTTTTTCTATTTGGCGTTCACAAAGTTAACTTTGTAAAACGCAACTGAATGTCGCTAGAGCTCACTTTGTGACACGCAACATATTTTTATAGAAGGTTGGTATTGGTAGTATCAGATCAGTATCAGTTATCAGATGACATTTATTTCAATTGTTAAACGTCAAACTTCAGAATTGACAAATTTCAGTATAACCTCTAAATATGTTTTGCTTAATTAATTACTTTTTATTCAATAAAATTAATGAATCTAGAAATAGAAAACATATAAGTTCAATATTTTCTATAATATCTATACTTATCACCTAGAATAGTTCAGTAATTATATACTTTTGCAGTGACAGTGACAGATAAATAAATGACAATATTAATATCACCAACCAAAACGTTACATACATAAATTTCCCTAAATCGACTTGTGTATATTGTGGCAGTATAATTCAAATTTTAATAATAAAAAGACACCAAATAGAAAAAATAGTATAAAGAACTCATTTTATAAGACTTTTTTTAGCACTTGTCCTTTAGTAAACTCGCCCGAGGGCTCGTTTTACTAAATTTGAACACGTGCGAAAAATTATGTCTTATAAAACTTGTTCTTTAATATACTATTATCCACGCCAGTGATATAATAGTCATATTATTTTCATCATTTGAGTGAGGTAGGTAATTAGTTATATTATCTCACTAGTGAAGTAATATGATGTGCTTTTGTCTATTACCTCTCGCATTTATTCTACTTCACTCGTTCATAGCCATGGATACTACTAATAAAAATAAGATACTGGAATTTCCAAAAAGTAGATTTAAATTATTGTCCTATAGTTTATAAATGGTACAGAAAATTCTTGTTCTTCTGTTATATTTAATAAAATATCATAAATGCTTTATTTATCGAGGTAATTTAAGAAAAATCATATTGCTCTATATGAAAAATATAACTTCGGTTTATCAATTGGTACCAAAATACAAATTGGTCTATTGAAAATCGTATTTAAACCTTAGATATAAAATTTGGTATTTAAATGTTTGATATTTTTGGAGTTATCGTTCCCAAAAAAATTGTAACATACAAACGAACGAACGAACAAACGCACACACACAGACATCATTTCAAAAATGTGTAATTCGGATTGTAGAGACCCAGTGGCGGCCGGTGACTTTTTAAAGGTAAGGGCTGCAATTTAAATGAAAATGCGCTGCAGGCCAAATTTTATTTGTTCATGGTTAAATACCTTTATATTTAAAGTTCATTTTTATTAGGGAAGAGAAACTTCACAGTTTATCCCAGTTTTTGTACAAAAATAAATACAAATTTAATTATAAACATAATTATATCAAATATCACAATCAATTTTAATAAAATAACAATATACCTTTAAAAATAGACAATTGTACGCCTTATAATTTCAACGCAAACTATTTTGTACCTTTAAACTACACGCAGTTATGTACACCGCCAGCGACAGAGCTGCGTTTGTGGCAGCCCCGTTGCTCACTGTGTAACCCACACATTGGCTATCATTCCCCTCACCGCGCACACCTACTTCTGCCTAAGTTCGAGGGCTGTTGCGACAACAGCCCATAGAACGAAAATGGGCATAGCGTTTACTCACGCCGCGTCAAAGTAACATCAATAGTAAGCCCACAGGCGTAAATTTTTAAATTACAAGATATATTTGATGGATAGATAGATAATATTGTTTATTGATATTATTTAAATAATGTATCAGAACAGTTTCATTTCCTACTAGGGGCTGCAGCCCCGCAGCCCTTACCAACGAGCCGCCACTGTAGAGACCCTAAAACGTGCTTATCCACCAAACACTCACACTCGAAAATTTAGACCCGTCACAATACCTCTCATATACAATATGAGGCGAGAGGTAAAAAATTTAAAAATTAAAATGTCAATGTGACAGATGAACAGACGTATAATACACAGTTTCTGAAATTTTAGTGGCACCATTTTTAAAAAATCTGTTGTGGCCAGCACATGACCTCCCGCCTTGACACTGTAATATGTGAATTTGGATTTGGTTAGGCTACTTTATGTAATTTTTGTTATAGTTCTTCAAGCAAAGTACCGATTCCTATTGGCATTGAAATCAAATTAGCTCTTTGTAGATAAATTTTTTATTTTATTATTACCTTATATCCAGTTATAATAATAATAATAATGAATCGATGATACTTCTTGACTGGAATTCAGTCAGTTTTTTATTTATTATATTTCGGCTCCTAGGTTCTAAGTTTCAAACCCAGTTAATAATATATTTATATTTAAAAATGGTGTCACAAAAATTTCAGAAACTGTGTATACGTCTGTTCATCTATCACATTGACATTTCATTTTTGTTTTTAATTTTTTTTTCTATATTATGATTTACAAATCGTGGTAGGTAAAATTACAAATTTTTGAAAATTAATTTTCCTATATTGGTAAGAGATATAGAAACGATGTTAAATAAATATTGTAAAAGATAATTTGTTCTTTCAAATGTCGAATGACAAATTGTAACTATCGCAGAATTTCCTATATTTTTTGCAAAAAATGTTAAAATGCTTCAAGAAAATACCATTTCCGGTTGGCAGATTTTTACCAAAATCTTATCAGCTCTTCATTAACATATATAAATGTATATTGTAAAATATTAGAATTTTATGTTCAGTAGAATTTGAAATAATGAATCAGAACGAAAGACTATAGTAGGCGCACATACAGACTTCCATACATACACACACACAGACACACACACACACACACAGACACACAGACATCATCGTGAAAATAGTCAAAATAGGTTCTAAAGGTGCTAAAACGTTCTTATTGACAAAAATCTCGACATCGAATTTTTTCGCGATCCCTATACCTCTCTAGGCGAGAGGTAAAATTTTTATAAATATCTACCTAGGAGCCGAAATTTAATAAATAAAATAAATTTATTAAACGTATCCAGTCAAGAAGCATCATCGATTCATTATTAACTGGATATAATGTAATAAGGTAATAATAAAGTAAAAATTTTATCTACAAAGAACTAATTTGATTACAATGCCAATCGGTAGGTACTTTGCTTGAAGAAATATAAAAAACTGTACAAAAAGTAGCCTAATAAAAACAAAATTTACATTTTACAGTGTTAAAGTGAGAGGCTATGTGCTGGCCACATCAGATTTTTTTAAATTATGAGATTATTTCGAGTTTTTTATTTAATAAAATTGTATTACGTTAAAGGTCTTGATGAGGGTTTATTTATAAAATAATTTCAAAATGAGACCAACGATTAACGTTTGTTTTAATCGTAAAAATGTGAATTTAAGTAACATAATGTGAATTTGCTACACGCAACATAGGTAATAGGATATGTCCCTATGTATCGCTATCAAACTCAACAAATCCAGAAAATAATAATATGTTAGTAAAAAGTAAGAACACCAAAAAGTAAAAAAAATTTACAATCACAAAATTTATACAAGAAATACATTATTTTTTAAGAAATTTATAAAACTGACACATGGCTCTCACGGTTGTTGTGTATTTAATAAAACTTACCTTTGTTTACACAAAATAAGACTTCCGTCGTCGAAGAGTCAACACAGATATCAGTTTTATTTCATACATTTATTTAGAAATGAAGTGCGTTACAATTTACCATTTATATCAGAAGTTTCATTCGTTTTCATATTTTTTCTTGATAAATAAACTGTCAGATAAATGTTTAATATTTTATTAACAGGTATTAATTATTTCATGTAAATACATATTTCTAATCACTATATCAACTAGGTACTTGAGCAAATACAATTATCTGAGCCAACGTCAACAAATATAGGTATCATAAATTTATCTACAAATGTGTGTTATAATTAATTAATTACCTATATCAGTTAGCAGTGATATTTTTTTCTTGATAAATAAGTTGTAAAATAAGTGTTTCATATTTAATGTACAGGTAATAATTCTATGTTATACAAATAAAGATAAATACTTATATAAATTATTTATACATTTAAAAAAAATACTACAATTATACTTACTACTTACACTAGTAAAAATATATTTAAATGCTAAGAAATAAATATTTAAGAACTACTGATTAATAATCTAATTTTCTTTTTCTATTGTCAACACTAGCTGGTGCTGGTGTGAGATAGGGACTTAAGTCACTTATGATATACGAGTATTCCTCGGTACATATTCTGTGCAACATGTCTAGTGGCGTTTCTTCTTTATTATTCTCTAGATCTAAACGAGCGTTATAACTGTTGAACATCTTTATAATTTGAATTGTGTTTTCCTTGTACGTTTTATAGGGAAAGAAGTAAACGTTAAGAGATGAAATGAGAGCATGCAGTGGTGTGTCTCCATTAGAATTTTGTATATTTACATCAAATTTGTACACTGTTACAAGCATTTCTACTAGTTCTATATGTAGTCTTCGTGTAGCGACATGTAATACTGTGTCACCTGCTGCATCAACGTGGCAGGGGTGGCACTGCAGTAAATCTAACATGTTCTTTAACAAATCCATATCATTAACATAACGGATTTCATATTTAACGAAATAAAGCAATGGTGTGTCACCATGACGATCTCTCACATAACAATCAGCGTTGTGTGCAATGACTAGTTGTGTTGTTTCTAAATTATTCTTGAAGACACATCTATGTAGTATTGTTTGTTGATTGTACCCTCTACTGTTGACATCTACACCACTGTTTAACAGCAATTCCAATAGCTCCAAGTTATTACACTCCAAAGCGTAACTCAACAACAGATAACCACATGAATCGCCCAGTTCATTTGTATGTTCCATGTTGTTTGATGTTGCACCAAGTCTCAACAATGTTTCTAACATTGGTACGTAAGTAGAAAGGGAATCATCATAATCATATGATTTTGAAATCTGATGATACAGTGAGTCTAGAGGTGTCCAACCATTGTTATCAGTTTGATTTACTTGCAAACCATTTTTAATAAGGAAATCAATTAATTCAGGTTGTTGTCCGGTTGCAGCGGCGTGTAGAAGTGTTTGATTGTTGCTGTTGGTGACACTGAAATCTGCTTTCAGCTGCAATGTCTTAAATACTTCATCCCAATCATGTCGTTCATCTAACTCATTTGCACGTATAAATGTGAACAACGGTGGATCGCCTGCCGCATTAGTAACATTCACATCGGCCCCGTGTCTAACTAAGAGTTTCATTCCTTTTAAATCATCTTGCTTGGCTAACACATGTAGAGCTGTGTCCTGGTTATCATTTTTTGAATTAATATCAACATGTGACATTAAAACCTTCAATATTTCTACATTCTCTGTTGATGCACATTCAGCTAATAGATCAAGCTTGTTTATATAATTCTTAGTTTGTTCATCTGGGTTCTTAAAAATTATTTTAATGCATTTGATGCATTCACGCCCTACAAGCTCTTTAAGAAACAAACCGATATTATGATGCATATAATTGTCTTGATAAAAGTCATGTACAATTGTTACGTTGGAATCAGCGTAGCTAAGTGGGGTGAAGTTTCTATTCTCTAATAGCCAATCTAGACACACTTTATAATATACAGACTGCAGATTAGATTCACTTACATAATAGCGCACAGATGCCTGCGTGGTCCTGTGTTGAACTAAATAACATTTGTAATTGTTACCGTAACGTAGAAATGAATAATTGAATAACAATTTCAATGCTGACTTTAACTCATTATCCTTGCGTTCATTATTTTTCCTGTTGACTAAATATAATAAATCTTCAGTCTCTATATAATCGGGATTCAAATACGCGCTGAAACATAACACATCGTGTGCAAGTTCTCGCACCTGAGGTTTTTGATCAGGCTTATTTTTAATTTTCTGTATCGATGTTATCATCGCACCATATACAGGGTGAGTCATCGAAATGCCCGTCGTCGATATCTCCCTTGTCGTTAAAAATACAGCATAATTTTTTTAACAGAATTTTTCGTCTACTCAAGGAGCATAACTTAAAATTATTTTCACATATACAGGGTGTTGCATAACGACTTGGCAATAATTGTTCGTCGTTTTTTAAATGAAACACCCTATATATTTTTATATATTTTGAATTGTATTTTATTTACCTATACGAACATATAAGTTTCATTTTAGTTTTCCGCGGCGTTGCCAAGTTATTCAATTTTTTCTCTAAAAAAAGCCGAATACACGTATTGTTTTATAAAGGCGTACTGAAGTTATTTTAATAGTAAAAATTATGAATTTTTTTTTCTGTACCACTGTAACTATACTCTTTGTTCTGACATAACTTTTTTTAAATGTTATTATACAGGGTGTTCAGTACAGAGAATCAAATTTACTCATTTTCAAATGGCTATAACTCGTCATTTTCAAATGGAACACCCTATATTTTATTATTCTGTTGTGTGTATTTTTGCATCTTTTTATGTTATACAGGATGTCCTATGCCTAAAAACATTATTTTCTAAATTAATTAAATTAATATTTTTATGCATACGACACCCTGTATAACATAAAAAGATGCAAAAATACACACAACAGAATAATAAAATATAGGGTGTTCCATTTGAAAATGACGAGTTATAGCCATTTGAAAATGAGTAAATTTGATTCTCTGTACTGAACACCCTGTATAATAACATTTAAAAAAAGTTATGTCAGAACAAAGAGTATAGTTACAGTGGTACAGAAAAAAAAATTCATAATTTTTACTATTAAAATAACTTCAGTACGCCTTTATAAAACAATACGTGTATTCGGCTTTTTTTAGAGAAAAAATTGAATAACTTGGCAACGCCGCGGAAAACTAAAATGAAACTTATATGTTCGTATAGGTAAATAAAATACAATTCAAAATATATAAAAATATATAGGGTGTTTCATTTAAAAAACGACGAACAATTATTGCCAAGTCGTTATGCAACACCCTGTATATGTGAAAATAATTTTAAGTTATGCTCCTTGAGTAGACGAAAAATTCTGTTAATAAATTTGTGCTGTATTTTTAACGACAAGGGAGATATCGACCACGGGCATATCGATGACTCACCCTGTATAGTTTTACTATAACTATTATAAGCACAATCTGGTATTGGTTCATTGATAATATAATGCTCCGATTTTTTAATTTCGTTCACGTAATCAGTTAAATTGAAATCTTCATCTCCTTGTTCTACATACGAAGCAACAATCTGCAGCCCTAGAGGAATGAAACCAACTGAATGAGCCAGAGTTTCATATAAACGTTTATCTTCAACTCTGTATTTGTCACCTAACACAGACCTGAACACTTCCATTGCTGAAGTAGAAGACAGTGATTCTAGTTCTATGATTTTCACGTCACTTTTCCATAATTTGTATTGACTCGTGATTAACACGCGGTGATTCTGATTTCCACGTGGTTCATAATCCGCTATACTTTGTTGGTTGACACAGTTGTCGAAAATCATAACTAATTGTTTATCAGCACATTTATTATAGATAAGTTTTAACTTTTTAAATGACTCTTTAAGTTTGTTTGGGTCTTCTGACTCAATCCACACAACACTTTGAACTTTTCCATTGTCTAGACACCGTTGTGCGTATTGTTTTGCTAGTTCACTTTTGCCAAAGCCGCCGAGGCCACAAATCACAACTTTGTTCTTCTGTTGAGTGAAGAACGCCTCGTTCAACTCACGCATTTCATCTTCTCGTCCATGGAATGTGTCTATCAGCCTAGGCAATGGGAAGTCGTGTACTTCTGATGTTGATGGACTGTTATACTGAACAATCACGTCTCGAGCTGTGACGTATCCTGATCCTGTTACTACAACTCCAGCAGCAGTGTTTGTAACAGAAGTTGAAGTTGAAGGTCCTGCTTCTGGTGATGCCATGATTCACAGACTTAAAAAAATTAGTACAATTTAAATATTGTCATGTTATGTTTGATTTGATTTGTTACCTTATTGTACATAAATTAAAAGTCAAAATGAGATATTATGTTTGTTAAAAACTGAATGATGATGTGCATTTGGAACACTTGTAAACTGTACAACTTCCACTGTATCACTAACATAGCAACAACTCAGTAATATTATTTTTATCTGTGACTAATATTACACTGGAAAAATCCAAAGGTGATAATGGTCAGTGGCCCGCCAATGAAATTTGCCGCCCCTATGTGTATCAGTAGCGTAACTAGAAATAAAAGGACCCAATGCAAAATTTGAGTTAAGGCCCCCTACCTCCTCGAAAATTTCAAATCACCAATTTTTTCCGAGAATTTTTCTCTTATATCTTAGGTATTTATGAACAAGAACTGTCTCTCCCTCTTCGTGAATTTTTCTATATTTTTCTGTGAACACATTATTGATATCTTCTTAACTTATATTTTATACAGTAGGTATGTAATATTATTTACATGTTATATATATATATATATATATATATATATATATATATGTGTAGTGAAAAATGAAAAAATATAGCAATATCTTTATATATTTTGAGTAGGTACTTATCTACTATTATTAAAAATCGGACGTGGACACCACATGACTTCCTTGTACGCCTATTAAACTGTTCATACGTTTCTTAATAACTAAAATGTAGAATAATATAAAAATATATTAACCGTATTTGATTTATGCGGAAAATATCAAAAAAAATACCTACAGTAAAGTGCCCTTTTGGCACGGACGATCGCAACCAAAAATATGAGGTAATCAACTTAGATGCAACATGAGTCTCAAATACAAAATTTCAACTTTCTATGACATACCGTTTTTGAATAATGTGAAAAAAACAAATAGTGCTCCTTTGGCACGGACGGTCGCAACCAAACTAGATTTTAACTTTCTACGTCTAACCGTATTTGAGTTATGCGACATACATACGTCCGGACGTCCGTCCGTCGTACAGACGTCACGACGAAACTAGTCATAATGGATTCAGAAAAGGTCAAAACGGATATTTCCATCAAAATCTGAAAACCGAAATTTTTCGCGATTACAATACTTCCTTATTACTCCGTACAAGGAAGTAAAAAGGACAAACAATAACAAGAATAATTATAAGAAACATAAGAAAGAAATGCGCCGCAGACGTATTTTTTTTTAAAACATTTAATATATTTTATATACATTTTTATTAAAAATTTATTATTTGTCTGCAAAAATTTAAAAAAACTCACATTTTAAATCGTTTCTTGGGGAAGAGGAATCACCAATTTTTTGGATGTCCAGGGATTGGCCGAATCGCCGGGAAAGAACTCAATTTCCTGGTATAATCGGGAAAGACCCGTGTTTTATACACTCCATTTGTTTTTAAAATTTACGCGAAAAATTGGACTTTAGAAATAATTAATTTATTGTAGGTTACTCGTTCTAAAATACCACCTGCATTTTCCATTATTATCTAACATTACCTACATTAATTATTTTCGTATACAGGTTGGTGGAGGTGAAATGCGAACATAGGGAAATACATGACAATGGAGTTAACATGCTAGGCATCTTGATATACGTGGAATAAGTACTGTCAATGTCAAAGTACCTGTCATATTATTGAAATTTTTATATTCATTAAAATATTTTCTTTGCATAATAATGTATGTGTACGAGCAGAACGAGAAAGTTTACATGCACTTTAATATTTTATTATTATTTCTGTTATTGATTACTCTTTTTGTCAGACAAATTCACATGACTTCGTTTTGTGACACTACTACAAAATATATCAAGATACCTGGCATGAAAGTTCGATTGTCATGTATGTTCCATATGTTCGCATTTCACCTCCACCAACCTGTATATAATATTTGTTTACAATCCACAATTATTTAATTAAGATGATAAACGTTTTTTATGATGATGATTATTATGAAACGACTGACCAGGCGGGTTTTTGTTGCCCCCATGCACTCTCGGGTTGGCGCGCCACTGGTAATGATTAAAAATGTTGTGGTTAAAACAAATGACGCTATCTGTTGGTATTTCTTGGCCTTGTGGCGGTTGCAGTGATCTTACGTCGCACGGACGGACAGTGACGTTCGTCACTACGGGGCGTATCTGTAACACGGCGGTAACTCCAAGAGGGCGCGGATTGCTCAATGGTGGACGAATTTGTAAACGACAAATAAAGGAGCCTTTAAGTTCAACGATTTATTAAAAAGATAAAATGTATTCATAAACATGAACATAAACTAAATAAATATAATGCATTTCCAACTCATTATAAAAATTTAAATGTGAACAAAATGCTATCTTTGATTAAACAAATACTTACATATACATAAAGAATATTATAATTTTAATGATTATTTAATTGATTGCACAATTGATAACTTCATTATCTTATCTTAATATTTTGTAACTCTAATTCTAATTAATTAATACCTATATTTTATGTTTTCAAAATTAATAATGCTTTTTAATAATTGTATTTTATTAATATTATCATTATTGTATATGTAAATATCGTCATTATCTTCCATATGTTGTTTTGTACATTGTACAACTTCTTTTATTGGAAATAAATAATTATTATGATTAAAAAATAATATTAATGTCACCTACAAAAACATTACATATATAAATTTCCCTAAATCGACTTGTGGCAGTTTATTTTAAAAATTGTAAATTTTAATATTAAAAAGACACCAAATGGAAAAAATAGTGTAAAGAATTCATTTTATAAGTCTTTAGTAAACTCGCCCGAGGGCTCGTTTTACTAAATTTGGACGTGTGCGAAAAAATCATGTCTTATAAAACTTGTTCTTTAATATTGAAACGGTTTGCATAATTGTTATTATTTATATAATGTAATTTTTTTTTTCTAAAGTAAACAGTCAGTTTTTTTTAACGATGCATGACCATTCGCAAACACATGTTCGAGGAAAAAAAAAATCTTCTATTACAAAGTTGACATCTAAGAGATAAAGAATGTCCGATGACACAAATATTTTTAAGTCAAGTGCATGAAAGAATGAAACCCTCTCTAGTTTAAAATTACGGTGTCGTCTTAATAGTTACCAGATGTTAAAAGTGTCACGGTCACAGCATCGTAAATTTTCCCAAGTCAACCAGAGGTCCGCATCCCTTTTACAATCGGATCAGTTCCCTTTGTCAAGTAAAATCTCGTCGCCGGAAATAGAAATAGTTTTATAAATGAACTAGTTAAAACGAACAGAAATCGAATTCTTGGAATATGAATCTAAATCATAAAATCGGTTATCAAAATCTAACTCCAAGTAGACAAATTGTATTGTAAATTTGACGATTTTTCCCCAAGCAGTATTCACAGTGATGAGTAAGGTTGTTAATAGTAACTAATTGCTGTACAAAACAAAGTCTGAGTGAATACTGCCACCTAAAATGGGTTTATTGGTTTAGAGGTAAATGTTTATTACAAGTCATGATAACATAAATTGATTTGTACTAGAAATGTAAATGACTTGTGCGATTATCAAGAATATCACAATGCAACAACATTGAACTAATTAATTATTAACAATTTCTTTATTACGTAAACCAGAAGGTTGAGTCGTGTTAGGGATGAGAGACGCTATCTCTGTCTGTCTAATGGTTGCGCGGAGAGTCGGTCTCTCTCTCTGACTTAAGTATCGTCTGAGTGGCTAGCTTACGGGGGGTGGTTCGGACGACAACGAATGAGTGCGACACTTTTGAGAGAAGGAGATAATGAGGCGGGGGTGAAGTAATATGCGAACTTTGTTTAACTAAAAGCGGATATGTGATTGTGACTTTGTCTTGGGGGTGGATCTTCATGGAGAAGTGGAAGTTGGAACCTTGGAGGAAAGGGTAGTAAGTTGGTGGGGTAATCTGAATATAAACAGGAACATTGGAACAACTCGGGGGACTTGATTTCGATCTCGTCCTAGTCTAAGCTCTTGTTGCTTGGTGAATTTAACCTAACCACATACCTACTCGTAAGTGTGGCTGTCGGAGGTGTCATTCTTTGCCCGAACGCGTGGCTGTTTGCACTTTTAGGCTCTGCCCGACCTCGTTTCAGTTTGTGTGGTTTTGATAAAGACATCATCTACATTTATTATTACTGTCGCATTCTTTGCCCGAACGCGTGGCTGTTTGCACAGTTTGTAATAATTGAAACAAGTTAGTTTTTGACGTTCATTCAACGAGTGTCTGAGAGTGGCATATTGCGACGTGATCTGGGTGTATTTATCACAATAGTCGTTGCGCTCTTAGCACTGTACCAGCATCAAACTCAACTGCACGACGACCAGTCCACGGTCCAAGTACCAGCGGCCTTCACCAGTCACCGAGATCTCCGACTTAGTGTTTGTATCGTCCAAGACGTGTTTTCATTGAACTTTGCTAATACGGCCTTTCGTGGTCGATACGTGTATTTACAGAGTACCGCACTTAGAGGGAGAAACCCATCTACCAGCCGCCCGGATACCTGACAGCTAGGAACACCACCCAACGTCCCTGTCCGATTGTACATTGTAATACTTGCGTTCCTTTTTATATGTTTTTATTGTTTGATTTATCTCTGATATCTAGCGAGTTGTTGATTGGGGGATGGTGTGCGTTCGCCGTTTCTGATTCATGGTCACAGAATACAAATGCTAAACGTCTGTTGTTCTATTCTATCTACCTGATTCATTAGCGAGGCGAATCTAGCGAATAAGCCCTTGATTATTTTTGAGTCTCGTCAGGTGAAATACTGTATACTGGTAACGCCCTGTACGGCACCTGTATAGGTAACGCCCTATACTACGAGACGGGCAAGTTAGACGCAGTCCTGCGACGCTTGCTGACGCAGGGATCAGGTCTCCTATTATAACCCTTTAACAGAGACGGTATTTGTATTGTGTGGTTTTGATTCTGACACGGAGTGCAATCACAGTCATACTGTCAATGACGAACTATATGTCATGATTCAGTACTCAAAACTACTATATTTTTCAAATGCTAATAAATGATTTAACTTTGATACGAGTTTTATTCCATGTTAATTGTTACCTGACCTTTATCAATGACGACTTCATATCCATGCTAATACTTGGGGCGAGGCAGTATAATAAAAATAAACACAACGTAGGCCAATTTCTAGACGATCACACTAGCCAAAATTTTGCAATAATAATAAACAAATTTATTATATAAATAAATAAATAACTGCCGCGTTACAATATACTATTTCAGGTAGCTATTACATAAATACAGGATGATCATAAATAATTAATGAATGACTGTGCCACATCGTTCTAATTTCATTTCTGCTCCCTCATCATCCTAACCTTAAAATGTTAACAAATTACAGTTTCCCTTCAATATTTGCTTTTTACCTTACTAGAGATCCCAAAAACAAAATAAACTCCCAAATTTATTTACCTTTGTTTATTTTACTACACAAGATAAAATTTCCGCCGTCCAAGAGTAAACACAGATATCAGTTTTATTTAATACATTTATTTAGAAATGAAGTGCGTTACAATTTATCATTTATAATATCAGAAGTTTCATTCGTTTTCATATATTTTCGTGATAAATAAACTGTCAGATAAATGTTTAATATTTTATTAACAGGTATTAATTATTTCATGTAAATACATATTTCTAATCACTATATCAACTATTTATTGAGCAAATACAATTATCTGAGTCACAGTCAACAAAGATTAGGTATCATAAATTTATCTACAAATGTGTGTTATAATTAATTAATTACCTATGTCAGTTAATTTTGATATTTTTTTGTTGATAAATAAGTTGTGAAATAAATGTTTCATATTTAATGTACAGGTTATGTTATACAAATAAAGATAAATACTTATATAAATTATTTATACATCTTAAAAAATACTACAATTATACTTACTATGTATAGTAGTAAAAATATATCTAAATGCTAAGAAATAAATCTTTAAAAAGTACTGATTAAGAATCTAATTTTCTTTTTCTATTGTTGACACTACCTGGTGCTGGTGTGAGATAGGAACTTAAGTCATTTATGATATGCGAGTATTCCTCGGTACATATACGCTTGACCCGTTCCTCTCAAAGCGACGCGAACGCCGCTCTAGCGGCCGCGCTCGGCAAAAGTTGGCTTAGTAAATACAAAAAGTAAATTGACGTTTACGCATAAAAATTAATTTTATTATAAAACGTAGGTATCATAACTAGATATAATGACTTCTTACATTATAACTTGCGGTTTTCAACCAGTTAAAATTGATATATTTATAAATAAAACTTTAAATAAACGAAAAAACTGGTTGACAGTTATCATGTCAGCGATGTAAAAGAAATTCAAGATTCATATTTTAGAAGAATTTCTGGCACTATTTGCGAGGAACGCCTGGTGCGAATAATAATAAGAAAAACACAAATGTTTATAAGCCATTAATTGAGGTAGGTACTTATAAGAGTAATAATTCTCAAATAAATAGTTGGAAACTGCGTTATCTTGATACTTTTTTCGATTTGAAAAAAATTTAATAATTAAAAATTATTTATTTCTTAGTTAAATTCAAATAGAGAAGTAATTGATACCTACTGACTGCAACTGCAAAGGTGGAAAGGCATACTGTAAACATGCTGCAGCTATTTTTTGTCTGACCAGCCCATGATTTGGAATCGACCTCCACAAGTACAGTTAGATAAATACCACAAAGGATCTACAATCGAAGTTGTAACGGCTCCGAAAGTATAATTTAACACATATAGCTTAATTACTTCACAAAATACAATAACTACAATAAAATATAAGAGTTTATTTGTAGAATTAAGTGAAATTTGCTTATCCCTGCCTTCGAACACGAAATATCCAAATTTTCTTTCGCTCCATTTCATTCGAAAATGAATAAAACTTAATTTCGCGATTGTCACGCTGGTTATTAGGGCAATCAGGAACACAACACACCTTCCTAACGCGTTTTCCTCACTGTCTTTCATTCATATTCGCTAAATTATAGATATAAAGTACAGAAAACTATTATTTCTTACTATAGTCCATAAACTGCAATTGACAGCTCTCAGCACATAACTTACGAATTTCTCCACGAGGTGTCACGTCAGGCGCTACGGGTCAAGCGTATTCTTTGCAACATGTCCAGTGGCGTTTCTTCTGTATTATTTTTTAGATCTAAACGAGCGTTATAACTGTTGAACATCTTTATAAATTGAATTATGTTTTCCTTGTTCATATAATAGTCGGACAAGATATCTTTAAGAGATGAAATGAGAGCATGCAGTGGTGTATCTCCATTAGAATTTTGTATATTTACATCAAATTTGTACACTGTTACAAGCATTTCTACTAGTTTTACCTGTAGTCTTCGTGTAGCGACATGTAATACTGTGTCACCTGCAGCATCAACGTGGCCGGGGTGGCACTGCAGTAAATCTAACATGTTCTTTAACAAATCCATATCTTTAACATCACTGTCTCCATTTTTAACCAAATAAAACAATGGTGTGTTTCCACGCCAATCTCTCACATAACAATCAGCGTTGTGTTTCATGACTATTTGTGTTGCTTTTAAATCATTCTTGGTGGCGCATGTATGTAGTACTGTTTGTTGCTTGTAGTTTCTACTGTTGACATCTACACCACTGTTTAACAGAAATTCCAATAGCTCCAAGTTATTTCCCTTCACAGCGCAATGCAACAATGAATTACCCCGTTTACTTGGATGTTTAATGTTTGATGTTGCACCAAGTGTCAATAATTTTTCTAATATTGGTGCGTAATTTTCCAAATCAAAAACGATATTTGAAATATGATGACACAATGAGTCTAGAGGTGTCCAACCATTGTCATCTGTTTGATTTACTTGCAAACCATTTACAATTAGGAAATCAATGAATTCAGGTTGTACTCCGGTTGCAGCGGCGTGTAGAAGTGTTTGATTGATGCTGTTGGTGACACTGAAATCTGTCTTCAGCTGCAATGTCCTAAATACGTCATCCCAATCATGTGGTTCACGTAACTCATGTCCACGTATAAATGTGAACAACGGTGGGTCGCCTGCCGCATTAGTAACATTCACATCGGCCCCGTGTCTAACTAAGAGTTTCATTCCTTTTAAATCTTTCTCCTTGGCTACCACATGTAGAGCTGTGTCCTGGTTATCATTTTTTGAATTAATATCAACATGTGACAATAAAACCTTCAATATTTCTACATTCTCTGTTGATGCACAAGCAGCTAATAGATCATACTTGTTTATATGATTCTTAGTTTGTTCATCTGGCTTCTTAAAAATTATTTTAATGCATTTGATGCATTCACGCTCTACAAGCACATTAAGAAACAAACCGATATTATGATGCATATAATTGTCTTTATAAAAGTCATATACAGTTGTTACGTTGAAATCAGCGTGACTAAGAATCCTTAAAAAGAAGTATTTTTTCTTTAATTCCAAATCTAGACACACTTTATAATATACAGACTGAAGTTTAGATTCACTTATATAATAGCGCACAGATGCCTGCGTGGTTCTGTGTTGAACTAAATAATATTTGTAATTGTCACCGTAACGTAGAAATGAATAATTGAATAACAATTTCAATGCTGACTTTAACTTAATATCTTTGCATTCATTATTTTTCCTGTTGATTAATGATAGTAACTTTTCAGTCTCTATATAATCGGGATTCAAATACGCGCTGAAACATAAAACATCGTGTGCAAGTTCTCGCACCTGAGGTTCTTGATCTGGCTTGGTTTTAATTTTACGTATCGATGTTATCATCGCACCATATATTGTCTTATCATAACTGCTAACAGCACTATCTTGTATTGGTTTATTGATTATATAATGTTCGGATTTTTTAATTTCGTTCACGTATTCTGTTAAATTGAAATCTTCATCTCCTTGTTCCACATATGAAGCAACAACTTGCAGCCCTAATGGAATATAACTCACAGAACGAGACAGAGTTTCATATAAATGTTCATCTGCAACTCTGTATTTGTCACCTAACACAGACTTGAACACTTGAAGTGCATGGTCAGAAGACAATGGTTCCAGTTTAATAATTGATACGTCATGTCGCCAGTCTGCTGACTGACTCGTGATTAACACGCGGTGATTCTGATTTCCACGAGGTTCATAATCCGCGATACTTTTTTGAGTAACACAGTTGTCGAATATGATAATTAATTGTTTATTAGCACATTGTTCATAGATAATATTTAACTTTTTAAATGACTCTTTAAGTTTGTTTGGGTCTTCTGATTCCATCCACACAACACTATGAACTTTTCCACTGACTCGACATTGGTGTCCGAACTGTTTAGAAAGTTCTGATTTGCCGAAGCCGCCGAGGCCACAAATCACAACTTTGTTCTTCTTTTGATTGAAGAACGCCTCGTCTATCTCACGCATTTCATCTCCACGTCCATGGAATGTGTCTATCAGCCTAGGCAATGGGAATTCGTGTACTTCTGATGCTGATGCACTGTTATAGATAACAGTCACAGGACCAGTTGTGACGTTTCCTCCTGTTGCTACAACTCCAGCAGCACTGTTTGTAAAAAAGGTTGAAGTTGAAGGTCCTGCTTCTGATGATTCCATGATTCAGACTTAAAAACATTACTACAGTTAAAATATTGTCATGTTAGGTTTGTTTTGATTTGTTACCTTATTGTACGCAAATTAAAAGTCAATATGAACTAAATGTAAGTTAAAAACTGAACGGAGATTTACACTTGGAACACTTGTAAACTGTACAACTTCCACTGTATCACTAATATAGAATTGACAAGTTATCACCTTTTAAATAATACTGATAACTTGTATCTAATCTCTACGATTAACTACATAGCAACAACTCAGTGATACTATCTTCATCAGTGATAATAATAATATATTTATTATTTTTCTCCAGTTAGTAATACTATAATACTTTCTGTGTTTCGGAACTAGAATGACTTCTTATCAATTCTAATTTTGATGCTTGTAAGAGCTTCGTTCCTGAAGATTCTTGGTAAAATCAGCGATCTAACGAACGAAGGTAACGAACAATTTGAAAAAAGGAGATGCACTTTTGGCGTTTATTTTATTCTAGCACTCGTTCGTTTCTATCTCTTGCTAGAAAAAGTATCTACAAAATGAGAGGTCGAACGTCTCAATCGGATAATTAGGTCCTGAAAAATTTAGGAAAAACCGGAAAATTAGGCGTTTTTTCGAAAATTCATAGCTCCGTCATTTTTTGAGCTGGAGCGCTCAAATTTTGAGAGAAAGTAGGGATTTTCAAAACTTTTTTGGAAATTATTATCGGACTTACGGTAACGCATACAGGCCTGTCGGAAAAAAGCGCACTGCAAACTTTGAATCGCGATTTCGCGAAAACTAATAATCCGACAGCACCTACATTTGGTACATATAAAGAACATTATAATCCCTACTTTCTCTCAAAATTTTAGAGCTCCAGCTCAAAAAATGACGGAGCTATGAATTTTGGAAAAAACGCCTAATTTTCCGGTTTTTCCTAAATTTTTCAGGACCTAATTATCCGATTGAGACGTTCGACCTCTCATTTTGTAGATATTTTAATTCTCTACAAATCATTTCATTGGGGCATTCCGATTGCTCCATTAGTTTCAAAGTTACAAGCAAAAATAGACAAAAATCGCGTTTTTTTTTGCAATAAATTGTTAATAACTAACAAATGGACCGGAAACTCCAGTGAAGAACACATACCTATACATCTGCTTATTATCTTTTATATCATCGCACACTCGGTTTGCTACTAGTATTTTTGTCACGAGAACGCTGCTTTAAATCCCTATAGCTTGGCCTAAAATAATACGTATTGGTCTCTTCAGACTAATTAAATTCACATAATATTTCCAAAATTTGAAAACCAAACTTTCGGTACCACATGGATTTAAAAAAATTGCAAATGTTCAGTAACTGAGTTAGAATAGCGAAAGTAAAAATAATTTGGTATTGTTCAACACAATAATTAAACAATTGTGTCATGTAACTCCACATAATTGACAACAATGCAACAATTTCACTATGAAATCGCACTTGCATTTATAATTAAAATGCCATTAAAACGTTTTTGTGCATTTTGTGCAACTGCAGTATTTCAAAACGAAGAAACCGGTGCAATATTAGAAAATGAACATTGTGAACGTTGGATTTCTGGCATTCCAAGCATTGCACGAACGGCTTCAATACATCATATTAGGTCAGCAGCAAAGAATGACAGTCTATGTTACCCTGACTGGTCTGAATGGAACTACGTGTGTAATGCGACCCACACGGCGGCCAGTGGCGTAGCTTACGACAGATCATAGGGGTCACACCATGAAGTATAAAAATCCGATGTGGTCAACACATTACCTCTCGCTATAGGCGGTTTGCACATATCGAGCATGAGCGCCTCTAGTGGGAGATTCGGCAAAAGTATTAGGTATACAACACGTTCGAATGTTTAATTAAATAAAATGAGCACTGGTTCCCAGCGCTTTTCGTCAATTCTCAAAATACAATTAATAAATAGATTATAAAACGTGATAAAATATATTTACAGTTATGTAGGTATCTACTTACGAAATTCGTTTTACTCTGTGAATCCAAATTTTACATCTCTCGTCCTCATACCATCTTATTATAGAACCTTAGAACAGAACTGGTTGAATTGAAACAGTACCTACAACTACTGTCGAACTGTCAATGGGTTTACCCTAATATTAATGCATTTTTTTCCGCCAGGGCCCAGGGCGGCGCTGACTACTCATGTGCAAACCGTCTATACTCTACTATTTTACTAAGTGTGTATGGAGGTACTTACTCACAAATATACCATTGTAGAAAGGAATTCGAGAATTGTAGTTTTTGTAATATTATTAAAGTTTATTATGACCTTATAAATAATAAATGACATTTAATATTTTCCATTTCAATTTGCCAAAAAGTCAAAAATTCATATTACATTAACACTCAAATATTTTATTTTTTTGTTTCATAGGGAGGCAGGTAAATCAAAATTGTAACAAATTTGTAATTGGGAAATGGTGCCAGATAGAAACAACGTTTTGAATACATTATTGTAGACAGTAACATTTAGTATACAATGTTATTAAAAATTTCTATTAATTCATAAATTTTGAGGATATTCTAGAAAAACTCTTCAGATTTTCTAGAAACTACCACTTCCGGTTGTACGATCAACACCAAAATCAAATCAGATCTAATCTAGGCTGTCAGAATATACAGAATATACAAAATTTCAATTTATTCAGTGGTATTTGAGTTGTTGTACCTCCAACATCCATCCTGACACACACACTGACACACACACACACACAAACAGACATCATCGCAAAATTATCAAAATCGTGTTGTATTGACTTCAAAACGTGCTTATCCATTGAAAACTCACTATCGAAATTTTAGCATGATTACAATACCTCTCTTAGGATATGAGTGGCGAGAGGTAAAAATAATAAAAAACACACTGGCCACAAAAGTTGACAATTTTTACCTTCCGCTTACCTGTAAAGGAAGGTATTGGAATCATGCAAAAAATCGGGTTGTGAGTTTTAAGTGGATGAGCACGAATTAGGGACCTTACAACTCATTTTTGATAGTTTCTCGATGATGTCTGTATGTATGTATGTGTGTGTGTGTGTGTGTGTGTGTGTGTGTGTGTGTGTGTGTGTGTGTGTGTGTGTGTGTGTGTGTGTGTGTGTGTGTGTGTGTGTGTGTGTGTGTGTGTGTGTGTGTGTGTGTGTGTGTGTGTGTGTGTGTGTGTGTGTGTGTGTGTGTGTGTGTGTGTGTGTGTGTGTGTGTGTGTGTGTGTGTGTGTGTGTGTGTGTGTGTGTGTGTGTGTGTGTGTGTGTGTGTGTGTGTGTGTGTGTGTGTGTGTGTGTGTGTGTGTGTGTGTGTGTGTGTGTGTGTGTGTGTGTGTGTGTGTGTGTGTGTGTGTGTGTGTGTGTGTGTGTGTGTGTGTGTGTGTGTGTGTGTGTGTGTGTGTGTGTGTGTGTGTGTGTGTGTGTGTGTGTGTGTGTGTGTGTGTGTGTGTGTGTGTGTGTGTGTGTGTGTGTGTGTGTGTGTGTGTGTGTGTGTGTGTGTGTGTGTGTGTGTGTGTGTGTGTGTGTGTGTGTGTGTGTGTGTGTGTGTGTGTGTGTGTGTGTGTGTGTGTGTGTGTGTGTGTGTGTGTGTGTGTGTGTGTGTGTGTGTGTGTGTGTGTGTGTGTGTGTGTGTGTGTGTGTGTGTGTGTGTGTGTGTGTGTGTGTGTGTGTGTGTGTGTGTGTGTGTGTGTGTGTGTGTGTGTGTGTGTGTGTGTGTGTGTGTGTGTGTGTGTGTGTGTGTGTGTGTGTGTGTGTGTGTGTGTGTGTGTGTGTGTGTGTGTGTGTGTGTGTGTGTGTGTGTGTGTGTGTGTGTGTGTGTGTGTGTGTGTGTGTGTGTGTGTGTGTGTGTGTGTGTGTGTGTGTGTGTGTGTGTGTGTGTGTGTGTGTGTGTGTGTGTGTGTGTGTGTGTGTGTGTGTGTGTGTGTGTGTGTGTGTGTGTGTGTGTGTGTGTGTGTGTGTGTGTGTGTGTGTGTGTGTGTGTGTGTGTGTGTGTGTGTGTGTGTGTGTGTGTGTGTGTGTGTGTGTGTGTGTGTGTGTGTGTGTGTGTGTGTGTGTGTGTGTGTGTGTGTGTGTGTGTGTGTGTGTGTGTGTGTGTGTGTGTGTGTGTGTGTGTGTGTGTGTGTGTGTGTGTGTGTGCGTGTGTGTGTGTGTGTGTGTGTGTGTGTGTGTGTGTGTGTGTGTGTGTGTGTGTGTGTGTGTATGTGTGTGTGTATGTGTGTGGTCCGGGCCGATGCCGGATGTCGCATAACTCAAATACGAATTACTCAAAAAATTTGATATTTGGTATTTTACAATTGTATACGAATAGGAAGAGCACATCAGATTTTGGTACAAATATCTTCACCGGAAGTGATATTTTTTGAAGATTGAACAAGATAATTGTCAAAAATTTATATAAATTTTGATAAATATAATATTTATTTGTAATAAGAATAAGTGGCAAAGTCATTTGCAACTTACGTTATAAAAAAATTGTCTTTATCCGGTAGCATTAAAGAACTGCAGTAAAATTTAAAAAATAAATTTATCAAATAAAACGTTGATATCTTGTAATCCATGATCGGTTGATTTTTGTTTCTGCGTAAAAAATATTGACAGGTGAGACGGGTGACAAGTTGGCATACTAGCGCTATATAAGTCCTAAGTAAGATATTAAATGTAGTAATTGAACGGAGGATGGCTTCAACACAGCAGAGTTTTCCTGTGAATGAATCTTTTTATTCAGGTGATGCAAATTTCTGTGTTTGAATATTTTAGATTTGTATTTGTATATTTTAAATATGTTAAAATCTAGATAAGGCGGAAGGTTGTGTGATGGCCACGTCAGATTTTTTTATTCGAAAAAATGCAGAATTTTCTTCTCTTTACCATTATGTAGGTACATAACTCGAATTTTGATGCTAGTGCCCTTTTACCTGGTTTGTTTTTTAACAAATTTGAAATTTATATTTCCTAGGTTAATAATTTCATGTGTGAAAATTTCAGCATTTAACACCAATTTCTCCACAAAACACATTTTTGACGCTTTTTGAAGCGCGGAGCTCTCTACTATAGAGTATGGTGAGAGGTCATGTGTTGGCCACATCAGATTTCTATATATAATAATATATAGGTGTTTCGGAAACGATGAATATCTATCAACTAAATAAATTATTTATTTATTATGACTTCTGAAAATTTTATTATGTTTAAGTATTTATCAACAATTTTTTACAATTAATTCATTTTACCTTGCAAAATTATATTCCTTATTTATTGAAAACAGAAAATCGTATTGTAGTTTATAATATTATTATTACCTATACTTAGTTGGCGAAATAACAAATGCACGCAGTATTGCACCTCTCAAAAATACTAGATTTATATTTTAAATATCAAGAAACGTACTTGGACCCATTACAGTACCTCCCTTTAATGTTGCAAGACGGGAGGTAATTTGAAAATAACTAATAATTCATAATTTACATTTATTTATAAAAATTATATTATCTAAATGCATCCATAAATAATTACGTTAAAATTTTGTTTGAGGGTCACTGGTATTTCACATAATCTAAGTTTGTTACGAACCGTTCAATTCTGTTCATTGCAGAAAATATCAATTAAATCGACGTAGTGTGATCTTTGTGAGATTGTATGCACATGTCTAGTGAAATGTAGGCTTCAAAATACATCAAATATATCAAAATTGCGTGAAATACATATGAGAAAATAGTTTTAGTGATGTAATACAGTGTGTGCCTGAACTAAATATGTGAAAATATACTTTTATGATGGGATACACTTGGAGCCAAGCATGGACCACGGAAAAGATAGGTTAGCGTTTTATTTCTGTACATAGATAGTTATTATAATAGTTAAAGTAGGGAGCAAAACCGCAGCTTTGCTGCCTCAATGACAAAGAAAAGTGATGACATAAATTCAGTTTAGATACTAAAGGTGTCCTGAAAAATTTATGTTCATTTGTACCTCTCGCCTCATATTCTATAAGAGAGGTATTGTAATGGGTCAAAATGTTCGAGTATGAGTTTTTGGTGAATAAGCACGTTTACAATACGAATTTACTATTGTCACGATGATGTCTGTGTGTATGTGTGTGTGTTTGTATGGACTGACGATTTTTCGTCCACGATAACTTAAAAAGTATCAAACGGTTTATAACCAAATATTATATTTAAGGTTTGAATAAGGATCTTAACACCGGATAAGATTTTGGTAGAAATCCGCAAACCGGAAGTAGTACTTTTGAAGCTTGATATAGTTGTCTTAAATAAATTGGTACAACATTTATTTATGACAATTTTGCAATAACAAATAATTATCTATGGGTACAGATAATTTTAAATACAATTTGTTGAATCTGGTAGTATTCAAATAATTTTTTTCCAGTATCTTGTTGTCCATTACCTATATGAAATTAGTTTCTACACAAAATTTGAATGATTATGAATTATGACAGTGACAGTACCTACAGTTTTGCTTGCATCTTGGTTTACCTATTACATGAACATGAAACTATTAAAATATAAGTAAAACTATTCATTAGATTAGTAGAATGAGCAGAATTAGGCGAGAGGTCGTGTGCTGGCCACATCAGATTTTTAATAAGTATAACTCAACCGTCAATCGTATAGCAAATTATACAAATTAAGATCTGTAACTCCTAAAGCCCATTTTACATTGAGCAAGCGCAACGGGCAACTGCAATCTTCAAGTCAGAGTGTAACAAGACTTTTTTTTCATTTTACACTGAGCAACATTAGCAACATGCAATGAATTACTTATTTAATGTATAAATTTATTAATAAATTTACCAATATTTTGTTACTATATTATGACAACTTAACCTCTTGGATTTGTTGTATTGTATATTGTTGGAAAATAAGGATAGAATGGCATTATAACCACTAAAGCACTCACTTTCAAACACAAATTAATCCTTTTGACGTTTATGTTCAGTTGGTAGCATCATAACGAACAAAAAATAACTAGAAATAACTGTTAATTGCCTGCAAGCCTTACAAAAATTTGAACATGTTCTATTCCATGCAACAGTTGCCTCAAGATTGTTTCAAGATTGCTTCTGCCTGTTGAACGTGCAATTTCTGTATTATACACTTGTGCAATATTGAAGCAACTTGTCAAAAGTTGCACTTGCATATGCAATGTTGCTCAATGTAAAATGGGCTTGAGAAGTGTTGGTATATTTCTGTTATTAATTTAGTTTTTCTCTTGTTGCAGGTCCTGCGAACCTTGAGTAAACAGGTAGCCTCGGGTTAAAGGTCAGTGCCTCTTCCGTATTAAATTTGCTAATTTTGTGTTAAACGTATTTACGTTTTTTTCAGCCTTAAATTTGATTCCCAGCCTTATCTTTTATCCTGTTTTATATCTATTTTTGTACAACCAGCGCTTCCAAAAATTTCAGGTGTGGACATTGAACATAATTTAAAAGATATAAATTATTTAAGATGCCGTGTTTTATATGGAACGTTGTTGCGATGAGAACATGAGAGAAGAGCACTGAACTATATAAAATAACGGGAAGGACGATCTCCATAAGACATGTATATTAAAAGTGTTTCCACCATGGAGCCCTCCATTTTGGAAGTATTGGCAGCAATGCTAACCCCATAATTAGTGCCTTTTATTTTTTATGTTGCCTAAAGTTAGTGACTTCTGTAACGATACGTCACGTCGGGTCGTCGACAACCGTTTTTATTTTGTATTTTTGTCGTTCGGTTTGTTCGTCTTTTTCAGTGTTTTTGTTTGATTCTTTTTGGTTCGCTATGTTCTATAGGGTCTTTCATTAAGAGTGATAGGATTTTAATTTTAAATAAAACGTCAACGGTTTGACATATCAATTTAGTTTTTGCTTAATTTGTAAGCTTTGACAATGCAGTTATGTTCGCAACAAGATATCGTTCAAATGTCTACCACGGCTTTGTTAACACTGATCACAAGAACGCTCCAATTTGGCAGAATTTGGCTCATTTGCAACACTGGCCGCTACAACTATGATTTTCTCCTCACTTCGAACATTTCGTTGTTTTCTTGGTGGCTTATTGTCTTAGTAATGTTAACTCAAACTTTATCACAGTGCGTCTTAAAGCCTGCGCAGAGTAACGGTGAGGGTGACCCAATTCTGGGGTGAATAAATGTTGAGTACCCACAACTGAGCTCGAACTTTGGTAATATTTTTTTATGATTTCCAACCGGTCTAGAGGCGTCAAACACTGCATCATAAAATGGCACACTATACTAAATAATTTGACACCTAGAAGTAAATAAAATAAAATATATATCAGAAACCGAGAAATCTTTATTATAAAAACTATCACTCCTATTGAAAGACCCTATATTTTAGTATATTTTATTTAAAATGCCCGCCATTATATCAGCAATACAGGCAACCGCTAAAATGAAAGACACTAGATTAAAATGAAAGACAAGCAGTGCAACCAATTTATCCAAAATGGAGAGGTCCATGCTGGAAGTACATCTCTGTGGTGATCGTTCTTCCCGTTATTTTATACAGCGTGTTTCTATACCTCCGCACGAAACTTTAATAGATTATATAATTTGATATACCTACTGATTTTATAGATAAAAAAGATGTTTTTCAAAAATCGCATAAATAAGGGCAGTGCAAATTTTAGTGTCTCTTGTTTGAAATTCCATTTAACTGTGTATTTATTAATTATTACATAACAAGTGACTATTTTTGAAGATAGTCTTATTATTTTATAAATAACATAATAAATAAACAGTTAAACGGACGTTCAAACAAATGGAACTAATATTTTCACTGCCCTTATTTTTACAAATTTAAAAAAAAATCTTTTTTTTATCTATAATCAGTATATCAAATTATATAATCTATTAGGTTTCGTTCAGAGGTTTAGAAACAGCCTGTATAATTCAGTAAAGAAGAGACATGATGCGGCAACCATCTATCATTATTTCATTATTCGTATTTATTTCAGACTCACAAAAATAAATGTTATTATTTTGTCAAAATTAAATAAAATATAATATAAACCACGCGAATCAAGTTTATAATATAATAATAGAGATAATGGAGGTAATATCTATTTAAATTTTAAACTGACAGCAATTCTCAAAAAATTATAGATTCGGTTTTCAAACCTAGAACAGTTATAGTCGAAACCGAGTATGTGAGACTCATGAATGGTATTCATTGAGTTCAGTTGTGACAGACAAACTAGTTTTCTAGATTAGCATCTTCCTTTGCATTTATGCGGAATCTAAAATTCTAGATTTGCATTTTCTTGCGTATAAACTTTCTAAATTCTAGAATTTTATTTTACATAAATCTTTTTTTTGACGTCAACTGTTTGTTTTGCGTATTAGATGTTCCACCACTGGTAGGTAATATCGCGAGGCGTTTGTTTTTAGTCAGTATAGCGTCCTACATACATACACACACACACACGCACACACACACATGGTACAAGGCAAATGTCGTAACACAAGAGCCAGAGTCATATCCCGCTAAGGCAATGGACCGCTATGTGACGTCACTACGACACTACTACGTCATCTCATTCGTACTTTACAAGTTGTACGACATTTTAAGACTTCAGATTCACTGTATGGTGCATTGCATACACCTATAAACTGTTTTGTTTCATATTATTAGACTGTATTTTTTATTTGAAAGAGAAATACACTAAGTAGGTACTTAAAAATAATAATTCGAAAACTGCAATAGTTAAATTTTTTTTTATAAGACATGATTTAGTAAAACGAGCTACAAAAAGTCTTATAAAATGAGTTTTTTATACTATTTTTACCTCCCGCTCAATTGTAAGGGAGGTATTGGAATCAAGCAAAAAATCAGGTAGTGAGTTTATAGTGGATGAGCACGAATTAGGTTCCTTACAATTACAACTCAGTTTTGATAGTTTCGCGATGATGTCTGTATGTAGGTATGTGTGTCTGATAACTCAAATACAAATTACCCAAAAATTTTGATATTTGGTATTTAACATTTGTATACTAATTGGAAGAGATGCTAAGATTTTGGTACAAATATCTTGCCGGAAGTGGTATTTTCTTGAAGAATTCTAACATTTTTGAAAAAAATATGGAAAATTCTGCGATATAGTTACAATTTCCCATAAAAATTTATTTTACTTACCACGATTTGTAAATCACAATACAGGGTGTTCATTTTAGGTGGCGCACCATTGCTAACTCGAGAACTATAAGAGATACGAAGTTGGTTAAATTAGCAAACAATTTCTATTTTATATGACTACTTTAATGAACGAAACAAATTTTTTTTTAGACCAGTGGTTCTCAAACTACGGGGTGCAACTTTCTTATTTCAAATGGGGACCTATTTTTTATTTGCTTATTCGATTCAGTATTTTTTTCTGAATTCAACGAGATATTAGTTTTATACTTTTGTATAACAAAAACATAAGAAAAACGCTATTGAAAATTATGATAATTTAATTAAAATCTGATTGTTAGTTAGTGTTATGGAAGAAAAAAATTGAATATTTTGTTTCATATTAATTGTTAGTGAAAAAGATTCTAGTATACTACACTGATTAAGGTCGAAACATGTGTTCGTAGTTACCGCCACCTCACACCCTACTGAGTGCTTAGTACCCTGAACTCATACACTCAGTAGCGGTCCTGATCTCCTGATTAAAATCAAAGAGTCTTTTTCATTACCAAATAACAATTAATATGAAACAAATATTCAATTGTTTTCGTCCATAGCACTCTTGTAACAATCAGATTTTAATTAAATTATCATAATTTTCAATAGCATTTTTCTCATGTTTTTGTTATGCCAGGGTATGAAACTAATATCTCGTTGAATTCAGAAAAAAATACTGAATCAAATAAGCGAATAAAAAAATAGGTCCCCATTTAAAATAAGAAAGTTGCACTCCGTAGTTTGAGAACCACTGGTCTAAAAAAAATTTTGTTTCGTTAATTAAAGTAGTCATATAAAATAGAAATTGTTTGCTAATTTAACCAACTTCGTATCTCTTATAGTTCTCGAGTTAGCAATGGTGCGCCACTTAAAATGAACACCCTATGTATAGCAACAATTTAAAAACGAAAATAAAAAATGTCAATGTGACAGATAAACAGACATATACACAATTTTTGAAATTTTTGTGGCACCATTTTAAAAGAAATATTATTAACTGGACATAATGTGATAAGGTAATAATAAAATAAAAATTTTATCTACAGAAAGCTAATTAAAGAACTAACAACTATAAAAATTTATGCAATAAATTTCGTATTTCAGAAATATAATTTAAGAAAGCCTAACTAAACCCAAATTACAGTGTCAAGTTATGTGCTGGTCACATCCGATTTTTACTATTTGGTGTCTTTTTAATATTAAAATTTAAATTAAACTGCCACAATATACACAAGTCCATTTAGGGAAATTTATGTGTGTAACGTTTTGGTTGGTGACATTAATATTGCCATTTTTATTTAACTGTCACTGTAAAAGTACATAATTAATGAACTATTCTAGGTGATAAGTGCAGACATTATACTAATATGTTTTTATTATTAATTTCATTAATTTTATCAATAAAAAGTAATTAATTAAGCAAAACAGATTTAGAGGTTATACTGAAGTTTGACGTTTGACAATACCAACCTTCTAAAAAAATACGTAGCGTGTCACAAAGTGAGCCCTGGCGACATTCAGTTGCGTTTCACAAAGATAACTTTGTGAACGTCAAAACGAAAAACATTTTTATTGCCTCATAAGTAAATTATTTCAAAATTCATGTCACCCATAACAGTAAACCCAGCCATGACAATATATATGCTAAAATATGTACGGCGGAAGTTAAACTTGTTTAACATGACAGTTACATCAGTTTTTATTTTCCTCGACCATCCCACAAACAATGTGTCATCACACTCACACTCAGTTTCTATCGAGAAAAAAATTAGTGAAATTTTCAATTTGTTATACTGCGTAATATTTAATTTAGTGAATTTTCTTCACCTGTGCTAGAGTTCCTAATGAATACGGAAATATTTAATACCCGTTTCATATTTCATCTTTAACGACACGAAGAATTTTAAACAACTTTCCATTTTATTCTTGCTTTACGCAGCGTTCAAATCTTTAAGTAAATTTATCTTTTATTTTGTATTTTTAAAGATATAGAGTTGAAACTTTAATACAATGTTTTTTAAACTTTTTTATATATTTTACTCTCTCTTCCCTACTACTACGGCTGCCTGAAACCAGCCCGAAACTCGTACTTTGCCGCATCCTAGCTATGCAATGTCATTTTGAAGTTGAAAAATACTGTAAAAGTGTTTTCGTTGCAAGTAAACTGTCAGATTATTATTGATTTTAGGATAATGTTTTTATAAACATTTAATAGAGACAGAATGGATCTACATATATGTGCTTTTTTAAAATTTGAAAAATTAATTTGTAAGTGATATAAACTTCTTAAGAAAAATGTACTAACGTAACGAATGTTTTGTGGCCAGTACAAGAATGGTAAAATTTTATTTCAACAAGGATTTAAGGCGGAACTTCAAGGGTTTAGAAATAGTGGTATCATTTATTTGGAATTCTGGGCTTATTTTTAAAGATATTTTAAATTTTTTTGAAGTACTGTAAAGATAAAGGATGGTTCTAAATCCGTCTTAAAGATTTAATAAAAATATCAATTGTTTATATATATATGTACAGTTTGTTGAAAATGGCTTATTTTCAACCATCAAATTTGAATATTTGTATTATTTTGTTCGATTTATAAATTTACGACTGCTTTAGAACAATTCCTTAACTTTGTAAAAATTATTAAAACTTATTAATAAAATTAGCCAATATTTCGTAACAACGAATAAATGACATATATTTTGACGAAAATCTGCATCTGTTGTTCAATACAAGACATACTTTCCTTCTACTCCGATTACCCAGGCTTGTAGTGAACTGCACGTCGCTGCGTAGAATATATGGTAAGGTTTCGAATGCGGAAAAATTTGATGTTCCGCCTTAATAGACAAATCTACAGACGTGCATTTTTAAAATTTTGATTAAAAAATTGTACATAATTATAAAAATTCCAAAAAATTCAAAGAAAATTCCAATTTATGCAAACTTTACACTGTTATATCTCATGATAGATATTAAAAATGCACATCTGTAGATCCATTCTTTCTCTATTAAATGTTTATAAAAACATTATCCTGAAGTCAATAATAATTTGACAGTTTACTCGCAACGAAAACACTTTTACAGTATTTTTCAACTTCAAAATGACATTTCATAGGTAGGATGCGGTAAAGTACAAGTTTCGGGCTGGTTTTAGGCAGCCGTAGTAGTGGAAAAAAGAGTGGAATAGAAAGAAAGGTAAAATCGAGAGTATTTAGCTAAACATGAGACGAATTTGATAGCACTACCTATATTTGAGCGTTGTTTTTAAAATTTAATTTAATTATTCCTAAACAACATAAAGCCGAATTGCTGTTTTATATTATGTCATAATTTGTATTGAAATAAAATAATAATGAACAATAATTCATGACATTTAAAAAATCGATGTTGCAATTTTGTACGCATATTATTATAGTAGCTAGTCAAGGTAAGCAACTTACGTGCGATGTGATGCTCTTAAACAGATGTTCAAGACTCAAATAGCTACACATCCTTCTTATACAGGCTGGCCAAACTTCTGTAACCTACTTGTAACAAATGCTAAAAATGTACTTATGTTGTACAAGTTCAAAATTTAGGACTTTTTTGTTCACGAAGTATAAGTTGACAGTCTGTTGATTTTGTATGTGTTTCTATGTCACAATTTTACTATATTTTATTTATTATTTATTTTTGCGAGTATGAAACGTCGAAATAATTTTAAAATTTGTAATACATTACAAAGACTTAAGAGCCTATTGCATGGCAATAATACGCATTGAAAAACGAGTAATTTTTGTGAAGTTCTCAATCTAATATTGTTATACGTATGATGTTGAATTTTTGTATGTAGATTAAGGAAGAATACTAAAAGTGCGGAATCTTCCAAAATTTTAGTTAATGTAATTAGTTTGGCTTTAATAATTATGCGAAAATCGGTGAAATTGTACGAGTTTAGATAGAATTTATGGCAATTTTGTTATTGTTTTTCTGCACTTTTTACATCTATGTTCTACTCATTTTGTCTTTAAACTCAATTACTCCAGTCAAAATACGGGTTTGGTTGTATTATTACTGGCAACTACCAGATTTGGTCTAGTATAGGTTTTTTCGATCGCTGAACACGAATTTCGGGATCATTTTGTAAAGAAATGTGCGGAACACCCTTAAATTTGCAAAAACTACCCCCAAAATGGTTTTTTTTTAATATAATCGCACTTTGAGTGCCCAGATTTCGCACAAAAGGGTTTTTTAGGTCGCTGATGAAGAATTTCGGGAATTTTTTAATAAAAATTAATATTTTAACCTTAAATTAGCTAAAACTAACCCCAAAAAGGGTATTTTTGCTATTTTCGCACTTTGAGCGTCCAGATTTAGTCCGTATAGGTTTTTTGGATCGCTGTTCAAGAATTTCGGGTTTTTTTTATAAAAACTAATATTTCACCCTTAAGTTACCTAAAAGTACCCCCAAAAAAGGGTGTCTTTGTTATTTTCGCAATTTGTGCTAATTTAAGGGTGAAATATTAATTTTTATTAAAAAAATCCCCGAAATTCTTGATCAGCGACCCAAAAAACCCCTATGTGCCAAATCTGGGTACTCAAATTGCGAATATATAAAAAATACCCAATTTTGAGGGTAATTTTAGCAAATTTAAGGGTGTTCCGCACATTTCTTTACAAAATGACCCCGAAATTCGTGATCAGCGACCCAAAAAACCTATACTAGACCAAATCTGGTAGTTGCCAGTAATAATACAACCCTCCCCCGTATTTTGACTGGAGTAAATGATAACTTTTATAGTTTATTCATGAGCTCCTCACGAAATTCTAGTGTTTAATTCCTTTTTATCTCTAATTGTTGTCGGAACAATATAGTTTGCATTTTTCAATTCAACAATGCTTTGTCATCCTAATGTAAAATTTGAGATTTTTATTTTGAGCAATATAGCCAGAATAGTGAATTCCGATTCTATTGCAGCAATATTGCACTTGCACTTTGAGTATTCTAAATGCAATAAATGGAACAAGTAACAGTATCTACTGCCGCACAATTTCCTAATAAAATGTTAGTGTTGATGACGCGACATTGAGGCGTTTGTGTCGTTATAGAATAATCGAAAGTGTTTTGAGTTTGGTGGCTACGCCCACTTTATAAAATGATTTCATTATAAATTATAAATGAGCAACTCTAAAAATAGTCGCAAGAATTTGAGTGTTGTATTTGGAGTCAGGAGAGTAAGCTTTCCCACGTGCACATTTTACAACGTCTTATAAATTATAATTTAAAATAATTTATATGTCGGGTACCTGCCATTACATACTACACAAAATTTTGCTTCATGTATACATTTCTAATGTTTGCTAAAATAAAAAATCTGATGTGGCCAGCACAAGACCTTTCGGCATATTTTACTCTTTTTAAATCCTTTATATTAACTTCACCGTCGTACGTACGTACGGCAAAAAAACAAAAGTAAAAAATGACCCACTTCCGGGATCCTATCGAGCTGAACTTTTGGAAATAGACTTTTGTCACCTAACAATGCACTTTGGCACAAGAAAAAATCTGATGTGGCCAGTACAAAACCTCCCGCCATACCTCAAACCCATTTCCCCATATCCAATCAATCTGACATTTGGTACATAGATTCGTTGTGACCAAACATTTACTTTGGCACAAGAAAAAATCTGATGTGGGCAGCACAAGTCTTCCCGCCATACTCATTTCCCCATATCCAATCAATCTGAAATTTGGTACATAGATTCTTTGTGACCAAACATTTACTTTGGCACAAGAAAAAATCTGATTTGGCCAGCACAAGACCTCCCGCCATACCCTACTCTTTTTAACTCTATCTAAGACTATCTAAGAAAGAATTACAATGAAAACAAAAATATAAATAAATATCGATCGAGTCTTATATATAAAGGATTTATAGTCAAAAACTTTGTTTTTACGGGTTCATTTTTTACTAATACCTACTCACTCAAATAACAAAAGTAACAGAAGATATGATGTCAGTTTTACGAGAGCAAAGAAGGACGACAATTTGAGTATTTGTTATAAAACGTGCAAAACCATTAAAATTAATTAAAATTAAATTCTTGAAACAATTAAGATATCGGGTTTTGGTTTATGGGGATGTGTTTCTTTTTTCATTACCTTCAAATAAGGTGAAACTCGACAGGGGTTGCTATTTAAAAATGTTGGGATTTCATCCCCTAAAACTGTAGTTTTTATGACTGTTTAGTGGTCCCCAAATTTTCAATTTTTACCTCTCGCCTCATATTCTATAAGAGAAGTATTGGAATGGGTCAAAATTTTCGAGTATGAGTTTTGGTGGATAAGCACGTTTCAGGGTCTTTACAATACGAATTTACTATTGTCACGATGATGTCTGTGTGTATGCGTATGGACATATGTGACAATTTTTCGTTCATGATAACTTAAAAAGTATCAAATCGTTTATAACCAAATTTCATATTTAAGGTTTTAATAAGAATCTTAATGCCGGATAAGATTTTGGTAGAAATCCGCGAACCGGAAGTAGTACTTTTTAAAATTTGATATAGTTTTCCTTAAATATATTGGTACATTATTTATTTATGACAATTTTTGCAATTAAAAATAAAAGATAATATAATTATATGTACAGTTAACTGTGAATACAATTTGCTGAATCTAGTAGTATTTAACAATAATTGTTTGATAGTCCAGTATCCAGTCCATGATATGAAATTAGTTTCTACATAAAATTTGAATGATTATGCCAGTGACAGTATAGTTGACATATTTTGCTTGCATCTTGGTTTACATATTACATGAACATGAAACTATTTAAATGTAAGTAAAACTATTTATTAGATTAGTAGAATAAGCAGAATTACTCGAGAGGTCGTGTGCTGGCCACATCAGATTTTTTGTATTTGAATTTTTTGTTCAATACTAAATAATGTATATGCCAAAAAAATTAAAAAATATTGTAAATTGCGTGTGCCAAAATAAGTATACGATAGTTGAATTTTATGTAAATTATTGGTAACATTAAATTATGATGATATTATAATTAAAACTTGTGTTTTATTACGCATCTTTTTAAGCAGAACTAAAAATCAACCATGCATATTGTATGGTTAAATTTACCGGGTTCATTCAGTGACGTAGGTACCTATTTTTCTATTTGGCGTTCACAAAGTTAACTTTGTGAAATGCAACTGAGTGTCGCCAGAGCTCACTTTGTGACAGGCTATATATTTATTGGTATTGACAGTATCAGATGACATTTACTTCAATTGTCAAACGTCAAACCTCAGACAAATTTCAGTATAACACCTAAATCTGTTTTGCTTAATTAATTACTTCTTATTCAATAAAATTAATGAATCTAGTAATAGAAAACATATAAGTTCAATATTCTCTATAATATCTGCACTTATCACCTAGAATAGTTTATTAATTACCTACATACTTTTACCGTGACAGTGACAGTTAAATAAATGGCAATATTAATGTCACCAACAAAAACGTTACACACATAAATTTCCCTAGACCGAAATTTAAATTTTAATATTAAAAAGACACCAAATAGAAAAAATAGTATACAAATTCCGAAAAATTCATTTTATTGTCCTTTAGTAAACTCACCCGTTTTACTAAATTTGAATGCGTGCAAAAAAATCATGTCTTACAAAACTTGTTCTTTAATATACTATTTTCATTACAGGCAGCAAATTTTTACTGGACGCTCGTGTGTTTATAGGGGAAAGCGGGGATCTCATTAATTATGTGTGCAGCTTGAAACTTGCTCGGGCATTACATACATACACACACAGATCACAGCGTAGCGCATCTCATACATATACATATACATACCTTCGTTCATAGTTGCTATTCTATTGTATTTTATGCCAATGCGTTCATTATTTCAATGGCACAGGCAATGCATGTTATATAACGTAAAATTTATTATTTTACTTCAGTTAAGGTTGGCAGCAAAAAATAATCAATGAAAAACAACAAATTGTGTAGTGTGAAGAGATGACAACAACTCGAATAACAAACATTGTTTATGTTTTGTATAGGTACGACCGATATTGAAGTTTTTTAGACTTTACTTGGTTACTTACAAATTATTGCAGATTTTTGCTAATAGATGCAGAGAGAAATGAAAATATTGCATACTTTTCCTACGACAGTTAGTTACTTGATATAACTATACAGATTTCCTAAAAGTCCCGGCACGGAGCTAAAGTTTTGACCGAGCGAAGAAAATAACTGAAAATTTGGGGATCACTAAAGCGTTTGGGTCATTGCGAGACCGAAGAAGGTCGACAATTTGAACATTTGTTATACTTAAACGTTCAAAAACATTAAAATTAATTCAAATTAAATTCTTGAAAGAACTCAAATATCAGGTTTTGGTTTATGGGAACGTGTTTTTTACTTCCTTGTACACAGGTAAAGGAAGTATTGTAATCGCGAAAAATTTCGGTTCTCAGATTTTGACGGAAATATCCGTTTTGATCTTTTCTGAATCCATTATGACTAGTTTCGTCGTGACGTCTATACGTACGGACGGACGGACGTATGTATGTCGCATAACTCAAATACGGTTAGACGTAGAAAGTTGAAATTTTGTATTTAAGACTGTTATAGCATCTAGTTGTGCACCTCCTATTTTTGGTTTCAATCTACAAACCGGAAGTAGTACTTTTTTCAAATATTTCGATAAATATTTAATTTAAGACAATTTTTTAAATTTTAAATGAAAGATTATGTGATTATTACCTACAATCGGTATTTTATAAATATTTTTGTATCTGGTATCATTTAAGAATAATTAAAGTATATATTTATAATTTAGTATTTCGGTATCTTGTAGTCCATGATCGATTAACATTTGTTACTACGTAAAATTTAAATGATTATGACATGACAGTAGCAGTGACAATAGTAAAATATCGTTTATATCTTTTTCTGCAGTTTAAATAAAATGACTAAAATATATTTGTGAGTATAGTAGCAGTAGTAGTAGTACTTATATATTAATATATTTGTATAATATAATTCTACATTTTAGTTATTAAGAAAAGTATGAACAGTTTAATAGGCGTACAAGGAAGTCATGTGGTGTCCACGTCAGATTTTTATTTCATTACCTTTAAAATAAATTGAATCTCGACAGGGGTTGCTATTTAAAAATATTGCATGGAAGTATCTAAGAATGTAGGTAGTTTTTATGCCTCTTTAGTGATCTCCAAATATTTTTTTCTTAACCCTGTATAGTTCGAAAATACGTTAGTATGTCATTCTGAAATGTTCACATGCCTACTTAAAATTCAATTCAAGAAATAACCCATTTCAATAATTCACGTATTTACAATGTCAATGTAACACTGACCTAAACACGTAATCATCAAAATGCTCAAATTAGTTTCATAGTTTAATTTGTAAGTACTGTTCCAAAAAAATTATTTTCATGTTTTTGGCTTGATTATCGTGTAAAATCTAAAACATTTTTAAACAATAATTTTTTAATAAAAATATTAATTTGTCCTGCTTAAGTCATTATTATCAATTATTCTAAATTATCTACCTATTTAGAATTTTTTTCATAGCCACTAAATTTGTATACCATGATAATGACTGCCATACACGCAACTAAATAATATACAAAAACAAATCGAATATTTAACACACATTAATTGAAGCGGTCCGTCTAGGTTTTTTTCCGAATTTTTAGAATACTCTCGATTTTTTTTCAATTCACTCTTTTCCCACTACTACGGCTGCCTGAAACCAGCCTGAAACTCGTACTTTGCCGCATCCTAGCTATGCAATGTCATTTTGAAGCTGAAAAATACTGTAAAAGTGTTTTCGTTGCGAGTAAACTGTCAGATTATTATTGACTTCAGGATAATGTTTTTATAAACATTTAATAGAAAAAGAATGGATCTACAGATGTGCCCTTTTAAAATTTTAAAAATTAATTTCTGTCATGAGATATAACCGTGTAAAGTATAAATTGGATTTTTTTTTTGAATTTTTCAGAATTTTATAATCATGTACAATTTTATTTATTAAAATTTTAAAAAGGCACAACTGTTAGTTGATCCTTTAAGTATATAATCCTTGTTGAAACCATTCATGTACTGGCCACAAAACACTCGCTACGTTAGTACATTTTATGCTGGATTTTAGGAGGTAGACTGGTCTCGTAACAGTAGATATTATTCACTTCAAGTATAAGGTATAGTTTATTTATATATTAGGTTATGTGTGGTCATGATACGCTGGTTCTATTAGAGTAAGCGCTTATGAAGCAGTGAAGACAAGGAAGTGATGATTACGGTCAGATGAATCGTTGAAATGAATTAGTGAGATTTAGACGGACATAATTAGTCTTGTTATGCGTGAGTGAAATAGTTCATTGTATTGTATACTAGCTAACTTCATTGCAAATATAAACATGTTTACTCACAATCGGTTAGTAATATGTGCGTTTCCAACCTTCTAGACGGTTGGGAAGCGAGACATTGTTGACTTCACTTCCCAGCTAGCTGGAAATATATACTTAGATAAATGTCACATTCCAATAAAATTTACAAAATCAATGAAAAAATTTTCAAATTACCTACTTTATAAATCTGTCATGGATTTCTATTATCAACTGTAATTACGCAAAAGCTTTTTAATTCGCCGGATATATTTTTACCTTCCGCTTACCTGTAAAGGAAGGTATTGGAATCATGCTAAAAATCGGGTAGTGAGTTTTTAGTGGATGAGCACGAATTAGGGTCCTTACAATTCATTTTTGATAATTTCACGATGATGTCTGTATGTATGTGTGTGTGTATGTGGTCAGGGCCGGATTTCTGTCAGTCGGATAACTCAAATACGAATTACCCAAAAATTTTGATATTTGGTATATAACATTTGTATATAAATTGGAAGAACCCATTAGATTTTGGTACAAATATCTTCACCGGAAGTGATATTTTTTGAAGATTGAAAAGATTAATTGTCAAAATTTATATAAATTTGGATAAATATAGTATTTATTTGTAATAAGAATAAGAGGCAAAGTTATTTGCAACTTACGTTATAAAAAAATTATCTTTATCAAATAAAACGTTGAAATCTTGTAATCCATGTTCGACTGAATTTTGTTTCTGTGAAAAAAATATTGACAGGTGAGATGGGTGACAAGTTGACATACTAGTGCTTTATGTCATAAGTAAGATATTAAATGTAGTAATTGAACGGAGGATGGCTTCAGCACAGAAGAGTTTTCCTGTGAATGAATCTTTTTATTCAGATGATGCAAATTTCTGTGTTTTAATATTTTAGATTTTTATTTGTATATTTTAAATGGGCACCGGATTGTACGCATACATTTCTGTTCAAAGTCTAGATATGGCGGAAGGTTGTGTGATGGCCACGTCAGATTTTTCTGTTTGTATTGAAACCTCTTGTTGCCTAGCAATTTGAAAAGAAAAATTGTTTAAAAAAATGACGACACCGTAGGTAGAGTGATTTTATTTTAAAACAGTTTTTCGAGTCAAATTGCTGTCAGGTGACAAAGGTTGAGATGTCAAATAGAAATTTATTCGGAGGCAATAAAATGCTCGAGTGTAATTCAACGAGATAATTTAACGACTCCTTTGGTTTTTCTTTCACAAATATTCCCAAAATCTAATCATTTCACTGACAAATATTAGAAATATGAAGCAAATGACATTTTAGTTGTTTTTACCTCTCGCCACTCATATCTGTAAGAGAGGTATTGTAATCATGCTAAAATTTCGATAGTGAATTTTCAATGGATAAGCACGTACAGAGGTCCCTACAACACGATTTTGATAATTTCGCGATGATGTTTGTGTTTGTGTCTGTGTGTCAGGATGGATGTTGGAGGTACGATAACTCAAATACCACTGAATAAAAAAATTTGAAATTTTGTATATAATATTCTGACACCCTAGATTAGATCTGGTTAGATTTTGGTGTTGATCGTGCAACCGGAAGTGGTAGTTTCTTGAAGATCTGAAGAGTTTTTCTGGAATATTCTCAAAATTTATGAATTAATAGGAATTTTTTTAATAACATTGTATACTAAATGTTACTATCTACAATATGTATTCAAAACGTTGTTTCTATCTAGCTCCATTTTCCAATTACAAGAAGTTAAAAATTCTACAAATTTGTTACAATTTTGATTTATCTGCCTACCTATGGAAACAAAAAATAAAATATTTGAGTGTTAATGTCACATGAATTTTTGACTTTTTGGCAAATTGAAATGGAAAATATGAAATGTCATTTAGTATTTATAAGGTCATAATAAACTTTAATAACTTTAGAAAAATAAAAATAGTAGAGTATGGCGAGAGGTTATGTGTTGGCCACATCGGATTTTTTTTTATTGTTTAGTTGCTAAGAAAAAGGTAAATAAGGTTACCTTCCTTTTTATCCGGTTTAAAAGCGATAAAATTGTGTTTTGTTTATGACTTACTTTATACAGGAGTTGAATTATCATAATAAAACACGCATATTATTAATTGATTATTGATTGGATTGTGAATAGAATAGTAGGTATACAAACTTACAAAATAAGGCTAACATTTCTTAATTATCTAAAATTCGTAAATCGATTTTTCTAGGTTTTAAAAATATAAAACAAATATAATTTATTGATTACCAACGTACATTCTGTGATATGTTAGTTATTTAAATTTTAGAAATTGGTGATAAAATGCCTCGAATGTCTGCAGTAGAAACTACCTAGTTAATTTAACAATAAACAATCTCTAGTGCTGGCACTGGTAGATCAAGTAGGTATTCTGTCTCACCGCACAGCTGTTAGTCTTGAGTGTTCGGATTAGTGCACTTGTGCGAGTATTGTCTTTGATTCGAGTCATTACGATTACCAGACAAGTCATATGCTTTCTTTTATTGCGCATGAACGTTCCAAGTTTCTAATCATTCGCTGGAAACACTTTCTGTGCGAAAAATTATATTTGTATTGAGCATCAGTTTGAATTTTTGAAATGTTGTCAAACAAGTTTAAATTCAGTTTAGTTTTATAAAACTTTGGGCTCAAGAGTCCATGGTTAATTAATTAATTAAGAAGAAATGATTGAGCTATAATATTTTGTCCCCATGCAAAAGGTCCCCGGAAAAACGTCTCCTGCAAAATGACCCCATGGACTTTCGTTTCGGGACATTTTACTGGGGAAATTTACGGGGCCGTTTGTTGGGGGCGAATATTATTGAATATTTATTTTACAATAAAACTAATAAATTCTTCATATTTAGTTTTGTTTATAGGTACTTAGTCATAAATATGTATTATTTTCACTCGGGTGGTGAAGTGTTCTATGCTTCTATGTATTTCATATTAGGGTTCCAACTTATAATAAATATTTATACACCAAGTGAGATACATGAATTCAAGAGAAAAAAGTTTAGCCTCCGAGCCTTGTGCTGTTCTTATGTCAATCTGATAGATAGTAAACATCAGTAAAATTGGAAGGTGAAAAGAATTCTGCACTTGAAATTTCATACAAACCGATAGGTATAGATTATTATTTATCATTTGTGAAAAATTTGTAGATAATGTTTTTTTCCTGGTTAACATTTAAACGCGCTTTTCAACGTTGCTGTGTCTATTTATAAGTATTTAAGAGATACAGTACAGTTGGTAAGATTACGGTTACGAATAACTGCGATTTGACAAAAATACGTTTTGGATAAATTCCGTGTTGGATTATTCCAGTTAGGTATAGTTGCGTTTTGACTAAATTACGGTTTACCTGAAAACGATTTGATAAAGTTGCGGTTTGGTCAAATTACGGAAAGTGAAATTACAGTTTGTCTAGAATACAGTTTGGCTAAATTACGGGTTGGCATATTTACGGTTTGACAAAATTCCAGTTGAACAAATTCCAGTTTGGCTTCATTATTTTTGGTCAAACTAAGCTTTGACAAAACTATATTTAACTAAATAAGCGGACGCCGTCAAATTTTAGTGTAGACGAACACCTTAAGGATATACACTCGGGCGGTGCGGGGTAAGGGGAAGTGCTCTATGATTTCAATGTAAAAGACTGCAGGGTGACAACTTTTAAAAGTGAAATTCCAAAAAAATGCCTTCAAATAAATATTTATTTGAATTTTTCATGTTCATTCATTATCTAATGTCATGTCATAACCGATTACGTGAAATTATTATTTAAATTTATATTCAATTATTTTTGGCAATATAAATATACTGAGATAATGGTGCAAACAACGGCAACAATGTAAAACGTAGAACAAGTTATCGCTCCACACAGTTGGTTGCCTGGGTGGCATCTAACCTCTCAACTTATACAGGTGAGTCATCAAAATGCCCGTCGTCGATATCTCCCTTGTCGTTAAAAATACAGCATAAATTTATTAACAGAATTTTTCGTCTACTCAAGGAGCATAACTTAAAATTATTTTCACATATACAGGGTGTTGCATAACGACTTGGCAATAATTGTTCGTCGTTTTTTAAATGAAACACCCTATATATTTTTATATATTTTGAATCGTATTTTACTTACCTATACGAACATATAAATTTCATTTTAGTTTTCCGCGGCGTTGCCAAGTTATTCAATTTTTTCTCTAATAAAAGCCGAATACACGTATTGCTTTATAAAGGCGTACTGAAGTTATTTTAATAGTAAAAATTATGATTTTTTTTTTCTGTACAACTGTAACTATACTCTTTGTTCTGACATAACTTTTTTTAAATATTATTATACAGGGTGTTCAGTACAGAGAATCAAAATTACTCATTTTCAAATGGCTATAACTCGTCATTTTCAAATGGAACACCCTATATTTTATTATTCTGCTATGTGTATTTTTGCATCTTCTTATGTTATAAAAGGTGTCCTATGCCTAAAATCATTAATTTTGAAATTAATTAAATTAATTTGAAAATGACGAGTTATAGCCATTTGAAATTGAGTAAATTTGATTCTCTGTACTGAACACCCTGTATAATAATATTTAAAAAAAGTTATGTCAGAACAAAGAGTATAGTTACAGTTGTACAGAAAAAAAAATTCATAATTTTTACTATTAAAATAACTTCAGTACGCCTTTATAAAACAATACGTGTATTCGGCTTTTTTTAGAGAAAAAATTTAATAACTTGGCAACGCTGCGGAAAACTAAAATGAAATTTATATGTTCGTATAGGTAAATAAAATACAATTCAAAATATATAAAAATATATAGGGTGTTCCATTTAAAAAACGACGGACAATTATCGCCAAGTCATTATGCAACACCCTGTATATGTGAAAATAATTTTAAGTTATGCTCCTTGAGTAGACGAAAAATTCTGTTAATAAATTTATGCTGTATTTTTAACGACAAGGGAGATATCGACGACGGGCATTTCGATGACTCACCCTGTACTATATTTTAACATTATTCTCATTTGTAAATTCGAAATTATAAAACATTAATTATTTATTTAATTCATTTATAAAAATAATAATAGTAAATAACTTAATAATTAATTAGAACCATTGACTTTTTTCATTATAATATTTGCCAATATGAAAACTGTCAACCAGTGTTGCCACGTTTATACGTCATGACATCTTTACTGTCACCGAGTTCAGTTTAGAGTGTTAATTAATAGCTAAATACTCTTCATCAACACGGTAAAGCTCGATTTAAAAAATCTTATGACATAGATAAGGTTTTGTAGTTACTATGTGTAAAGTTTCAGATTTTTCTCTGTATCTTTTTAATTAACGTCATTTAAGCCTCATTCACATAAGCATTTAGTTTTAAGGTTTATATTTATGTTTACGTTTAAGAAAGTTTAAATTCATATAACTAAATACGAGCATTCACAGTGCTTGAAAGTGGGAAGTGTTTCGTATTTAGTTAGATGTATTCAAGCTTTCTTAAACGTAAACATAAATGTAAACCTTAAAAGTAAATGCTTATGTGAATGCAGCCTAATATGAGATGTTTCATTTATGGCCATTTGCACGAGTTCGGGTTAAAACTGATAGTTAGCTGACAATAGGTTAACCTTAACTACTGGTTAAATTTTATTTGCATTGCACAGCATAATTTTAGGTCATAGTTAAGTTAATCCATAAATATTAGAACTATTAATTTTAGACCAAAAAATGAATGATATTCTAGTGATGTTTTAAAGAAATCTAGTAAATTTTGCAATAATTTTTATGTGTAGCTGTTAGAATCGTTTTATTCTGTCGGAATTATGTATACAAATACAAAATGTTATCAATTTTAAATATAAATCAGTTTGGTTTGACATATAATAAATTATTGACAGGGGAAAATGACATTTCTATAACCAAGTGAGTTTGTGAGTTTATATAATTACAATAATTTATCTTCAGTGTTATATGATGTTATATAAATATTCTATAATTGATTATGGTGCTACTTTAGAGGAAAAAAAGTTATAAAGAAATAGTGTAAACTTTGGCATAAAATTCATAAAAGTGACATTTTATTTCATCGACGGGCAAAAAGGACAAACAATAATAGTGATGGACATGGACATTTAATTTGAACATATTTAATATGTATAACATTATTTTGTTATCATTATTGTGTGTACCGAAGTATTTTCAGTTCAGTGTAAAACTAATTTGTTGAACGTAATCTAGTAAATAAAATCATAAATATGATTAACTCATTATATCTATTCGTCCTGGTCCTGGTAATCTGCGCAATATAAGTAAAAATTTCAAGTATCTCGACATTATCGTCAAAATTTGTAGGTTAACTGCTAGTTATTCACTTAAACCCTACAGAATCCACTAGTTAAAATTAACTAAAAATTAGACTGTTTAACCTCTGGTTAAGAACCTGTGCAACGAAGTTTACTATATAACCAACACTTTAACTACAGGTTAGCGCTAAACCGAAGTGGTGCAAATGGCCATTAATCTTATACTATAAACTCGATTTTTAAAATTTATTTTCTCTATTTCTCTCTAAATTTAAATATAAACTTAATGTATTTGTCTTTGTAAATTCTTTGAATTTATGTATGGTAAATTATGTCCTATGTATCTTAAAATCTAATTTGTTAATGTATTTTTTCATTACATCTATTGATTTGTACTTGTACCTGATTTGTACTTATTAGCTTTTGTGCTAAATAAATTAAGATTATTATTATTATATCTAAACGGTAGAAAAATATGAAAAAATTAGGAGTTCATGTTTCCATCATAAAGAACGATATTCTCAATTTTCACTCAATTCTTCGTATTTTTGATGTGACGAGTGAATATCCTTAATACAATTTAAAATGATAATCATGTCCTCCACTCACCAGATAGCAGTCGATGGGTTTCTCCTGGTGTTGTCTGTAGGCGCGCTGTAGCTCTGTCTGTCGCAGCGCATGCGCAATGTGCAGCGCCGAGGCGTCGAACCTGCCGTAGTGGTGCGAAGCCACATGGGCCAAGTGGCCAGCGGGGCTCCCAGGGCCTGGCGGCGACACCGACCCCACCGCGTGGCCGTTCTGATGTGTCACACCTGCAACACACAACAACAACACTGTCAATCACTGTACTAGAGTACCTAAATAGAGTAAAGCTGGATTCACATGATCCGTTTATACCGTTCGTTTTGCGGACGTAGCGGCCGCAAAACACGTTGGTATTTCAAATGAGACGTCAACGTTTGAGCTGCACACTACTAGAAATGAAAAATGAAATATAACCAAAATTGTTTGGTTATGTTATATTCTAATGTCACTTGTGTTGTTTGTTGTGATCAGTGTGTAAGTAACGATAAGTAAGAAAAATGAATAATTTTCCTAAAATGTTAATTACCGAAGTTCAGAAGCATCCCTGTCTTTATAAATCCCGGAGATAAGAATTATAAGAATATTACTAGGTTGGTATTACTACAAATCTCCGCATGCTCCGTCGCGGAGCATGCGCAAATGGAAATGACGTTCACAACGGACCGTCAAAGCCGTCAAAAATTGAAATATTTCATTCTCGCCGTCAACGCTCAGACCGTTGAGAACGTTCAGTGTCAACCAATCAGGTTACGGAACGGCGGTAACGTTACGGCGGTAACGGCTCATGTGAATTTAGCTTAAAGTCTCCCACACATGTACCGTTGACACTTTAAAAACGTTTGCCGTTAACGCCGTTCTGTGATTTGATTCGTTAACAATCAATGACGCAGTTTGACAGCTGTCATTTAGTTGGTTGTCAACGAATCAAATCATAGAACGGCGTCAACGGCCGCGACGTTTGCCGGTGCCAACGGTACATGTAAACTTAGCTTAGTCTATTTAGGTACTCTACTAAGAAGTATATAAAGTAGGCAAAGTGCAATGGGGGAAACTTGTCCCTCCCCCGCTAGCACATGATGGCAATTCCGAGTATACTTTGTTTAAATTATATATTATGATCGAAAGTTAATGGTGTTAGGAAAGGAAGGTAGGTATGAAGAAATGAGTTATGGCTGTTCTAATATACTTATTTATTTCAAATGCGACCGGGTTCGGTCACTTAGTGAACACAAATACGTCGTTAATGGCCATTTTAAGTGGTACTCAAATAAAAAATATCGAATTAAACTCGTGACAGCAATGTAATTTCTACGTTTGACAATTTAATTTTGATTCAATATTATTCATTTAAGGAAAACTTAAAATTTCAGTGGAAGCACTGCAACTAACCATTAGACGTTTTTATAACAGCTGCGTTCAATGAAGCTATAGTTGATTTCTTAACTAACCGGAGAAATCTGAAGTTGTCTCGCTGAGCCGTATTTACACTTTGTAAATATGAGAAAAATTAAATTTGACCTATCAGCGGGCAAACTCAATACAGTCACTGACAACAGCTGACGAGACAAGATGGAAAACATTCGTTTGTTTACATTACAAAGTTTGTGTGGCGTAAAACTGGTGTTACATCAGCCAATCAAAAACGATCAGTTTTAGCATTCCAACTTCAGATTGCTCCGTTTAGTTTAGAAATCAACTATAGCAAGCTAGCGAATTTAGCTAGCAAACAGGATGTGATGTCATTAATGACGTCATGATTTTTGGCTTGCTAGCACTTGCTAGCTAGCAGTTAGCGCCAAAATCACCGTGTCTCATATCCTCCATTCTGGATGTTTAAAAGATGTTATTTTCTTCCATGCAAATGACGTCCATTTAATATTTTTTCGACAGTTAAATAATGTCCGTTTTAATAAAATTATGAATAACTAACGAACCCTGCGCGCGTTGCTATGCTCCAATTCGAATTTAAAGGAATCTCGTTATAAGAAGTTATTACCATACATGGTGGCAATGGGGGCTTAAAGTGGCGCTAGTGTTCCAGACCCAAGAACTAAAATTTTTACCCCCTCCATATATTTGACGTTTTAAATATCAGATATCAGATGTTTGTATTTTGAATTTGTAATTGTAATAATTCAATTATCAATTTCTATATACTACCATACACCGCACTGTTTACAATACTTGTTTGTATTATTTGACATTTCAAATACACGCGTGATATGACGGTGTGTGCGTTCATATATCACATTTTTTTGAACTGGAACATGGCTGCCATCTAGAATAGTTTGGCCTGTAAGCCCCCATTCTAACTACGCCTATGATACCATACCAAATTTGATCCCAATCGTTTACCGCCATTTTGTTTAAAGATGGCGGACTGATATTTTAGTATGCTCATCTTATAAGTTAGATCTTAAGTTATTACCATACCAAATTTGAACTCAATCGGTGCAGTAAACTCTGAATTATAGATAGCCACCGACAACAATGCAATTTGACATCGTTATAAACATCAAATAAATAAAAAAACTTAATACTAACCAATACTAACAATCCACACCTAGACCAACTGAATTCGAAATTCCAATTCAACAACTAATACATAGTAGTTTAATTAAATGTCTGGTTATCTAATCTGTTTGTTATTTTGTTCAATTAAGTGACAAATCACTATACATTTTCGTCATAAGAAGAAACAATGTTGATTTTTTTTTGGAAAATATAATATAGCCTATGTCACCCAGGGATAGTGTAGCTTCCCAACGGTGAAAGAATTGTTCAAATCGGTCCAGTATTCAATGCAAACAAACAAACAAATATCTAATATTGAATTTAAAAATTATGCTAATAAATAAAATTATGTTATTTAAAATTGTTAAATTTGTTTTATTCATGAAATAGTCAATGCGTATATTGCTCGATCATCAAAAATAATAGAAAATACTTTTGCCTCCTGGTTCGACGTATTTCCGCAAAACACTTCTCGACCTTCGGTCTCGAATTGTTTCTATGGAAATACGTCTCATCAGTCGGCAGTATTTTTTACTATAATAACTGACTATTTCCCTCATAAAATTTAAGCCAATCAGAAGTCTGGCATTTCTGAATGTCGACCAATCAACGTATAATAATTTTGCACTAGTGCAAATTATCGATAATTTGCACTAGTGCAAAATTATCGAATTAGGATACGGCGTTACAAAGTGATTCTAACTGACTGTCAAAAGAAGTTTTTAAATTTTGCTTTATATTTCATGGGAGAAACAGCGTTTGGTTATATTTTAATCGGGAAATAGTACTTCGAATATCCCTCGTGCATGTAATTGTCGATAATTTTTTCTCGTGCGCTTCGCACACTTGAGAAAATTATCGACAATTTGACATGCACTTGGGATATTATATATGAAAATTCTTCAACAACAGCAAACAAACAAATAGTTGCCACAACAATAAATAAAATGATACTTGATCAAGATATGAATTTTACATTAAATGTTTTTCGATTGCCAAACATCAAATACAAAATCTAATTCAGCAGCAATGAAGGCCGCCGTAGATAAAATATTGAATGACACACGTTTGATATAGCTAGAGTAATGAAACTTGGGTGATAAAAACACTCGGCGAATCACACACGTTTCAGTACCGTGTCTATATCAAAATTGTATCATTCATAATATCTATTATCTCTTCTGAATGAAACTCATATCTGATCTGTAAATAAGAATAAAAATGTACCTAACCTAGCTGTATTTATATGACTAAGTAATTCCCATAAGATAGTGAATTTTCGCATGAGATTTCATGTTTATTATTTTATATAACTTATCACAAACGCTTGCTGGGAGAACCGGAATGTACAGCTAAGTTATGCGACGAATGCGCAACATTTGTCTCACTATATGCACGACAAAACATAAATCATATTATGAAGTTAGTACAGGAATGTTACCAGTACTTTTAATTGTGCAGCCATTTTTAGAAATGTTTAAGTATTCATTAATATGTATTTATACATTAATAGCTAATAATTGTGCTAATCTAAGCTCGCATTGTTCGTATATACGCAGATATTTATAATACAGAGTGTCTCAGTTCGAGTGTAACAAATTTTAGGGTATTTTAAGCAAAAAATGTCTTTTGATTAAAGGCGCGATTAAAGTGAAAAAACCGTAACACGAAGTCTATAATGGTAATGTTTTTAATCAGATAATAGTCACAATTTGATTTAAAATAAATGTTTTTTTCTAGTGCTACGTCAGCGACACTTTAAAACTTTTACACAACTCATTTTGTACATGCTTTCTGCATAAATTTCGGATGTAACCTACAATGAAAATTATGTTACACAATGAAATAGTATATTAAAGGACTAAAGTGCATGATTTAATCCTGAGGGTAAAGTTCCTTTCACGAGCCGAAGGTGCGGGAAATAATCACCTGAGGGATTAAAGGTACTTTATTCCTGTGGTATATAGTACGCTATTTTTTGCACTTCATCCTCAAACGAAAACAAAATACTTTAAAAGAATACACATTTTGCAATTTTGATAGTAAACTTTATGACAAATATTTATATAGTTACCATGGATACTTTGTAACAAATTGCACGTATTTACTTAACAACGGGATTAATTAATTCAATTCCGTAACAACGGAATTAAATATGAAAAATGATCCCTATATATTTTGCACTTTCGGGAGTAACAGTCTTTATTTTTAGGGACTAAGATTCTTAATTTGATCCCAAGGGATTATTTTTCATATTTAATCCCGTTGTCAAGGAATTGGATTAATTAATCCAGTTGTCAACTAAATACGTGCTATTTGTTACAGAGTATCTATTGGTAACAATATAAATATTTGTCATAAAGTTTACTGTCAAAATTGCAAAATTTTTTGCACTTCATCCTCAAATGAATGCAAAATAGTTTAAAAGAATACACATTTTGCAATTTTGACAGTAAATTTTATGACAAATATTTATATTGTTACCATAGATACTCTGTAACAAATAGCACGTATTTACTTGACAACGGGAATAATTAATTCAATTTCTTGACAACGGGATTAAATATGAAAAATAATCCCTTGGGATCAAATTAAGAACCTTAGTCCCTAAAAATAAAGACTAAAGAAGAGTTTTAGTCCCGGAAGTGCAAAAATGAATTTTTCCCCTCTTCTTTTATTTCTATTGCAAATTATATTTATTTTCAGGTGTTCTTATTTAGCATAAGGCAATCTGGAACCTCTAATGATTCTATTGATATATTATTATAAAATAAATTAACAATTTACTCGCAACGAAAACACTTAGGACTGGCAGACCGGACATTCCATTTTCAGTAGATATGCAAGACCCAAACCCTTCAACTTCACGACTAATCAAATGTCCACACTAATTTGACCGCTAGCTCTTGGACTATACCAGAACACATCATTTCATTTATCAATATAAAATATTCTGTAGTTTGGCACAGTGTGAGAGTTTTCTCACACTTTTTTATCAACTTACATCCAAACAAAAAATACAATCGTTCTTTTGGGTGTCGACTAGACAACTTCATATTAACTGTAGTTTAACAAGGAACGGATGCATAAAATTTAGAAAGTGAAGTATTTGATTCTTGATACAGTGTGTGTATATGTGTCTGTGTGTGTGTGTGTGTGTGTGTGTGTGTGTGTGTGTGTGTGTGTGTGTGTGTGTGTGTGTGTGTGTGTGTGTGTGTGTGTGTGTGTGTGTGTGTGTGTGTGTGTGTGTGTGTGTGTGTGTGTGTGTGTGTGTGTGTGTGTGTGTGTGTGTGTGTGTGTGTGTGTGTGTGTGTGTGTGTGTGTGTGTGTGTGTGTGTGTGTGTGTGTGTGTGTGTGTGTGTGTGTCTGTGTGTATGTGGCCCCTACTAAGAGCAAATCAGATCAATGTCCGAGTGAAAACTCTCAACGAGTCACAAGAATTTCACTCTCCAATATTGGACATCGAGTTGAGAATTTTATAAAATAAGTTCTTGTCTTGGTAAGTTCTGTTCACTCATGGATTCTTTGAGAATTCTTTCATACTTCTGAATCTTGAGACAATTGCTGACAATTGAGACTTGAAAAAAAAAATCACTTCGAGTTAAACCGGAAATGACATCAACTTTCTTATTTCAAATAGATGACCCTATATATTTTTACATATTTATATAATTCTAAATCCAATAAAGTCTAAATTTAATGCAAAATATCCCAAGAAAAAGTCGAAATAAAGAAAATCAAGAAAGGTTACAAAATTTAACTTTTTTTTGTAAAACAATTGACAAGCGATAAGTGATTATAATTATTAACAATAGGCAAAGATCTAGAAGTGTGTAAACGAAAATGGTGCTCACTTTGAACATCTTCTAGGGTGGGCCATAAGTCACTGAACATTGTATTTTTTTTTTTAAATGAATAATTTTGATTACAAATAGTTTTAATCATGGAGAGTTAAAAAAAATAATTAAATTTTAAAAATAATATCAGCCTCTTCGCAAGCTGCTGCTCTTTGCTGTACCTATCCATAACTGAAACCAAAACTGGTTGATCAATCGCAAATAATTTAACATCTCCAAATCGTGAAACGATACGGTTACCAAAAACCGTTCGCAGCAAATTCATTGTTTCCCTTGCAGTATGGGACGTAGCACCGTCTTGTTAAATAGTTATTTGTATCACAAGGCCAGAAACTGACCTTTTGCAAGAGCGAGTATTTTTGACACGCCGAGCCACAGGCGAGGCTTGCAAATTACGAGCACTAGCATAACAGTTTCTGGACGTGTAATACACAATATTTTATGTGCCGATTTCATTATAATATATAAAATAAATTTAATTAATTTGTATTTTATTATACATAACTTAAACAAATGTGCACTGAATACTTGCATTTGAGATTAAAATATATTTATTTCAGTTTCTATTAACGATTTACGTCTAAAATTTGTCAAAATCTTGTTAATTCTTGTATAAAAATCTGACGTGGCCATCACACAACCTTCCGCCATATCTAGACTTTAAACAGAAATGTATACGTACAATCCGGTGCCCATTTAAAATATACAAATAAAAATCTAAAATATTCAAACACAGAAATTTGCATCACCTGAATAAAAAGATTCATTCACAGGACAACTCTGCTGTGTTGAAGCCATCCTCCATTCAATTACTACAATTATTAATGTCTTACTTAGGACTTATATAGCGCTAGTATGCCAACTTGTCACCCGTCTGTCAATATTTTTTACGCAGAAACAAAAATCAACCGATCATGGTTTTATTTGATAAATTTATTTTTTAAATTTTACTGCAGTTCTTTAATGCTACCAGATAAAGACAATTTTTTTATAACGTAAGTTGCAAATAACTTTTCCTCTTATTCTTATTACAAATAAATACTATATTTTTCCAAATTTATATACAATTTTGACAATTAACCTTTTCAATCTTCAAAAAATATCACTTCCGATGAAGATATTTGTACCAAAATCTAAGGAGCTCTTCCAATTTATATACAAATGTTAAAAACCAAATATCAAAATTTTCGGGTAATTCGTATTTGAGTTATGCGACTAACACCCGGCCTTGACCACACACACGCACACACACACACACACACACACACACACACACACACACACACACACACACACACACACACACACACACACACACACACACACACACACACACACACACACACACACACACACACACACACACACACACACACACACACACACACACACACACACACACACACACACACACACACACACACACACACACACACACACACACACACACACACATACACACACACATACACACAGACATCATCGTGAAACTATCAAAAATGAGTTGTAAGGACCCTAATTCGTGCTCATCCACTAAAAAATCACCACCCGATTTTTTGCATGATTCCAATACCTTCCTTTACAGGTAAGCGGAAGGTAAAAATACATACATTTTATTTTTTCTAACAGTGCGATTGCTAATGAAATTAATAACTTGTCTAAATTGTCAAAATTGTATATAAATTTGGAAAATATAGTATTTATTTGTAATAAGAATAAGAGGAAAAGTTATTTGCAACTTACGTTATAAAAAAATTGTCTTTATCTGGTAGCATTAAAGAACTGCAGTAAAATTTTAAAAATAAATTTATCAAATAAAACGTTGATATCTTGTAATCCATGATCGGTTGATTTTTGTTTCTGCGTAAAAAATATTGACAGGTGAGACGGGTGACAAGTTGGCATACTAGCGCTATATAAGTCCTAAGTAAGATATTAAATGTAGTAATTGAACGGAGGATGGCTTCAACACAGCAGAGTTGTCCTGTGAATGAATCTTTTTATTCAGGTGATGCAAATTTCTGTGTTTGAATATTTTAGATTTTTATTTGTATATTTTAAATGGGCACCGGATTGTACGTATACATTTCTGTTTAAAGTCTAGATAAGGCGGAAGGTTGTGTGATGGCCACGTCAGATTTTTTATGGTATTATTTTTAGCCGTTACTATAACAAATACTATAGTTAGTATATTTGTCATCCTTTCACTTATAACATCATAAATATAACGAATACTATAGCGTGTGTGTGTGTGTGTGTGTATGTATGGAGGTACAACGGATGTTTTGAAAGCGACTTTTCTACTGAAGCGCATTTTCCTGTCTCCTGTGTAACCCAGACAGACTAACTCATTATTACTTTCAGTATCACTAATCAGAACCAGTGATACGATTTCTAAATTCGTAAATAAACAACCTTATTAATTACCTTGTTTATAAATGATCCGGTAATTATCATTTTCACAACTGTAAATGGGGCAAATAGCTAAGACTGTCTGACGTTCGAGTTCTAACTGCACAAAAATCCCTCTTGTGGTCACTAGAAATCATATACTTCAGGCGCTACACTTGTAAATCCAGAAGATTAACAGTTTGAAAGATTCTGGCTGTATTATAAAAAATTCCAAATTGAAATTTAACATGAAGAATCATGACTCATTAGTGAATCAATAAATGCAAATTATTAATTTATTGCTGTGATATCAATTAGCAAAACTTGGAGCTAATTTTTATCATTTAATGATCCATATTATACGTTGATTAATGCACAAAAATAAATCTATAGTATACATTAGTCGAAAGACGGGTATAGAGAGATTTTTTTAAACAGTTAACCCATAGACTGTAATAATTTATGTGAAACTACCATTTTTATTAATTTTTTGAAATTGTTTAACAAAATACGGCAAGGTTTTTTGTAAATTTCATTCTATAGCCATGTAAGCACAACCTATAAGTACATCATTGTAAAATATGAGGTCGTCGATTTCAAAACCAGGTCACAAAATGATTTATTGTAACATGCTTTTTTGCTTTGCATTTGATAGCAAGAGATGGTCCTTAATGTAAATCATACCTTACCTACAGAATATTTATAAATCGGTGTACCTATAAGTTAATTTTTCCCTTCCGCCTTATATTCTATAAGGGAGGTATTGTGACTGGTCAAAATTCTCTAGTGTGAGTTATTAGTGAATAACCACGTTTTATATAAAGAAAAAAAATTTTAAAATACCGATTGTAGATAATAATCTTTTATTTAAATTAATTTTTTTTCTTTAAATTAATTATTTACCGAAATATTTAAAAAAGTACTACTTCCAGTTTGTAGATAGAAACCAAAATTATATATCGAAATTAGTGTCCTAAGAGTACAGATGACAAATATAAAATACCTAATTAAATTTTAGTTTGGGAGTAAAAAAAGTATTTTATAACATTACTAATTGGAGAAAAGTAATATATTATTATTAACACAAGTTGCAGATGAAGATAGTATCACTGAGTTGTTGCTATGTAGTTAATCGTAGAGATTAGATACAAGTTATCAGTATTATTTAAAAGGTGATAACTTGTCAATTCTATATTAGTGATACAGTGGAAATTGTACAGTTTACAAGTGTTCCAAGTGCAAATCTTCGTTCAGTTTTTAACTTACATTTATTTCATTTTAACATCCAATTTGTGTACAATAAGGTAACAAATCAAATCAAACATAACATGACAATATCTTAACTGTAGTAATGTTTTTAAGTCTGAATCATGGAATCATCACAAGCAGGACCTTCAACTTCAACCTCTTTTACACACAGTGCTGCTGGAGTTGTAGCAACAGGAGGAAACGTCACAACTGGTCCTGTGACTGTTAACTATAACAGTGCATCAACATCAGCTGTAGACGACTTCCCATTGCCTAGGCTGATAGACACATTCCATGGACGTGAAGATGAAATGCGTGAGTTGGACGAGGCGTTCTTCACTCAACAGAAGAACAAAGTTGTGATTTGTGGCCTCGGCGGCTTCGGCAAATCAGAACTTTCTAAACAGTTCGGACACCAATGTCGAGTCAATGGAAAAGTTCAAAGCGTTGTCTGGATTGACTCAGAAGACCCAAACAAACTTAAAAAGTCATTTAGAAAGTTAAATATTATCTATGAACAATGTGCTGATAAACAATTAATTATCATATTCGATAACAGTGTTAATCAAAAAAGTATAGCGGATTATGAACCAAGTGGAAATCAGAATCACCGCGTACTAATTACGAGTCAATATAAACTATGGAAAAGTGACGTGAAAATCATAGAACTAGAATCACTGTCTTCTATTTCAGCAATGAAAGTGTTCAGGTCTGTGTTAGGTGACAAATACAGAGATGAAGATGAACGTTTATATGAAACTCTGGCTCATTCAGTTGGTTTCATTCCTTTAGGACTGCAAGTTATTGCTTGCTATGTGGAACAAGAAGATGATGACTTCAATTTAACTGAATACGTGAACGAAATTAAAATATCCGACCATCATATAATCAATGAACCAATACCAGATTGTGCTGATAATAGTTATAATAAAACTATATATGGTGCGATGATAACATCGATAGATAAAATTAAAAATAAGGCAGATCAAAAACCTCAGATACGAGAACTTGCACACGATGTGTTATGTTTCAGCGCGTATTTGGATCCCGATTGTATAAAGACTAAATATTTATTATATTTAGTCAACAGGAAAAATATTGAATGCAAGGATAATGAGTTAAAGTCAGCATTGAAATTGTTATTCAATTATTCATTTCTACGTTACGGTAGCAATGACAAATTATATTTAGTTCAACACAGGACCACGCAGGCATGTGTGCGCTATTTTATAAGTAAATCTAAAGGTCAGTCTGTATATTATAAAGGGTGTCTGGATTTGCTATTAAAAGCAGAAATCTTCTACTCATCAACGATTCTTAGTCAAGCTGATTCCAACGTAACAGTTGTACATGAGTTTTATCAAGACAATTATATGCAGGAAAATATCGATAAGTTTCTTCAAAAGCTTATAAGGCATGGATGCATTGAATGCATTAAAACAATTTTTAAGAACTCAGATGAAGAATCTAAGAATCATATAATCAAGTATGGTCTATTAATTAATTGTGTATCAACAGAGAATGTAGAAATATTGAAGGTTTTATTGTCACAAGTGAATATTAATTCAAAAAATGATGAGCAGGACACAGCTCTACATGTGTTAGCCAAGCGGGAAGATTTCAAAGGAATCAAATTCTTAGTTAGACACGGGGCCGATGTGAATGTTCGTAATGCGGCAGGTGATCCACCGTTGTTCACATTTATACGTGGACATCTGTTATGTAAACCATATGATTGGGATGATATATTTAAGCTATTCAAAGCAGATTTCAGTCTCACCAACAGCAACAATGAAACACTTCTACACGCCGCTGCAACCGGACAACAACCTGAATTCATTGATTTCCTTATTAAAAATGGTTTGCAAGTAAATCAAACAGATAACAATGGTTGGACACCTCTAGACTCACTGTATCATCAATTTTCAGTTGAATTCTATTACTGTATTGATGGTCACGTACCAATATTAGAAACATTGTTGACACTTGGTGCAAAATCAAACATTAAACATACAAATGAAGAGGGTGATTCATGTGGTTATCTGTTGTTGAAATACGCTTTGAATTGTAATAACTGGGACCTATTGGAATTTCTGTTGAAGAGTGGTGTAGATGTCAACAGTAGAAGCTGCGAACAACAAACAATACTACATAGATGTACCATCGTGTGTAATTTAAAAGCAACACAAATAGTCATTAAACACAACGCTAATTGTTATATGAGAGATTGTCGTGGTGATACGCCATTGTTCTATTTCGTTAAATATAAAGGTAAAGGCCGTAATGTTAATGATATGGATTTGTTAAAGAACATGTTAGATTTACTGCAGTGCCACCCCGGCCACGTTGATGATGCAGGTAACACACTATTACATATACTCGTAGCTACACGAAGAGGTTACGTAGAAATAGTAGAAATGCTTCTAACAGTGTACAAATTTAATGTAAATATACAAAATTCTAATGGAGATACACCACTGCATGCTCTCATTTCATCTAAAGATTTCTTGTTCTACTATGATACATACAAAGATGATATAATTCAAATTATAAAGATGTTCAACAGTTATAACGCTCGTTTAGATCTAGAAAATAATACAGAAGAAACGCCACTGGACATGTTGCAAAGAATATGTACCAAGGAATACTCGTATATCATAAGTGACTTAAGTCCCTATCTCACACCAGCACCAGCACTAGTGTCAACAATAGAAAAATAAAATTAGATTCTTAAACAGTAGTTTTTAAATATTTATTTCTTAGCATTTAAATGTATTTTTACTAGTATAAATTTAAGTACCTAGTAAATATATTTGTACTACTTTAGAAATGTATTAATAATTGGTGTAAGTATTTATCTTTATTTATTTTAATAATTGATACGGATTGTAAATTGGTTATCTTTATTTGTATGACAGAATTATTACCTGTACATTAAATATGAAACATTTATAACAACTTATTTATTTAGATAAAATATCAATGCTAACTGATATAGGTAATCAATCATTAATTAAGACGCACAGTTTTTATAGATAAATTTATTTTATTGATAATCTTTGTTGACTCAGTTAAACGTATTTACATAAGTACCTAGCTGATATAGTGATTAAAAATGTCTTAGGTATCTTTATTTGTATTACATTAAATAATTAATACCTGATAATAAAATATGAAACATTTATCTGACAATTTATTTATCAAGAATCAAGAAAAAATATGAAAGCGAATGAAATTTCTGATATTATAAATGGTAAATTGTAACGCACTTCATTTCTAAATCAATGTATTAAATACAACTGATATCAGTGTTGACTCTTGAACGGCGGAAGTCTTATCTTGTGTAATAAGATAAACAAAGGTAAATAAATAATAAATTTGGAAGTTTATATTGTTTTTGGCATTCCTAGTAAGGCAGAAAGCAAGTGAACAACACTATATTTAATTAGTATTGAAAGGAATCTGTAATTTGTTGACATTTTAAGGTTAGGATGGGGAGGTGGCAGAATTAAAATCAGAACGATGAGGCAGGAAATTTGTCACTTCTGAAGTTTGACGTTTGACAATTGAAGTAAATGTCATTTGACACTACAAATAAGTTGAAATTTGGAGACATTAATTTGCGTTAACTTTGTGAACACCAAACAGAAAAAATCTGCTGTGGCCAGCACACGATCTCTCGCTTAATTCTGCTTATTCTTCTAATCTAATAAATAGTTTTACTTACATTTTAATAGTTTCATGTTCATGTAAAATGTAAACGATAATGTAAACCAAGATGCAAGCAAAAGATGGCAACTGTACTGTCACAATAATTCAAATTTTATGTAGAAACAAATTTCATATGATCATGGACAACAAAATACTGGAATTTCAAAAAAGTAGAATATTAATTGTACTTTATTTTATTGTTAAATACTACCATATTCAGCAAATTGTATTTAAAATGAATTGTACCCATAGATAATTAAATTTTCTTTTATTTTTAATTGCAAAAATTGTCAAATAAATAATTTACCAATTTATTTAAGAAAAACTATATTAAATTTCAGAAAGTAGTACTTCCGGTTTTCGGATTTATACCAAAATCTCATCCGGTGTTAAGATCCTTATTAAAACCTTAAATATGAAATTTGGTTATTAAATGTTTGATACTTTTTAAGTTATCGTGAACGAAAAATCGGCACATAATTCATACATGCATACGTTCATACATACATACACACATAGAGACATCATCGTGAAAATATTAAATTCGTATTGTAGAGACCCTGAAACGTGCTTATTCACCAAAAACTCATACTACCCATTATAATACCTCTCTTATAGAATATGAGGCGAGAGGTAAAAAGAATTTTATAAATTTTTTGATGTTTTCATCAAAGCAGAAAGTAAACGAAAATCATTTGAAATCTACTAACTCATATATGCAGTGATTTTCTCAGAATTCAACTTGGAAAAACCTAATGAGTCAAATTCTAAGTCAGTATGACATAAGCCAGCACTATATATGACTATGTATGGTAATATTGTAAGTAATGTTATGCTTGCAGACTTGAAGGCTAATGACTCCTCCGTAGCCGTAGGAAATATGTTAATACGAGTATTACAGTTACTACAAATTATACAACAACTATACTTCTCTACTGTTCTCTATCACAGCGTACCACAGCATACATCTTCAATTCGCAGAATTAAATCACCAGCAGAATTGAATGGAATTCACATTGAGAAAAAATTAATAGCTCTGTTTTTTACCGCCTATTAAGATTCTTCATAATTTTATATTTAATTAGATACGTTACATACTTATAAAAAAGTTTTAGAAAAGAGCACTCATTTTATTTTACAATTACAAAGAAGATATTTTTCGTAAATTATTAATATTTGATATGCAAAGTATTAGGTATACAGGATGTCCAAGTTAACGTGCTCACCATTGGGTTCTCGAGAACGAGGTCGGTTAAAATAGACAAAAGTTGTCCCTCTTGGGAGCCAATTCAGAAATGTTTTTATTTTCCCACAAAAATGTATAGGTGACTAGATATACGCAAAAATGTAAATTTTGACAATTTCGTTTTTCACCTATAACTTTTTTGTTTGAATTAGTCCTCAAATTTTTTTTATCTCCTACAGATTTAGAGAAATTCAAACCAAATTAAAATTTTCATATGTAATAGACTATGTCTCGTCTTATTAGATATTTTTTCTCTCTTTTCAACCGACGTCTTTATTATTGTACATGTTCTCAATGTTTCAATAAATTATCAGTAGTTCGTTATAATACAATAGTAAAAAAAAACAATTGTTTGTTATAACCGAGTTCCATTATCATAAATATCTCGACCGTCATTACCAATAATCCGTTAAAATACAAAAGTATAAAAATTTGTGTTCATTTATAACCGAGTGCCATTTCGTTATAACCGAGTCCTATCTCATTTTATACAAGTAAGCACACGTTATAACGGTCAAAAACTGTCCGTTACAATAATAGTTCCATCTCGTTGTAACCGAAACCGAGACCCATCTCGTTATAACCAAGCAACAACGTTAATAACGGCCAAAAACGTTACAATAACTGCCGTTTTGTTATAACCAAGTCTCATTTCGTTATAACCGAGTTTCATTTCGTTATAACCGTGCTCCACCTCGTTATAACGAAGTTCCATCTCAGCGTGTTATAACGGCGTTACAATGCAAAAATAATAAAAAAGAGTTCTCTTTTTCGTTATGTTCGAGTCCCATTTCAGTAAAAACATCGTTGAACGTTATAACCAACGTGGCATGAGTCGCGCTGACTAGTGTCAACCTCGGTTACACTGTATTTTGGTTGTTAGTTGCTTATAATATAAATACACAGTGAACGAACCAGTGAACGTTCTGACGTTATTAAGTTATAACATATAACAGACTAGCGGCAGCTTTAAGTTATAACTTATAACAGACTAGCGGCAGCGGGTGTTGTACTCACCATCGGGCAGGTCGAGGGATCGTCCCCGTATCTGCTCGTTGACCTTGTTGTGGCTGCGGGGCACGTTGAGCGCGCTGCGGATGCCCACGGCGCCGCTGTCCAGGTGTCCGGGGCCGGTCTTGGGCACGTGGCCGCTACAGTACACCTCGGCGTCCTCCTGCCGGTGCTGGTTGTTGTAGTAGGTCTTGAGCGTCAGCTTGGTGCCGCACACCGAGCACTTGAAGCAGCCGCTGTGGAAGAACGTGAAGTCCTTCAGCGGACCCACGCGGTCCACCTGGTACACCGTGTCCGAGAAGAGGATGCTTCCTTGCCCGTCGTACACAACCACGACACTTACACCACCACCGAGTTCCGTTACAGCCGGACTACAAATAGTCCGGTGTAACTAAACCATATTTTTACAATACATCGCCGTGTATTCATTGTTTGTTATAACCGAGTTCGTTACAGCGGGACAAAAATGGTCCGCTATAACCAAATGCGGAATTTGGTGTTCATTACAGTCGACGTGGTTAAAAATGTGTTCGTTATAACCGAACTCTATCTCATTATACCCGAGACCTATCTCGTTATAACCAAGCAAGCACATTACAATAAAAAATAATAAAAAACGACGGCCATTTCGTTATAACCAAGTCTCATTTCGTTATAATCAAGTCTCATTTCATTATAACCAAGGAAGCGTGTCCTAACGGGGTTACAATGCAAAAATAATAAACGATAGCTATTATTTCGTCATACCCGAGTCCCATTTAGGTATAAGCGAGTCTCATTTCGTTATAACCGTGCTCCATCTCGTTATAACGAAGTCCCATCTCGTTATAACCAAGGAAGCGTGTTATAAACGGAGTTACAATGCAAAAATAATAAAGAGTTCTCTCTTTCGTTATGTTCGAGTCCCATTTCAGTAAAAACATCGTTGAACGTAATAACCAAGGTGGCATGAGTCGCGCCGACTATAGTGTCAACAACAGTTACACCGTATTTTGGTTGTTAGTTGCTTATAATATAAATACACAGTGAACGAACCAGTGATCGTTCTAACGTTATTAAGTTATAACTTATAACAGACTAGCGGCAGCGGGTGTTGTACTCACCATCGGGCAGGTCCAGGGATCGTCCCCGGATCTGCTCGTTGACCTTGTTGTGGCTGCGGGGGACGTTGAGCGCGCTGCGGATGCCCACGGCGCCGCTGTCCAGGTGCCCGGGGCCGGTCTTGGGCACGTGGCCGCTGCAGTACACCTCGGCGTCCTCCTGCCGGTGCTGGTTGTTGTAGTAGGTCTTGAGCGTCAGCTTGGTGCCGCACACCGAGCACTTGAAGCAGCCGCTGTGGAAGAACGTGAAGTCCTTCAGCGGACCCACGCGGTCCACCTGGTACACCGTGTCCGAGCACCGCAGGCACGACGACTCGTAGAAGTTCGGCCGGTACATTGATTTGTAGTTTTGCAACATTGTGGAGATGTTATAGCATTGTTTATTATACGAATTGTTTTTATGTTTTCACGATTTAGTTTACACTTTTACCTAACAAACAATATTATAATATATACAGGGTGATTCAAATCCATCTATAATTTTATGTTTCTTTCAACAAAATATAAATTTTATCTGTTTTCCCGAATTGTTTCAGTTGAAAAATGAATATTGTGCTTAGTCCTTCGATTATAATTCTTTCTCAAAGAGTTTTAATTTGATAATTTCTCTCAATATTATCGCTTTGATAGCGGATAAAAAGGAAAGTAACTTTTTACAAGTGATAAATCCATATTTAGCTTTTTCTTAGTACTCAAACAATACATTAAAATGTCATTTGCTTCAATTTTCTAATATTTGTCAGTGAAATGATTAGATTTTGGTCATATTTGTGAAAAAGAACCAAAGGAGTCGTAACATTATCTCGTTGAATTACACACGAGTATTTTATTTCCTTCGAATAAATTTCTGTTTGACATCTCAATCTTGTCACCTGACAGCAATTTGACTCGAAAAATAACTCCACCTGCGGAGTCGTGATTTTATTAAACAATTTTTCTTTTCAAATTGTTGAGCAACAAGGTTTTAATACAAATAGAAAATTATCCAGCGAAATAAACAGCTCTTGTGTAATTACAGTTGATAATAGGTACATTTTTTTTAAATTAATAATTTTTGGAGAAACAATTGAAAATCACATAAATGTCATTTTTTATAATTTTTACTAAACTTACGAGTATCTTTCCGAGAGCTTTAAATTGACATTATATAATTTGAATAATTTATAGGAAAAAAATGGACAATCGTTTAATTTTATTTGCAATTTTTTACTAGAATTCTTTTTTCGAGAGCTTTAATTTGATACCACACGCGATAGTACTTTAATAAAACAAATTAAAATAAATAAAGTTCATAAAGTTGGTACCCCAGAATAGTTCTACAACTCGACAACAATCATAAGTAGTAATAAATTCTTTACACCGTCTAAATGTCTGGTATTGATAATATAAAAAATATATGCTACTTAAGTAGGAGTATCCTTTAATTTTTGTGAATTTTTCAAAAATTCTTTGTATTCTAATCTCAGCACGTCGTAAATAAATACTCTTAATTTTTATCTCGCAATATAGTAACACCCTGTAAATCTACTTATGTTTTCATTTGACAATAACAGTTAAAATGTCAAAACCGGTCGAAACTTTTAGAATATTTATATAGGATGTTTGAGATGGAGTGTAACAATCTTTAACAGCTTATTTTTGAAGTTATTTTGAGCAAAAAATGTCATTGAACATAGGTAAAATTCTTTCTGGTTAACAAAATTCAAGAGGTTGAAGTTTTTTGGCAGAGGGTAAAATCAGGAACGATTGTATATTACGGCTCTCTAGTTATTATGCCTTATAATCTCGAATTGTAAATGTTACCAAATGACAGCTGTCAAACTAATTAATGTTTACCTCTCGCCTCATATTCTATAAGAGAGGTATTGTAATGAGTCCAAATATTCGAGTATGAGTTTTTGGTGGATAAGCACGTTTCAGGGTCTCTAGAATACGAATTTAATATTTTCACGATGATGTCAATATATGGACTTATGAATTAAGTGACGATTTTTTGTCCACGATAACTTAAAGTGTATCAAACCTTTAATAACCAAATTTCATATTTAAGGTTTTAATAAGGATCTTAACACCGGATAAGATTTTGGTAGAAATTCGCAAACCGGAAGTAGTACTTTTTGAAGCTTGATATAGTTTTCCATAAATATATTGGTACATTATTTATTTATGACAATTTTACAATTAAAAAAATAATATAATTATGTATGGGTACAGTTAATTTTAAATACAATTTGCTGAATCTGGTAATATTTAACAATAAAATATTCTACTTTTTTTTGAAATTCCAGTATTTTGTTATCCATGATATGAAATTTGAATGATTATGACAGTGACAGTACAGTTGACATCTTTTGCTTGCATCTTGGTTTACATATGACATGAATATGAAACTATTAAAATGTAAGTAAAACTATTTATTAGATTAGTAGAATAAGCAGAATTTGGCGAGAGGTCGTGTGCTGGCCACAGCAGATTTTTCTATAAAAGATGCCTGGATAACAAACATTGTATCTTGTATTTTGTTAAACAGAAGGTATGACATTTTTTTTTTCAAAATAACCTCAAGCTCTTGAAGTTTGTTGCACTAGACGTGAAACACCGTGTATTTTAAATCTGTATATACATACGTATAAACAAACAGCACCACTATATTAAATTGCACACACACTTGAATCGTTTCCTTTTATAAACAGTAATATGACTACACATTTATACTGCACATCCGTAGCACGTTGCGATCACACCGCACAACACTTGCTAGTCTCACTCACTGTCGCAACCCTCGCCGTGGGGTTGAAGGAGCACTGTGGTAGACAGACGCGGTGACAACGCGACGTTGTACAAGTCAACTGGTGCTGCAGACACAGGCGGCCATCTTGTGCGTGGTCGAGCGGAGGTTGGTAACTACTGGGAGTGGAATGTACCTGTCAGGTGGGCTGCTACATAGGTATGTGGTGATGACCGAGAGTAGTTAGCTACAAACGTGCTCGCAAGCCATTCCAGACTCCACAGCGTTTATTGTTTTGTTACATTTAATCATCTAAAGATATTGTTCAAGATAAAAGTACAATCTACAAAATGCAAGTTGCACTAGCCAACAATAAAGAACAAATAAGAAACATGATACTCGTCCTGAAAGACACATATTTATACAAATATATTTAAAAACCCACAAAATGTACTTCCCATTTTATCTATAACATGTATTAAATAATAACTTATAATTACCAATGTACCAGATCGTTAATAACCACGAAATTGAAGAGCTCGAAAATACTTCCAAATAAAAAATATCGAAATAAATTGATTTTGGCAATAACACAAATAATTTCTATATGAAAACGAATTTTAAAAATTTGATTGGTTTTTATATACCTGAATATAAAAAATCTGACGTGGCCATCACACAACCTTCCGCCATATCTAGACTTTAAACAGAAATGTATACGTATACAAGCCGGTGCCCATTTAAAATATACAAATAAAAATCTAAAATATTCAAACACAGAAATTAGTATCACCTGAATCAAAAGATTCATTCACACGAAAACTCTTCTGTGTTGAAGCAATCCTCCGTTCAGTTACTACATTTAATAGCTTACTTATGACTTATATAGCGCTAGTATGCCAACTTGTCACCCGTCTCATTTCAACGTTATATTTGATAAATTTATTTTTTAAATTTTACTGCAGTTCTTTAATGCAACCAGATAAAGACAATTTTTTTATAACGTAAGTTGCAAATAACTTTGCCTCTTATTCTTATTACAAATAAATACTATATATATATATATATATATCTAAATTTATATAAATTTTTGACAATTATCGTTTTTAATCTTCAAAAAATATCACTTCCGGTGAAGATATTTGTACCCAAACCTAATGAGCTCTTCCTATTCACGTATGAGAAGTTGACCCACCCATGCTAGCCCACCCTGTTAAAATCTATCGCAATCGTTAGTTTTACGTTAGTTGAGTTTAGTTTTGTAGAAAATTGCGTTAGTTTTGAATGTTTATACGTATTTTTTTAAAATAATATTTGGGTGGGCTAACTTCACAACAGCCCAACCCTTAATTCGAAAGTGCGAGGAAAACACATTAATACCTTTTAATTGATTAGTTGATGTTAGTTGTGCTACATATTACGTTTGTTTTGTTATTCTAAGCTGTCAAATTTGAGCCGAGTGGGTGGGCCAAAATCACGGTTCCCCAGCCCATTGCAGAATTTCACGCGTAGATTTTACATACGTTGTCACCGTGGTTAGTTGAGAATAGTTTTGACGAAAAATACGTTAGTTGTGCCATAATTTGTAAGCCTTAACCAAAATAACCATTTTCGCTAACTGTACGCACTTGATGCTAATATGTCATTGATTGCTGTACTTTTACAATATAAAATTGGAAATAAAATAGAAGGCAACAACCAACAGCAGTGTTGGACATTTACCAGATTTTTTTAAATTTAGTTTATGATTGACAAATAATATGGTACAAAAGTTTTCAAAGTGAGGAATTCTTAAAGAATGCAATAGTTGGACTATTTACCAAAATATAATTTACCTTTTCTTTTTCAGTGTGCATGCAGTAAGCCAAACGGTACTGAATAAAAACAAAGAAGCAATTTATTAAAATAAATTATTGCAAAATAAAAAAATTGCAGTAATACATTTTTTTACAATTTATATTTAGGTATATTTGTTGAAAACAAGAAAAAATTTTGGTATTAGCAAATCAAATTGAGAGATATTCTTAACTCTAGAACTATGTAATTATTAATTATCCGAAAACAATTAAATTAGTTCCTAAAAATAAAATATTGAATTAATAAAATAAAAATCGCATGACACAAATAACAGCCAATAGAAGAATTGATTAAAAAATAGTAACAAGGATTATATAAAAATTTAGCGAAAATTTTTTACAATTAGCTTGAGGAACCTAACAATAATAATTAATTAATGGATAACTTTTCTGTCACATTCCAGTTTGATATTTAAATTAAAAATTGGAGAAATTGTCATTTTGAGATCAGATTTTTTTAAATAGATTTTTGCAACAAGTATTCAAGTAAAGTATTATTTCCGGTAACAGAATTTTACAAAAATCTTATCAGTTCTTCTTTAAGACGTACAAATGTATTATGCAAATTATTATAATATAATGTTGCTGTAGAAATTGAGATTATAATAATAAGAATATTATAATGACAAATAAAGTGCGCAAAAATTCATCCATACATAACCACACATTTGTTTCTACCATGACAACAATAATTTCTTGTATCAGTTTAAAAAATGATTTACTTTTTGTACAATTGCTATAATAATCATAAACAATTCCTGAATGGCCTCCTATTTTTACAGAAAACAATGATATATAGTAGCATCAAGTTCGTACGGTTAGCGAAAATGATTATTTTGGTTAAGCCGGGCAAATTATGGCACAACTAACGTATTTTTCGTCAAAACTATTCTCAACTAACCACGGTGACAACGTATGTAAAATCTACGAGTGAAATTCTGCAATGGGCTGGGGAACCGTGATTTTGGCCCACCCACTCGGCTCAAATTTGACAGCTTAGAATAACAAAACAAACGTAGTATGTAGCACAACTAACATCAACTAATCAATTAAAAGGTATTAATGTGTTTTCCTCGCAATTTCGAATAATGGGTTGGGCTGTTGTGAAGTTAGCCCACCCAAATATTATTTTTTAAAAATACGTATAAACATTCAAAACTAACGCAATTTTCAACAAAACTAAACTCAACTAACGATTACGATCGATTTTAAGAGGGTGGGCTAGTATGGGTGGGTCCACTTCTCATACGTTTCCTATTCGTATACAATTGTAAAATACCAAATATCAAAATTTTTGGGTAATTCGTATTTGAGTTATGCGACATCCGGCATCGGCCCGGACCACACACATACACACACACACACACACACACACACACACATACATACATACAGACATCATCGAGAAACTATCAAAAATGAGTTGTAAGGACCCTAATTCGTGCTCATCCACTAAAAACTCACTACCCGATTTTTTGCATGATTCCAATACCTTCGTTTACAGGTAAGCGGAAGGTAAAAACTGATATTTAATAACTAATGTTAAAACCACGGTTAAAGAATAATTAGTTTTACCGACTGGCCACGTTTTGACAAAACACAGGTCAAAAATTGTATTTAGTTCATAGGTGTTCCTAGGTGTGTCTGCTTGGCACTGCCGATATACATTCATTCTGTCACTTACTGTCACTGAACAGCATTTTTTAAATTTAATAATTTGTGCGTTATATAGTGATATAGAAATATATGTAAAATATAAAGTACACGTAAGCATATTATTACATTATGAAGTATTGTTGTGAAATAATGAAAAGTGTTTCATAAAAACTATCAATGTAATTTTAGGAGAAATAAGTAAAAATCGCCATGTTTTATAAACTGAATAATGAAGATGAATAAATGCACACGAGACTGTGTTCATATAATATTGTGAAATTATTTATTTATAACGACGGTCTCCCTCGTAGAAAACGGAGGATTTTCAAACACGTTTTATCAAATACTTTCGGTCTAAAGTTACTTATTATGGAACATAGTCGTTTAGAAGTATATAAATGAAATGGAAGTTTCCGAGTCTACGACTTTTAAAGAAATACTTATTGGATATCAATATAACTTTATAAGTAGAGTGCGGATTGTATGCATTTGCATATATTGTATTATTGAGCATATTAGTATTTTTTTTACAAATGTTTACATTTCATACAAAAATAGATCAAAATATAGTATACATTTTTTGCATATTTTGCATATTATTTATTAAAAATGCATATAACTGCATATTTTGTACCTTTTAACCCACAATTTTATTTTTTTAAATTTTTTATATTTATAACATTTATAATCGCTCAAATTTGATACCACCCTTCAGTAGTTTTACATTTATTTTAAAGATAGGTAGGTACACAAGTCATATTCCAAAAGTTATACGTTGTTTTGTTTATTTTATATGATATTCTTGTGCATTGCAGACAAAATGTAGTATTTTTCTGATTTATAGAAATATATTATTAGGTAGTAAAAATGAATAAAATTACGTTGCATTTGTAAAATATTGCATATTTGTTTAATTTTGTGCATATATTTTGGCCTTATTTCAATGCATATCGCATGCATATTTTGATCATATTTGCCTGCATAATTCGCACTCTAGTTATAAGAAAGTGATCATTATTTTATAACAATACGGTTATTATATTATAAAAACAAAATCGTTACCTTATATCTGTGAAGAACGTTACTCGTACCTGTTTCTATCCCTTCTACTTCCACCGCAAAATACGCAGTTACCATCGCATACTACGAATACCGCAACATTACATAGCATCATTTATATTCGCTGTACATCTACCACCTGCAATCCACCGCTGTAATGTTGGAAAACATTCACAAATATAACACAACATTACTTCTTCATTTACCTTCTATTGCATACACAAATCATGAAATATTTAGTCTGTGAATCTTGTACAAACTTGTTGGGTAACGGTTAGTGAAGATCATTTGAATTGGCGGATTGTTTAGGTTTTTAATTAAATATTAAAGTTTTCTGTTGTGACGCAGCATTGAAGTCGCTGAATGCAAATCGAAAACTGAATGTACCAGCAATACGTTTACGAAATGTTGGAAGTCGGTTAGTCGGTACTTGGTTCAATAAAAATTGCTACAATCGTTTTTATTATTTATTAACTATTTAGATCTACTTAGAATATAAGTAGGTAAAACTTCCGATACATTTTTATTGTACAAAATAAATAACAATAAAGGCTCGTTCAGATTTCCGAAATCACAAGCTTGAAATTGTAAATCCAATCGGCTTTAAATTATTTAAATATGTGTATTAAAATAAAAAAATATTGCGCATTATCTATTTAAAATAGAGAAAAATTACATTATTTTATTTATAGATTTGTTGTGTATTAAAATATTAAAAAATGTACATTAAATAAATATTTTTACTTAAAATAAAAAAATCTGATGTGGCCAGCACAAGACCTGCCGCCATACTTAGTCTATTCTTTTTACTTATTATACAAATACAGCATGTTCCACAACTTAGGACAAAAAATTAAAGGGTATATACTGTATGACGTGCTGATCATGAAACAAAAATATTTTTAAAAAAATTCGCAAAGTTAAGGGTAGTTTACTTGACGTGTGTTCATTTTAAGTATCAATGTTTTGATGGTATACTTGATAATTTGACATTTATTAGTATTAGATATTATGTAAACAATTACTTTCATTGTAGAAGATTTGAAAAAATTATTGAAAATTAATACTGACCAGTGGCAAACAATGTTTGCTTGAAGTTGAAATACGTTGCAATTTTTTGCGAATTTAAAAAAAATTATTTTTGTGTACCTAAACTTCAAAAGAAGATATAACAGATATTTAACTTCATTTCACATTTAATTTCACTGTCACTGTCATGTCATTTTACGTAGTAACAAAAAATGTTAAACGATCATGGACTACAAGATACCGAAATACTAAATTATAAGTATGTAGGTACTTTAATTTATTCGCAAATGATACCAGATGCAGAAAAATTTATAAAATACCGGTTGTAGGTATTAGTCACACAATCTTTCATTTAAAATAAAAAAATTGTCTTAAATTAATTACTTATCAAAATATTTTAAGAAAGTATTACTTCCGGTTTGCAGATTGAAACCAAAATTGTATTGGGTTATTAAGATTCGTATTAAAAGATTAAAACCTTAGATATAAAATTTTATAAACTTTTATTTTAAGCAACCAAACATTCTCAACAGCAATGTGTGCAGACTTAGAACAGGCGATCAATTCAAAATGTTTTATCCAACAGTTCTTAATAAAAACATAACTATGATGATTTTAAACAAGCAAAGTAAAAGATTACCCACTAGTGGCTTTGATAAAAAATTATAGCCACTAGTGGGTAAACTGTTACTTTGCTTGTTGGAAATCACCATAGTAGCGATGTTTTTGGTTGGAATTTAATATTTTTTATCTACGACTGTTTTTAAAAGTGGACCTTGTAACGGTTGCTTAGCAAGTTTTAAAAGTAACAACAAAGTTATTTTATTTTTACTTTTAATATGTTGCTAACGATTTGTATCAATAAATTTTTTATCTACGACTGTTTACAAAAATATTTTTGTTTCATGATCAGCACGTCGTACAGTATATAACCTTTAATTTTTTGTCCTAAGTTGTGGAACACTCTGTATTTGTATAATAAGTAAAAAGAATATACTAGGTATGACGGTAAGTCTTGTGCTGGCCACATCAGATTTTTTTATTTAAAGTAAAAATCGTTTTAAGCACTCTATAAATAATATAAAGCTAATTTTTAAATTCTCTATTTTAAATAGATATTGCTCAATATTTTTTATTTTAATACACATATTTAAATAATTTAAACCCGAACGAGCTTTTATATTGATATTTACTTCGTACAATAAAAATGTATCGTAAGTTTTACCTACTTATACTCTAAGTAGATCTAAATAGTTAATAAATAATAAAAACGATTGTAGCAATTTATATTTAACCAAGTACCGACTACCGACTTCCAACATTGCGTAAACGTATTGCTGGTACATTTAGTTTTCGATTTGCATTCAGCGACTTCAATGCTGCGTCACAACAGATAATTAAAATATTTTATTAAAAACCTGTACAATCCGCCAATTCAAACGATCTTAACTAACTGTTACCCAATAAGTTTGTACAAGATTCACAGATTAAATATTTCTATTAATAAACTACTCTTAACTTTGCGAATTTAAAAAAATTCTTTTTGTTTCATGATCAGCACGTCGTACAGTATATATACCCTTTAATTTTTTGTCCTGTCCTAAGTTGTGGAAAACCCTGTAGTGTTAATAGAAATATCAAATATATGTAAAATATAAAGAACACGTAAGCTTATTATTACATTATAAAGTAACAGATAAATATTGTTCTGAAATAATGAAGTGTTTCAGAAAAACTGTCAACGTAGATTTTAGAAGAACTGAGTAAAAATCTACATGTTTTATATACTGAATAATGAAGATGAATAGATGCACTACGAGACTGTGTTCATATATTGTGAAATTATTTATTTATAACGACGATCTCCCTCGTAGAAAATGCAGGATTTTCAAACACGTTTTGTCATTGATCTGAAGGTAAATTATGGAACATATCTGCTTGTTACAATTATAGTTACTATTTAAAGTATTAAAGTATATTTACCTCTCGCCTCATATTCTATAAGAGAGGTATTGTAATGGGTCAAAATGTTCGAGTATGAGTTTTTGGTGGATAAGCACGTCAGGGTCTCTAGAATACGAATTTACTATTTTAACGATTATGTCTGTGTGTGTGTTTGTGTGTTTGGACTGACGATTTTTCGTCCACGATAACTTAAAAAGTATCAAACCGTTTAAACCAAATGTCATATTTAAGGTTTTAATAAGTATCTTAATACCGGATAAGATTTTGGTAGAAATCCGCAAACCGGAAGTAGTACTTTTAGAAGTTTGGAAAAGTTTTCCTTAAAAAGAAATTGTGATTATCTATATGTACAATTAATTATAAATACAAATTGCTGAATCTGGAAGTATTTAACAATAAAATAAAGTACAATTAATATTCTATTTTTTTGAAATTCCAGTATCTTGTTGTCCATGATATGAAATTTGTTTCTACATAAAATTTGAATTATTATGCCAGTGACAGTACAGTTGACATCTTTTGCTTGCATATTGGTTTACATTATCGTTTACATATTACATGAACATGAAACTATTAAAATGTAAGTAAAACTATTTATTAGATTAGTAGAATAATCAGAATTAGTCGAGAGGTCGTGTGGTGGCCACAGCAGATTTTTTTACATTTAAATCAGTGTTAAGAGACACCTAGATCCATTACAAATATCAAATTATTGTGATTTGTTGATGTTACTATCAAAATGATATTTTAAAAGTTGAACAGTGCTTTAGAAACTAAAACAAAAACAATATAAATGTGACAGTTCCTTATACGAAAGTAGCATCATAAAAACCGAAACCACCTGACCTTGACAAATAGAAATCATTTGGCATTCATTGGATTCAATCGAAACGTGTTAACTAAACGGTGTTTACTTCACTGACAATACCGCGCGATGCATCGCACGTCTGCTAAATAGAAACTTACACGACACTTTCTTATCACCGTATGCAAGTGAGTTCAATACTGAAGTGTTGTCAATGCCGATGCGGACCCTAATTCCTATAAGGAAAAGTGGAATAGAACATTCCACTGTATTGTTGGAACCTTATAGTTATAACGAATGTAATAACAGAAGGATTGAATTGAACTAGTTCACTTGTGAAATCAAATTGGTGTTATTATGTTTGATTTGAAGAGTGTTTATATTGGGAATGGGTTCAACACCAAAAAATTCTTCAATGTTTATACGGTAGAGTACAGTGTCAACCTCCTAAATCCTGCACAAAATGTACTAACGTAGCGAGTGTTTTGTGGCCAGTACAGGAATAGGTTTAACAGTTGTGCCTTTTCAAAATTTTTATGAAAAATCAGATGCGGATAGCACCAAACCTCCCGCCATACCCTATACTCTTTTTACTACTACAGGTTGTTTCCTTTAAAAACAACCAGCGCTTTTTTGTTATTATTAATTTCTTAGCAAAACACGTTATTTTAGATATTATAAAAAATAATACTATCGTAACCTGGAGGTTGATTCTATAACTTTACAAGACTGTTGTACGAACGCAGCTATTGTAAATAATGACGTCATACTGTCTAGTAATTTTTAACCAACGTGTTGGCAAGACCCCGTTACTTACTAGATTTATGTTGGCTATACTACTACCATGCATATCTGACAGCCAATTTAAACTTAAATTTTAAATGATGTATATACAAAAAAATATTATTGTATGAAGATAAAAATTCATAACACTTAACACAAGAAAACGTTTTGATATTTAAATAATAATACAAATACACGAAGAGGTTAACTCTCAACAAACAATGACAGCCAAACTTTCAAAGAGAGAGACAGATAGCATGCAGCGTACGTACAACACCTACCGAGCTGTTGTAACTTATTTACAAGATATCGCAAGTCATGACGTCATTATATAGGTTCTACAAAAATCCGCTAGGCGCTCCAGCATCGCCGGTCTTGTAAATATGACAGTTATGGTCTTGTAAAGTTATAGTTGTTTAGTGCATAGCCTACTTCAATATTGTTAAATTATTTCTGATTTTTAATACCATTTTTCTCAAAATACTTTGTTATACAATCCCATGTCATATTTGAAATCAGAAAAGAATTCTCTATCTAATGCACTAAAAATTTATACAGGTTACTATTTAAAAATATATTAATTTATTTTGCTGTTTGAGAACCACTGGTTGAATTTTTTGTTTGTTATTCCTATTAAATGAAGCCCATTTGGTTGGTCATTTTTGTGTATAATATTTTTCTCTAAACTCATTAGTTCGCCAAAAAAAGGGCTGGTTGTTTTGAAGAAAACACCCTGTATAAAAATATATAGGGGTAGGTACTTACAAATATATTTTAGTAATTTAGTCAACTTTAGAACTGTAGAAGAAGATATAAATGATGTGTCACTATATTGCCATAATCAATTTTTTTTTTTCGTAGTAACAAAGTAACAATCACGGACAACAAGATACTAAAGTTTCATACTCTGAATTATAAATAATACTTTATTTCCTAAAATACAATAACGGAACAATTTATAAAATGCTAAAAATTGTGGATAATAATAATATAATCTTTGATTTGAAATTAATTATTTATCAAAATATTTAAGAAAAGTATTACCTACGTCCGGTTTGGGGATTGCTTCAAAAAAATAACTGAGTTCTTAAGGATTGTACGTATTAAAACGTTATATTATATAAAATTTGGTTGTAAAATATTTGTAACTTTTTGAGTTATAGAGTCCGGAAAAAAATGTAACACACACCACAGACATCAAAAATACTTTATTTGTGTCCTATCCTAAAACGTGCTCATCTACTAAAAACGCACACATCACAATGCCTCCCCTATAGAATATGAGGCGGAGGTAATATTTTTTAACAATTAATATTTTCAATCTTCTAAAAACATCACTTCCGGTCAAGGTATTTGTACCAAAATCTTATCATCTCTTCCAATTTATATACAAATGTAAAATACCAAATATCAAAATTTTTGGTAATTCGTATTTGAGTTATCCGAGACACATACATACAGACTACAGACATCATCGTGAAACTATCAAAAATGAGTTGTAAGGAGCCTAATTCGTGCTCATCCACTAAAAACTCACAACCCGATTTTTAGCATGGTTCCAATACCTTCCTCTACAGGTATGGCGGAAGGTAAAAAGAAGAACGCACGATACGCACTTATTTTTGTAACATGTGATTAAATGTTACATATATCCAATTTAAATAATAATAGCATGATCGTTACAGTTAGAATAAGGAACACGAATTTAACATATGACGACTTTCTTCTACTGGACTACTTTATTGTGGCGTGCAATTGTATTGTAAACATTTTGCTTTTATTGTATTCGGAAATTTCTCTTATATTTATTACAGGTAATTTTATTGTTGCAAATAAATGTAAACAGCATACGGTTCTTACAAAATGATGCTGTAGTTTATGTGAAAGTAACTATTGACAACAACTTTAAAAAAGAAAATATCTCGTATAACTTTTGCGATGATATTAAACTAATAATTTGTAAAAGAAATGTCTTTCCAAAATATAAGTTTAGTTCTGATTTTATAAAGTAATTTCGTTAATGAATACAGCTTGATTGGTTCAAGTGTCTTAACATGAGTTTGACCATTTAATTTAAATGTTTGTTAATGTAATGTACCAATTAAAACAGTTTTATTCCTGAGGTTTAAGCAAAAAATATTCTAGTTAACAAAATACAAGAGGTTTATAAATAACACGAAATTGTTAAATTTTTGTAATCAAGACACTTTTGAAAATCAAATCGTTTCATAGAAAAATTAATTAGTTTGACAGCTGTCATTTAGTGTCATTTGCAATTAGTTATAGAAATAATACTAAATATAAATGCTAAATATAATATAAGTACTGCTCGTATTATTTCTGTGGCTTATAAAAAATGCATTTTTGCACTTCCGGGACTAAAACTCTTCTTTAGTCTTTATTTTTAGAGACTAAGGTTCTAAATTTGATCCCAAGGGATTATTTTTCATATTTAATCCCGTTGTCAAGGAATTGAATTAATTAATCCCGTTGTCAAGTAAATACGTGCTATTTGTTACAGAGTATCTATGGTAACAATATAAATATTTGTCATAAAATTTACTGTCAAAATTACAAAATGTGTATTCTTTTAAACTATTTTGCATTCGTTTGAGGATGAAGTGCAAAAATAGCGTATATACCACAGGACTAAAGTACCTTTAATCCCTCAGGTGATTATTTCCCTCACCTTCGGCTCGTGAAATAAACTTCACCCTCAGGATTAAATCATGCACTTTAGTCCCTCGATATATAATATACTATTTAATCTCTAATAATTGTAAATGTCACTAAATGACAGCTGTCAAACTAAAAGTGTCTTGATTACAAAATTTTAAAAAATCGTGTATTTTGTTAACCAAAGGTAATGACATTTTTTGTTTAAAATATTCTCAGAGAAATAAACTGTTAAAGTTTGTTTCACGGGACTTGTATAGTTAATTTTATTTAATTATATTTTATAGACGACAGAAAAGTGTTAATTCACAGTGAATTATATTTTTCGAGTCGATTATCGTCGTGTATAAAATTAAATTTTTTCTATAGGTACTTAGTTGATATTTAAGACAACATTAAATTGTTATTATAAAGAAAAAATGTAAAAAAAATTAAAATAAGTAGGTACTTTATCTACACTTGCTGTTAAAGTTTAACTACTCTAATTTTACCGTTTAGGTTTTTTCCGAATTCCTAGAACACTCCTGATTTTACTTTTTTTTAATTCCATTCTTTTCTCCACTACTACAGCTGCATGAAACCAGCCCGAAACTCGTACTTTACCGCATCCTAGCAATGCAATGTTATTTTGAAGTTGAAAAATACTGTAAAAATGTTTTCGTTGCGAGTAAACTGGCAGTATATTATTGACTTCAAGATAATGATTTTTTAAACATGTAATAGAGAAAAAATGAACCCGTAAAAACAAAGTTTTTGACTATAAATCCTTTATACTATATGAGACTCGACCGATATTTATTTATATTTTTGTTTTCATTGTAACTCTTTCTTAGATAGTGTGTTTCAAGAAAGAGTTAAAAAGAGTAGGGTATGGCGGGAGGTCTTGTGCTGACCAAATCAGATTTTTTATTGTGCCAAAGTAAATGTATGGTCACAACGAGCCTAAGTACCAAATTTCAGATTGATTGGATATGGGGAAATGGGTTTGGGGTATGGCGGGAAGTCTTGTGCTAGCCACATCAGATTTTTTCTTGTGCCAAAGTGCATTGTTAGGTGACAAAAGTCTATTTGCAAAATTTCAGATGGATAGGATCACGGGAAGTGGGTCATTTTTGACTTTTGTTTTTTTGCCGTAGGTATACGTACGTACGTAAGACGATGAAGTTAATATAAAGGATTTAAAAATGGATCTACAAATGTGGAATTTTTATAAACATAATTTTAAAAAGGCACAACTGTTTAGTACGTTTTGTGCTGTATTTTAGGAGGTAGACGCGCCTCATTCTTTAATATAACTTCATTAACAGGTGAAATTCTTTTATAAAAACAATATAACCAATTGTGTGTCCAATTTATTTTATCAAATTGTCAAAAACACCTTCAATACACTAATTAGTTAATGTGGTATCAGGATCCCGTGCTAAACAGAACGTCAAGAGTCGTGAAATCAGCCACTCGAACGTAACGCCTTGTAGATTTTATTGGTGAAAAGTACAAGTGGCCGCGCTGATCTACTTCATAAATCACACTGACATTGATCACTGATCACTGATCACTGATCGCTGATCACCGAGTGAACATGATCTGCTAGGTAAATGCAGTACAAATGAAATTAATGAAAGCAATGGTAGAAAAAGAAACTGACGAATAGTTTGTGTTCAATGATTTAGTGGGTTTTTATCTGTATCCGATGCACATGTAGGTTTCTTAATAAACTCATAATAATAAGAAATTTAACTTTCGATTTGATAACGTAGTTATGGTTGGTGTTAAGCTATTTTGGTATTATTGCTGTTTTATGGAAAAACCGATCACATTTCACTATTTTCAAATATCCCTCATTATTTAACAAAATGAAAATGATTATTCCATACGCGTCGTATTTGAGCAATTAGAATACTCAATTTGTTCGAACGAAAAACACATGACACAAATAACAGTCAATGAAAGAATTGATTATAATAATTGTAACTATGGTTAAAAAATTACTAGTAGCTTGAGGAATCTAACAGTGGTTAATAAGTGGAAATTCTTCATGGCGCATGTCAGTTTGACATTTACATTCAAAATTGGTTAAATTGTCATTTTGAGTGTAAATAAGTTATTTATGTATTAAGAGCGTAAAGAATAATATTACGCCCGTGGTTAATACCCAACTTTATACACGGTTGAATATTTTCTAATTAATTAATTTAATATACTTCAAATTGTTCAAATTACCAAAAATTACTTAATTTTTTAAATGTCAAAGTTGTCATTATTAAATTAAACATTTTCAAGATAATTTATGTAAAGTAAAAATGATGTTATTTAAATAAAAAAAATTGCTGTGGCCAGCACACGACCTCTCGCCTAATTCTGCTTATTCTACTAATCTAATAAATAGTTTTACTTACATTTTAATAGTTTCATGTTCATGTAATAATTATATAAACAATAATGTAAACCATGATACAAGCAAAAGATGTCAACTGTACTGTCACTGTCAAATCATCTAAATTTTGTGTAAAGGTAAAAACTAATTTCATATCATGGACAACAAGATACTGCAATTTCAAAAAAGTAGATTTAAACTGGCCTATAGTTTATAAATGGCACAGAAAATTCTTTAAAAAAATTTTCTGTTATATTTAATGAAACATATACCGTGAGTTTTATTTAACGTGAAACATGGGATCTTTCATATCCATGGTTACAAATTTGACAGCAATGTATTAGAGCGTTTAATTTAAAATAGAACATAGCAAATATGTATTTCTAATAATTTTAGATATGAAAAAATTTGCAAGAAATATAAACATTTAATAAATATTTTTGCAGAATACAATTTATAACAAATTCTTAAATACACGAAATAAATCAAATAGGTACCTAGGTACTTGTCTGAGGCTAACATCTGCATTATGCCATCGTATCATTTGCACCTTTTCTTCAATTGTATACCTTATTTTCAACAACACAACCCTAATTGAAGGTAATATTTATTTTATAATGACAGCCTATGTTCTATTTTAAATGAATCGCTCTAATACATTGCTGTCAAATTCGTAACCATGGATATGAAAGATCCCATGTTTCACGTTAAATAAAACTCACGGTATTATCAGGGGTAATACCATAAGAGATGATAATTTTTTGAGAATTGTTTTGTCGTTTCCACGGCAACTTATTTCTAACAATTTCACGACACAAAACATCATCTATCAATTTCCCGAAACGAAGTTGAGGGGAATTGTCAGATGATGTTTTGTGGAGTGAAATTGCAATAAGTTGCCGTGGAATAGACAAAACAATTCTCAAAAAATTATCATCTCTTATGGTATTTAGGAAGAATATTTTTCTTCTTAAAAATACTACCAAAACGACTCATTTTGCTAAACATTTTTGACGTTTCATGTGACAAATTTATTTATTTTTTGTAACTAACGTAACAAAATAAAACCTAATCTACAAAATTATGTTGTCAGATACATCATTTTACATTTTCAATACTATAGGTTGCATTACGTCATTACGCAATATCATTGGTTAAACCATCTGTCAAAACATATTTATAAATACTTTATTTATCGAGATAATTTAAGAAAAATCATATTGCTCTATATGAAAAGTCTTACTTCCGGTTTATGAATTGGTACCAAAATACAATTATTGGTCTATTGAAAATCGTATTTAAACCTTAGATATAAAATTTGGAAATTAAATGTTTGATATTTTTGGAGTTACCGTTTCCGAAAAAATTGCAACATACAAACGCACGAACGAACGAACGCACACACATAGACATCATTTTAAAAATGTGTAATTCGTATTCTAGAGACCCTAAAACGTGCTACACTCGAAAATTTAGACCCATCACAATACCTCTCTTATAGAATATGAGGCGAGAGGTAAAAGCTAAAATCGAGAGTATTCTAGGAATTCGGAAAACACCTAGAGGGTCGCTAAAAGTTAAACTACAGGCATTTCTATGTTGCGGTTCATAATGGCACGGAACTTTACATTATATAATAGAATAAGAATTAAGCAGATACATCCATTATAAACCTAAATCCATCCATAAAACAAAGTAACAATCTTAATTTAAAATTCGTAGAAAAGCCATAAATATTAGACAACCCGTTGACCACAAATCACAACTAGAGCACGTTAGTAAATTGAATATCGACGACCACGCACCAGCAGTGGCGGACTGGCTCCAGCGGGAGTACGGGAGCTGGGAATAGTGATGGGTCGTTCATGAACGAGTCGTTCAAAATGAACGACTCATTTTAGTGTGCCGTGAACGAACGACTCTTTAGTTCGTTCAGTACGGCACACCAGTTCACACTAGCACCGTGCTAGCTCCGCTCGCTGAACGCAGAAAGACGAACGAGTGCGAGTGGAATGAACGAAACGAACGAAACATACAGACAGCGCACGGTACATAACATATTTCAGAGCACTATTGGCTTGACTGAGTGCAGTGTATTCTGAGAAGAATGCATGCGTTTCTGTTGTACGGCCAACAATGAAAATAATCAACAATATGGGAAGTGGGAACAATGTAGGACTGGACAACAACAACAAACGTTTTGTTAAATTTGTTGAACATTCTTCAAAATGTTGCCAGACAGTACTTCTTTTGCTAAATTTTTATTTTGTTTATTTTCCATTGTCAATATACATATACAACAACTATAAGCAACACAACTAACAACTAAAATGCTCAGGTTCAGGTTCATACAGTTTGGCACATGTGCACATGCCACATCGCATATGCACACACGGCGAGCGCACACCGCACAGTGCTGTGAGCTGTGAGCATGTGCAGAGCAGCTCAGCTGAGCAGCACACTAGCACGGTGTCATTTGAAACGCACAGTGCTCTTTTACAGTGTCGTTCGAATGAACGACTCAGTGTGAACGACTCACTTTACTGAGCGGAGCGAAATGAACTGACTCACTAAAAATGAACGAAAGACCCATCACTAGCTGGGAACATGTCACAGTGTCGACAAGTCATAGTTCCGACAAGCCACAGCATCTAAAAGTCATAGCGTATAAATGTCATAGCATCGACAATTACCCCCACTCTTGAGTTCATAGCGTTTAACTGTTAAACAGTCATAGCGTATAAATGTCATAGTGCCGACACTTACCCCCACTCCTGAGTTCATAGCGTATAACAGTTTTAAAAGTCATAGCGTATAAATGTCATAGAATCGGATAAATGCCACACCACGGAATTCTGTTGGACTCAATTAGGGTTTTGTTATTATTGATTAGTTTATTTTAAAAAAAACGGAGTTCTGTTGGACTCAATTAGGGTTCTGTTAGTATTGATTAGTTTATTTAAAAAAAAACGGAGTACTGTTGGACTCAATTAGGGTTTTGTTAGTATTGATTAGTTTATTTTTAAAAAAAACTGAGTTCTGTTGGACTCAATTAGGGTTTTGTTAGTATTGATTAGTTTATTTTAAAAAAACGGAGATCTGTTGTACTCAATTAGGGTTTTGTTAGTATTGATTAGTTTGGGTACAAATGTGCAAATCGAAGTGTGAAAATTGGTATATGGGTAGCTGGACATTGTGGTGGGGGAACTTTTATACGCTGTGGTTTTTCGGACGTGTGGTTATTAGGCGGGATGGTTTTTATACGCTATGACTTTTAAAACTGTTATAACGCTATGAACTCAGGAGTGGGGGTAAGTGTCGGCACTATGACATTTATACGCTATGACTGTTTAACAGTTAAACGCTATGAACTCAGGAGTGGGGGTAATTGTCGATGCTATGACATTTATACGCTATGACTTTTAGATGCTGTAGCTTGTCGGAACTATGACTTGTCGACACTCTGATATGTACTCCGGGAGCTTTCCCGGTAGGCCGGAGGTACCGAGGCCGGTGGCCGGTCAAATTTTTATAAATAGATATGTGAATAGAAAGACGAAAGAAAATTTCCTTCGTGAAAAAAAAACAATTTCGTCGAAAAACTTTCGACTTATGAGTCAAATGCCCATAACTTTGTGCTAAATTATCGTAGGAACTTCGTTTTTTGAATCCTGCACAGGTAATTGAACAAATTTCAATGCCCTTTTGGAGGATTGAGTAGACAATTTTTTTCCAACTCGGTACACATCGCCAAAATTGGACGTTTTTTTGTTCGAGTTTTGAAGGATACGAAATGAGATCATCTTAATCTGAGTTTACCTCCTTAAAGTACAGCCACAATGGATTTTTTCCAAAAAGAATCGTCTAATTTGGTTGAAATGTCGCTGAGTTATGTGCGAAAAACCTAAAGAATTGGAAAGAAAAGGAATTGAAAAAATTTTAGTGCCCTTTTGGTGGATCAAGTCAAAAAAAAAAATTAAACTCCGTACACATCGTCAAAGTTAGACATTTTTAAAATTAAAAACTATTTTTTTCACAGGGGTGCTAGAGGAGGACAGAAGGGGTTGCGCTTAAGTTTGCATGCATGACTTTAAAGTAGACACGTCAAAGTTTCATCGAAATCGATTGAAAATACGCCGAGTTATGGCGGTTTGAAAATGGTCAAAAAGAGTTTCATTTTATCCCCACCAGTATATTTAAAATTTCAAATTTTTCAGAATTATTTTAACAGTCTAATTAAAAGTGAGATTCGAACTTTTAAGAGGCCGGTTACTATTAAATTTCCCGGGCTGGTTAAATTTCCCAGTCCGCCACTGCGGACCAGGCTCACCAACATTACGAATCGAACCTTGGAAAGCAAGTGTCGCGCTTCAATGAATACTGAGTTACTACTGACTACTAACTCTTGAGTATTGGCCACGTAACATAACGCCACCGCCACATGTAGAGCGCATCCGAATATGTAAATGCGTTTGGTGAAATTATAACACGATCACTTCTAATATTCAGTACGGTGAGCGGTTGAAATGTGATCATTGATGCGGTATGAGCTGGTTTCTCTTTGCGTTTGGATTCATGCGAATTTAAATTAATAATGCGTGTAGAAATGCGCGCTGTGAATTTCGGAAATAGTTATTTACGAACCAAATGCGGGAAGATTTTGATCCCACATGAGCGAAGCGAGGGTTTCATTTACGCGAATGCTGAAATGGTATCTTCCTGTGCAATGTCTTTTGAAACTAATTTAAGCTATAAGTAAATAGGTACATTCAATTGTTATTGTAGTCTGATCATTAAATTTGAGGTTACGATGTTTTTTCAACTCACTACTACCAATAGATGGTGCGCTAGTCGCTAATATTTATTTCTAAAGTTTTATAATATATCCATGGTATTTATGGGTTTTAATTTTTAGTAGACATGAAAATCGTAAGTAACATTTATTAAAATAAATTTAGTTATTTTGAAGATGATTTTATTGTAGAATGCTCAAGAAAGCCAGTGTTCTTTGCATTTTTCCTGATTGACTACACTGGGAAATTGACATTTCCGATTGTCAATTACGTGCTTCATATGTCATTTCCTAGGTTATGATTACAAAAAATTATTTTTGCTTTGTAATCAGTTCAGTACTGTTCACGTGTTCACGCAGCCAGAAAAATATCACTTCCGGTTAAACCGAAAATTACATCAACTTTCTTACTTTAAATGGAACATCTTATATATTTTTATATATTTCAATTCTACATATAATAATTCTGAATCCAATGATGTATCACAGGTCTAGATTTCATGCAATATGTCTGACAAAAATAAATAAACTATCAAAGGTTTAAGTATTATTTAGTGAAATACAAACAAAAGATGACAAATTAAAAAATTATAGAAAGTGACCATCATTTTCGTTTGTACACATTCTAATTAATAATTATTTTCATCTAGAGGTATCGCATGTCAATTGTTTTTACAAATTTAAAATTTTGGAACCTTTCATGATTTTCTTTATTCAGATTTTTTAAGATATCTTGCATGAAATCTGGACTTGTGATACATCATTGGATTCAGAATCATAGGTAGAATTCAAATATGTAAAAGGGTATTCTATTTGAAATAAGAAAGTTAATGTCATTTCCGGTTTAACCGAAAGTGATATTTTTATAAATAATTTATATTTTGATGCCTCTTTATGCCTTATTTACTCATATAAAATGTCACAACAAATTATTTCGAGCGTACCATTTTCTGGGACACTCGGTATACAGTACGCGAAATAAGAGATGGTCGGGTTTAAGAATTTTAAATTGGTAAACAATATAATCGAGCGGACACAGATTATCAGCAATTTTTTTGACAGAAACTGCTTCGATCCTTGAAATAGCGTATAAAAAATCGTCCAGCTTGATTTCTCTCTTGGCTCAGTTGCATTTAGACAAGTAATAAGTAATTTTATAACAAAAATGAGCTATGATTTCGACACATTTTTAGAAACTATTAACTTCAATGACATTATTGAATTAACAGTTTCAAAAAAGGTAACAAAATCATAGCTCATTTTTGTTATAAATTGTTGTTATTTTTACACAAATTAATTTAAAAACTTGCAACTTTATATAATAACGTAGAAATGTGCAAACTTTAGTATTAAGTTTTGTTGAATATTTTGGATAGGTAATTTTTAACAAGTTTATCTTTAAACCCAATGGACAATAATTCTGAATCCGAATTCTTAAAAGTTGCCGAACCTTACTGTTAGTATAGGTAAACGTCAAATCCAGTGTCATTATAAACCGAAACATAGCTCATGTTAAGGCTAGGGTATAGCTACTATAAAAGTGTCGTTCGTACTTTACTAATAACTTAATTCCGGTGCACTTTAGAGAAAAAATTTATTTACAAAAAATGTCTATAATTATGCTTAATTGATTCAAAAATTTCAAAATTCTCAAAAAAACAAATATCAAAATTTGATATTTTTTTTTAATTAGAAATTGGGAATATTATTTGAAAAAATATTGACAATCCGATGTTAAGATACTAATGTAGATTATGTGTAATTTTTTTGAAAAAGATATTTCAATCGTAGCATGAGTTCTTAGTAAAGTACGATTTTTATGTTTTTCTAGACTTTCCATTATTCAAAACAAGTGCGAAAAGTCAGAAAAGACAATACATATATTTAGTATACTGTAACCAAAATTTGGTTCATAAAGCACTCGAAATGCACGAGTAATTAATTTAATAAGGAACTACTACACGCTAACTATACTAGCACCTTAACAGAAGTCACCACCACCAGTTACATCCATTATAAACCAGCTCCATATCAAAGCGTATTATAATAATAATAACCATGTTATCAGTTCATAACTACCAAAACCAAAACGAAAGTAGTAACCCTACCAGGCGGTAAATCCAAAGCATCCCATTGATAAGTCCTTGCAGTGAGCAGTGCAGAAGTAAAGAATGCTCGGTAGTTGGCAAGCGGACCGCTGCTGTTCTCTGTTCTAGTTGCAGAGCCTACTTTCTTCACCGTCACCGTCGTCAGGTGACAGATGGCAGAGCCCGGCAACAGCAGGCCATGGAAATCCACAACAACACCAAGCGTCAAACAATACTAATCTTATTTGATTTGTAAAGGAAACTGCAGTGGCAGATTTACTCTTAGAAATGCTTCCATGGATAGAAATTTATTACCTACATATCGTCACCTCAGAATTCAAGTCGTAGAATTTGGATAAAAATTAAATATATAGGTTACCGTTATGTAATATATAAGATAATTGAATTTCAAGTTGACACTTAGTCATCTTGAAAAACGTATAGTGGACCAAGAATTTATAATACAAATTTTAAAGGACACGGACTCAAGGTCAGAGAAAAACAAACAAAACTCTGCTACAAACGAACACAAGAAGACACAACCTACGACATCTCATGTTAAAACTATCAAATTAACTAGCAACAAAAATATGTCAATAAAACAGGACGCGGTTGTAAACAAACCAATAACTGACAATCAAAAACAAAAAATCCCTAACAATATGGCTCAGAATGTAAACAAAAGTGTTGCAAATGAAAATGAGATCTCCAATAACAACAATGCAACTTGGAGTGACGTAATAAAAAAGAGGAAAACCAACAAAAAAGCTATATATGGCGAATTAAAAGATATCTCTACCATCAAAGTTGTACCAAAAACAATATCATTATTTGTGTCTCGATTGAAACCAAATACGAAGTCAGAAGCTTTAACGGATTATTTAAAAAAGGACTTTCCAGAAGTGATTTGTGAGAGTGTAACTTCCAAATTTCCTGACAACTACTCATCATTTAAAATAACTATAAATTCAAACAATTTTGACAAAGCGTTTAGTGCTGACATGTGGCCATGTGGTACCTATGTCACTCGGTTTTTTCAAAAGAGACCCCCAACAAACAATCACAAATAGTGCAAAATTATGATGAAAATGATCCTTCACTTTTACACTGTGAATCATTAACCAACAGTTATACTAATATTTATAATTTCAGTATCACACACTTGAACATCCAATGTCTGCGTAATAAGCTTGAAGAAGTTGAGATTTTTCTCAACTCTTATCCCTGTGACATTTTCTGTATATGCGAGCATTGGCTGAAGAAAGAAGAGCAGCTTACCGTTCATATTAATACCTTTAGACTGGCAACTAGTTTTCATAGACAACAATTCTCACATGGAGGTGTAGCTATCTTCTGTAAACCACATATCTCGTTTGAGAAAATTGATTTAATTGAGGAATGTAATATAGAGCAGGTTTTCGAATGCTGCGGTATAAAAATTAAGTTAAACAATATTGTTACGTACGTACTATCTTTGTATCGTTCACCTACATGTAAAATTAATGATTTCATAAATCAGTTAAACTATTGTCTAACTAAAGTATTCAACCATGATAAATATATAAAAATTTTCGTTTGCGGAGATTTCAATATAAATATTTTAAATGATAGTTCAGAGACAAAATTATTATTAGATTTAATGTCATCATTTAATCTTCATCCATCTTTTGTACAGCCTACTAGAATAACAAATACTAGCAAAACCTGCATTGACAATATATTTACCAACATTGATAAAGACTCTTATGTTTCTAATATTATTTCCAATTCAATATCAGATCATTCGGCTCAAAATATTAAACTATGTACCACTCTATCTGGTGAATGTAATAACAACAGCTTCAAATGTGAAAAGAGACTTTTTTCTGGTAAAAATATTGAGTTATTTCATTATTATTTAGAACAGATTAACTGGAATCATATTTATGTTTTAAATGACATAAATCATAAATTTCAGTATCTACTAGAAACATTGTTACATTTCTTTGAAATGTCATTTCCAAAAATAAAAATTACATCAAGTAAATTAAACAAAAATTGGATTACAGATAATATTAAATTACTTTCTCAACAACAAAAACATATATTTCATTTACATAAGTCAGGTATTGTAAGTAAAGAACATTATTTAATTTCGAAAAACAATTACCGTAAAGCAATTCAAGACGCAAAGAAAAATTATAACGATCATTTAATAAACAATTGTATTAACTCAGGTAAGAAAGTATGGAACATAATTAACAACAATTTAAATGTAAAGTCAAGTTGTGGTCATGATAAACTTAAACAATTATGTCATGAATCGGATATTGCTACTGATTCACTTGATATTGCCAATTTATTCAACAATTTCTTTGTCGATACTCCACGAAAGCTTGTCGAGGAACTAAGTTTAAATCAAAACATGCCAAATAGTAATCCTTCCAACTGCAACAGTTCTATTTATCTATATCCTGCGTCTGAAAATGAACTAATTTCTGCGATATTATCCTTAAATAGTTCATCTGCAACAGGAACTGATGAATTTCCCGCTAACTTATTAAAATGTTGTTATAGTTTAATAGTGGAACCTTTATTACACTGCATTAATGAATCTTTATCCGAAGGTGTGTTTCCTAATGCACTAAAAACTGTAAAAGTTGTCGCATTGCATAAAAAAGGTTCGAAAGAACAAGTTGCTAACTATCGTCCAATCAGTTTAGTATCTACTTTTCATAAACTTTTTGAAAAAATAATGCTAAACAGAATAATATCATTTCTAGATAAGAATACTATAATTAATAAAGAGCAGCATGGCTTTCGCAAGGGATGTAGCACTTTTACTGCATTAGCTAACTTTTTAAATAGTATCTATACCAATTTGGACAATAATACGAGTACTTATAGTATTTTTATTGATTTATCCAAAGCTTTCGACTGTGTAGATCACAATAAACTATTGGATAAATTATCTCATTACGGTTTGCGTGGCACTTGCAAAAATTGGCTTCAATCTTACCTTATTGAAAGAAAGCAAGTTGTTTACTATAACAATTACAAATCTGATCCCAAATCTGTCGAAATGGGCGTACCTCAAGGATCAATCCTTGGTCCTATTTTATTTATACTTTATGTAAATGATGTTAAACCTGTCCTAAAGGATCATAAATTTATTTCTTATGCGGATGACACATCAATAATAATACCTGATAACGAATTAAATTCAAAAAATTTTATGTCTGAACTCTCTCAAAAATTGTCTAACTGGTGTGCGAATCTGAATTTGACTCTCAATGCAAGTAAATCAGCAATAGTTAAATTTTCTACAACTAAAAGGGATTCAAGTATTCTCGTTAGATGTAATAATAATTTAATTCCACAAGTTCAAACACAAAAAGTTTTAGGTTTGAATATTACTGAAAATTTAAAATGGGACTTCGAAATTGATGAAATCTGTAAAAAGCTTGCACCTTTATGTTATGCTATCAAAAGGCTCGCACAGATCACCAATGTACATACAGTAAAAACTTTTTATTATGCCAAATTTTTTAGCCTTATGTCTTATGGAATTATTTTTTGGGGAAGATCACCCACTGTACAACGTATTTTTATTCTACAAAAGCGTGCTCTTAGAAATATGTTTAAGTTAAGTTTCCATTCTTCATGTAAAGATACTTTTATAAAAGAAAAAATCTTGACGCTACCATGTCTGTATATTTTTAATGTAATTTTATTTATTAGACAACAAAAAGATCAACTTCAAACACATGATAATAATCATAGTTATAATACGAGAGGAAAAAATAATTTTGTGATGCCTAAACATAGACTAAGTTTGACATTACATAATCCTTTTTTAGTTGGTGTTAAAATGTACAATCACTTGCCCGATAATATAAAAAATGTAAATAGTTTTAAGATATTTAAAAACACACTAAAAACTATACTTATAAATAAATGTTATTATTCCATAAATGAATATATGCAAGATTCTTCTCTGTAATTAAATATTGTACTACTATGAACTATGTAACTTATATGACGTACCATATACCAATGTACTGGTCTTTTTGGCAAATAAAATATTATATTATATTATTATATTACACTAATGATGAGATTCTGTGCAAATCTATAAGCTTTACAAATATGTAAATCTTTAAATATTGAACAAAATCACATCAATGTGTGTTGACAAATATAAAAATCTGACGTGGCCATCACACAACCTTCCGCCATATCTAGACTTTAAACAGAAATGTATACGTACAATCCGGTGCCCATTTAAAATATACAAATAAAAATCTAAAATATTCAAACACAAAAATTTCCATCACCTAATAAGTACCTTAACACCGGATAACATTTTGGTAGAAATCCGCAAACCGGAAGTAGTACTTTTTGAAGCTTGATAAAGTTTTTCTTAAATATATTGGTACATTATTTATTTATGACAATTTTTGCAATTAAAAATAAAAGAAAATATAATTATCTATGGGTACAGTTAATTATAAATATAATTTACTGAATCTGGTAGTATTTAACAATAAAATAAAGTACAATTAATTTTCTATCTTGTTGTCCATGATATGAAATTTGTTTCTACATAAAATTTGAATTATTCTGACAGTGACAGTACAGTTGGCATTTTTTGCTTGCACCTTGGTTTACATTATCGTTTACATCTTACATGAACATGAAACTATTAAAATGTAAGTAAAACTATTTATTAGATTAATCTCGAGATTAGTAGAATAAGCAGAATTAGGCGAGAGGTCGTGTACTGGCCACAGCAGATTTTTTTTAAATGCTACCAGCTAAAGACAATTTTTTTATAACGTAAATTGCAAATAACTTTTCCTCTTATACTTATTACAAATAAATACTATATTTATCCAAATTTATAGAAATTTTCGACACTTAATCTTTTCAATGTTAAAAAAATATCACTTCCGGTGAAGATATTTGTACCAAAATCTAATGAGCTCTTCCTATTCGTATACAATTGTAAAATACCAAATATCAAAATTTTTGGGTAATTCGTATTTGAGTTATCCGACTGACAGAAATCCGGCCCTGACCACATACACCCACATACATACAGACATCATCGTGAAACTATCAAAAATGAGTTGTAAGGACCCTAATTCGTGCTCATCCACTAAAAACTCACTACCCGATTTTTTGCATGATTCCAATACCTTCCTTTACAGGTAAGCGGAAGGTAAAAAAAATTCATTGCGATTTTGTTTGATATTTACAGTTTTATAGATCTGTTCACAGAATCCCACTATAAAACGCGCTAAAAATGCATTGCGTATATGGAGGTTAGCCGTAGTTTTACTAAACGATTACAAAATATTATATCATAACCGAACCCATATTTGGAAAACGAATTTGTTATTGTTTTATATCTGAGGTACTTATTTAAAAAATATAAACTATGTGTCACCGCAATAATTATTGAGAAATCGCACGTAAAAGGTTCCTGTCTCAAAAAAATAGGTATATTTTTGACTATGATTTCATTACGGTATTTCAAAAATATACTGTTCTAGGCCATTGCATAATTAATAAAATTTTATTTTATTTCATACTTAGTCAGATTATGCAATCACAAACATGTTTATTTACAAATAATTCACATTCGAAAATTGTGACTTAATAGGTATGTCACTAGAAAAAAAACTGAACGGAAATCAAAACCATTTTTGACTAATCCCCGTATATGAAGTAAACATGTCATAATTCTACAACAGATTCTAGAACAAGACATTAAAAAATAAACCAGTCTTTGATAAAAATGAAAACATAAATTGTGTTATTAAAGGTTGTTTGCATTTTTTACCATCTGCATGTTTACATAATAATTAAAATTACAACATACGGTCATTTACACTTATTCACGTGAAAGGTACAGGAAATTTCAAATACTAATTAAGAGTTATTAAATTATTTATAACAGACAAAACATAACAACTTGATTATTTTTTTTAAATCGCTATTTCATTGATTTATATCCAGTCCATATATACTCCAGTCAAAATACGGGGAGGGGTTGTATTATTACTGGCAACTACCAGATTTGGTCTAGTATAGGTTTTTTGGGTCGCTGATCACGAATTTCGGGGTCATTTTGTAAAGAAATGTGCGGAACACCCTTAAATTTGCAAAAATTACCCCCAAAATGGGGTATTTTTTATATATTCGCACTTTGAGCGCCCAGATTTGGCATATTGGGTCGCTGATTTCGGAGATTTTCTTTATAAGAATTAATATTTCACTTAAATTAGTTAAAAGTACCCCCAAAAAAGGGTATTTTTGCTATTTTTGCACTTTGAGCGTCCAGATTTAGTCCATATAGGATTTTTGGATCGGTGATCAAGAATTTCGGGGTTTTTTTAAATAAAAATGAATATTTCACCCTGAAATTATCTAAAACTACCCCCAAAAAAGGGTGTCTGCTATTTTCGCACTTTGTGCGTCTAGATTTGGTGCAGTTGGATTTTTGGGTCGCTGTTCGTGAATAGCAAAGACACCCTTGTAGGGGTAGTTTTTTCTAATTTAAGGATGAAATATTAATTTTTATTTAAAAAATCCCCGAAATTCTTGATCAGCGACCCAAAAAACCTATATGGACTAAATCTAGACGCACAAAGTGCGAAAATAAAAAGGACACCCTTTTTTGGGGGTAATTTTAGGTAAATTAAGGGTGAAAAATTAATTTTTATAAAAAAAATCCTCGAAATTCTTCTTCAGCGACCCAAAAACCTATATAGACTAAGTCTGGACGCTCAAAGTGCGAAAATAGCAAAAATAGCCTTTTTGGAGGTAGTTTTAGCTAATTTAAGAGTGAAATATTAATTTTTATTTAAAAAAATCCCCGAAATTCTTGATCAGCGATCCTAAAAACCCCTTTGTGCGAAATCTGGGCACTCAAAGTGCGAATATATATTTAAAAACCCCATTTTGGGGGTAGTTTTTGCAAATTTAAGGGTGTTCCGCACATTTCTTTACAAAATGACCCCGAAATTCGTGTTTAGCGACCCAAAAAACCTATACTAGACCAAATCTGGTAGTTGCCAGTAATAATACAACCAAACCCGTATTTTGACTGGAGTAATAGATAGGTATTGCTACGTTCACTATAAATGTCATTTTTTTAGGTGTTTACTAAACTTTTCTCCCCGAGAGCTTTAAATTCATTAATGCTACCAGATAAAGACAATTTTTTACAACGTAAGTTGCAAATAACTTTTCCCCTTATTCTTATTACAAATAAATACTATATTTATCCAAATTTATAGACATGTTTGACAATTAATCTTTTCAATCTTCAAGAAATATCACTTCCGGTCAAAAATCTTAGCATCTCTTCTAATTAGTATTGTAGCAAAAGTGGTTTGAAATAGGGGGTAGGATGAAAAATAAGGAATATTATTTAAAGAAAAAGGGGATGAACAGTCGTGGTCGAATTAGGAAGGGATCAATTAGGGAGCAGCACTAATCATGACATTCAAGAACTATAACACACTTTACTTAAAAATATTTGACTTTTAATAAACACAAAATTAACGAATAAAAGATTAATAATGACTTATAAAACTTATATACGATTCCACTAAAATATGAATATAAAACTTAATTTTACTTAAAATTACGCTCAAAAGCGTAATATGTCCGTAGCACGGGCTACATCTGAAGCTCGGCTGTCGAGGAACTGTCTGCAGACGCCCAAAAATCAAGGGAACGTCTGGCCTAAAGGGGTACGGAGGGATGCAGATGACCTCTGAACTATTGTTTCTAAAAATAACTTCAGATAACAAAATCCAGAGCCTAGCAGATGAAAATCATCTTGCTACAGTATGTAAAATGTGAAATAGCAAACATCAAAATTTTTGTTTAATTCCTATTTGAGTTACCCGACCACATACTTAACCACATACTTACATACATACACACACACGCATACATACAGACATAATCGTGAAACTATCAAAACTGAGTTGTAAGGAGCCTAATTCGTGCTCACTATCCGATTTTTTTCATGATTCCAATACCTTCCTTTACAGGTATGGCGGAATGTAAAAATACTGATTGCTTTTTTACCATATACATATTTATAACAGTGCCAGTGCTACAGTTATAAAGTAAATAGATGATAATGGTATTTATATATTTTGGGTTAATAACATTGTGCAAATATAAGTAAAAGAACATGCGAGAAGTTTCTACTCCTTGGTCTACACAATGCAAAGTGTGTGAAGTGTGGTGTTGTGATTCTTCAAGTAGAAACAAACTCCGTTCTTTGCCTTTACCTGCCAATTAGCTAAATAGAGCCTCAAATCGTACTCTATTATATTTATATTGTTAGATTTGATAAACATAATGTTCATAGATAGACTTGTTATTATTTAAATCGAGTGGTCTATCTTGACTGGTCGTTCAAATCTATAACATATATTCATAAATACGTATGTATCTGAAATTAAAAGACATCATATTCTTATGGCACAGAGTTCACTCAAAAACGTGTTTAAATTTAAATATACTGGTGGAAAAAAATGAAACACTTGAAATTCGTAAAAATTTCTACCATTTTCAAACCGCCATAACTCGGCGTATTTTTAATCGATTTCGATGAATCTTCGAGGGCGAAAAACTTTGAAGTGTCTACTTTAAAGTCATGCATGCAAACTTTAGCGCAACCCCTTCCGCCCCCTCTAGCACCCATGTGAAAAAAAAAATCTGACGTGGACACCACATGACTTCCTTGTACGCCTATTAAACTGTTCATACTTTTCTTAATGACTAAAATGTAGAATTATATTATACAAATATATTAATATATAAGTACTACTACTACTGCTACTATACTCACAAATATATTTCAGTCATTTTATTTAAACTGCAGAAGAAGATATAAACGATATTTTACTATTGTCACTGCCACTGTCACTATCATGTCATAATCATTTAAATTTTACGTAGTAACAAATGTTAATCGATCATGGACTACAAGATACCGAAATACTAAATTATAAATATATACTTTAATTATTCTTAAATGATACCCGATACAAAAATATTTATAAAATACCGATTGTAGGTAATAATCACATTTAAAATAAAAAAAATTTGTCTTAAATAAAATATTTCTCGAAATATTTTAAAAAAGAACTACTTCCGGTTTGTAGATTGAAACCAAAAATAGGAGGTGCACAACTAGATGCTATAACAGTCCTAAATACAAAATTTCAACTTTCTACGTCTAACCGTATTTGAGTTATGCGACATACATACGTACGTACGTCCGTCCGTACGTACGTACGTACGTCCGTCCGTACGTACGTACAGACGTCACGACGAAACTAGTCATAATGGATTCAGAAAAGGTCAAAACGGATATTTCCGTCAAAATCTGAGAACCGAAATTTTTCGCGATTACAATACTTCCTTATTACTCCGTACAAGGAAGTAAAAACAATTTATAATTTTAATAATGTCCAACTTTGACGATGTGTACGGAGTTGAATTTTTTTTTACTTGATCCACCAAAAAGACACTAAAATTTGTTCAATTTCCTGTGCAGAACTCAAAGACCGAAGTTCCTGCGATGATTTGGCACAAAGTTATGGGTGTTTTTAAAAGAAGTGCATTTTTAGGTTTTTAACACATAACTCAGCGACTTTTCAACCAAATTAGACGATACTTTCGGGGAAAAAACCCATTGTGGCTCTACTTTAAAGAGGTAAACTCAGATTATGATGACTTCTTTTCGTACCCTTCAAAATCCGAACAAAAAAATAGTTATTTATGTTACAAGGACGAAAAATGCAAGTTCTCGTACGACTACGGAAAATTGCCGAACGAGGCAAAGCCGAGTTCGGCAACCTTAGAAGTACGAGAGCTTTTTCGTCCGTGTATCATACACTATTTTTTATTCGATTGTAAGTGAGAACTTAAAATAACTAGAATATTAATATTTTATTATAAATTATTCTAAATTTTTGTTTAGTTTGCTAATTGTAGTTATCTGCGAAACAGACAAATGAAACAAAAATTCGCCTGTGTCAGTTTGCTTAAAAAAACGCGTTTTTTTACTATCATTTTTAATTAAAAAACATTGCTTTTTATTCTATGATTGACCAGAAAAATACCTAAACTCTGAAAAAATGTTTTAGGCAAGAATTCTTGCAAATAAATAGCAAAAATTTAACTTACTGTCTTGTCTTGTTTTTTCAATGATCAATCTTGTCTTATTCCTTACAAGAACAAGAATTTCGTGAAACCCGATCTGAAACTTACAAGGACGAAAAATGCAAGTTCTCGTACGACTACGGAAAATTGCCGAACGAGGCAAAGCCGAGTTCGGCAACCTTAGAAGTACGAGAGCTTTTTCGTCCGTGTATCATACACTATTTTTTATTCGATTGTAAGTGAGAACTTAAAATAACTAGAATATTAATATTTTATTATAAATTATTCTAAATTTTTGTTTAGTTTGCTAATTGTAGTTATCTGCGAAACAGACAAATGAAACAAAAATTCGCCTGTGTCAGTTTGCTTAAAAAAACGCGTTTGCGTACGAAAAGTACTTCTCGGCCTAAGACGAAAAGTGGGTCACCTAGCAACGGCACAAATATTAATACTCTACCTAAAAGGTTAGCTTTTCGTCCGAATATCTTAACCAAAAAACGTCACTTTTTGACATAATTCAATAAAAATACGTTTTTGGGCAAAAACGTCCAACTTTGGCGATGTGTATCGAGTTGGAAAAAAATTATCGACTCGATCCACAAAAAAAAAGCATTGAAATTTGTTCAATTACCTGTGCAGGATTCAAAAAACAAAGTTCCTACGACGATTTGACACAAAGTTATGGGCGTTTGAAACAGAGTGAATTTTGTGGTTTTTTGACTCATACGTTTTTCGACGAAATTGTTTTTTCTTCACGCATGAAATTTTCTCTCAAAATTTCTAATTTTTTAGGCAATTTGAGTTATTCACACGAAATATCCAATTTCATTTTTAAATATTCTTGATATTGAAGGTCTGCTTACAGGTCTGTAAACTTAAACTCGTGAGATTTGCTTACTTCTTTAAACCTTTATAGGTTTTCCTTTGCAAATTTTTTTACTATCATTTTTACCTTCCGCTTACCTGTAAAGGAAGGTATTGGAATCATGCAAAAAATCGGGTTGTGAGTTTTAAGTGGATGAACACGAATTAGGGTCCTTACAACTCATTTTTGATAGTTTCTCGATGATGTCTGTATGTATGTGTGTGTGTGTGTGTGTGTGTGTGCGTGTGTGTGTATGTGTGTGGTCCGGGCCGATGCCGGATGTCGCATAACTCAAATACGAATTACCCAAAAATTTTGATATTTGGTATTTTACAATTGTATACGAATAGGAAGAGCTCATTAGATTTTGGTACAAATATCTTCACCGGAAGTGATATTTTTTGAAGATTGAAAAAGATAATTGTCAAAAATTTATATAAATTTGAGTAAATATAATATTTATTTGTAATAAGAATAAGAAGCAAAGTAATTTGCAACTTACGTTATAAAAAAATTGTATTTATCTGGTAACATTAAAGAACTGCAGTAAAATTTAAAAAATAAATTTATCAGATAAAACGTTGAAATCTTGTAATCCATGTTCGGTTGATTTTTGTTTCTGCGTAAAAAATATTGACAGGTGAGACGGGTGACAAGTTGACATAGGTACTAACGCCATATAAGTCATAAGTCAGATATTAAATGTAGTAATTGAACGGAGGATGGCTTCAACACAGAAGAGTTTTCGTGTGAATGAATCTTTTGATTCAGGTGATACTAATTTCTGTGTTTGAATATTTTAGATTTTTATTTCTATATTTTAAATGGGCACCGGATTGTACGTATACATTTATGTTTAAAGTGTAGATATGGCGGAAGGTTGTGTGATGGCCACGTCAGATTTTTAATTAAAAAACATTGCTTTTTATTCTATGATTGACCAGAAAAATACCTAAACTCTGAAAAAATGTTTTAGGCAAGAATTCTTGCAAATAAATAGCAAAAATTTAACTTACTGTCTTGTCTTGTTTTTTCAATGATCAATCTTGTCTTATTCCTTACAAGAACAAGAATTTCGTGAAACCCGATCTGAAACTTAGTTTGGGTATGTGCTACAAACAAAATTTTTTAGTAGGTACAACACAATCCTACTAAAAGATGTAACAAAAATTTAAACCGTTCAGTAAAGCTTGTTCGATATTGTTGATTTTCGTAGCTATAAGTAACTGTATGTTTCGTATATCAATGTTTCAAAAATTTACATATCTTGATATACTCGTAAAATCGATGTAGTTTTCAGTTTCAATATGTTTTTGTGCCTAGAAAAAATCTGTTCCTTGGTCAGCACAATCTTGATGTAAATTTTACAGTAGAAAGTACCTGTACATCGCTGTACATATTAATTTGAAATGTAATGGAGCATAAAATTTAAATTTTCTACTTGTTAAACTCTGGTGTCCCGGTTTTTATATAATAACATCACAAACACATAAAACGTAATCGTTTATTCGCGTTTATAGTTTCTTTATTAGCAAAGGAAATATTAAATACTTAACAAAACAAACCTGTTTCCTATTTCCGTCAGATATGTCTATAGTATTTCCTACATGGAACATTTAAATTATGGTTATGACTATAGGATGTTAAAACCGAACCAGAGCGCATGACATAGCTCTCATTTTATGCGAGGCAAATTTTATTACAAATTTACAATCCCATTGATATATTAAGGGAGTCACTAACGGTGTTAAAATGGTAAAGTGTATACATAAGCATCTCACATCGTTGACATATATTATGGTAGTTGTGAATTTACACATATTTTTATAATATGACCATGGTTGAACAATAATTATGTTTTTGCCAACATATTTTCTAGCGGTCAGAATGTGTTATGTATCATATAGACACTGATTTAAATGTAAAATATACTTTAATACTATAAATAGAATCTAAAATTGTAATTTGATATATCTAAGTGGTTATGTTCCATAATTTACTTTTAGATCGAAACGTGTTTGAAAATCCTGCATTTTCTACGAGGAAGATCGTCGTTATAAATAAATAATTTCACAATATATGAACACAGTCTCGTAGTGCATCTATCCATCTTCATTATTCAGTTTTTAAAACATGTCGATTTTTACTCCTTTCTCCTAAAATTACATTGACAGTTTTTCTGAAACACTTTTCATTTTTTCACAACAATATTTTGTAATATAATAATAAGCTTACGTGTTCTTTATATTTTACATATATTTCTATATCACTATCAGTATTAATAATTGAAATCGTGATTTTTGGACAGTTCGAGATTTTAGTGAATCTTCACGTTTTAGACTCAAACCCGAGCTCAAACCCTATTGAACCCAAAAAATATAATTTGAAAAAAGTCTGTTAGTCTGTCGGTCTGTGTGTTGGATAACTTAAAACGCGTTGGAATTTTGGACTGAAATTTTATATTTAAGAGCTTTATTCAATCAGTGGTACCAACTTTATAAACATAACTTTTTTATTTTTATCAAAATACTATCGTGTGTGGTATCAAATCAAAGCTCTCGGGAAAATAATTCTAGTAGAAACATAAAAATAACATTTAAACTATCGTCAATTTTTTTTTTATAAATTATTCAAATTATACCGAGTTTTGGTGTCAATTTAAAGTTCTCGAGCAAATAGGTTTATTACAAACGTAAAAAATGAAATTTATGCGATTTTCAATTGTTTCTCAAAAAATTATTCAAATTTTTTTATTCAACCAGTGGTACTAACTTTATAAATATTATTTATTTATTTTTATCAAAAAACTATCGTGTGTGGTATCGAGAAAATAATTCTAGTAGAAAAATAAAAATAACATAAAACTATCGTCAATTGTTTTTTTTTTATAAATTTAAAGTTCTCGGGGAGATAAGTTTAGTAAAAATGTAAAAAATGACATTTATGCGATTTTCAATTGTTTCTCAAAAAAATATTCTAATTTTTTCAAGAGTCTATTATCAAAATTAAAGTTCTCTGGGAAAAAAATGATTGACACTATGTAAAGCTGTACACCCAAGTTGTATAAAAAATGTGATAGAAGATTAAATCCACTACTGTCAGGTTCATCATCATCTCGACCGGAACTAAAAAGAAAACAAAACTCGTGTCGCGTGCCAGTTGACCCACTGCGCGGTGGAGGGGTTAAGTCTTCTACTTCTTCTGCTGTTAGCTTCTTGTTCTTGTCGTACCAGCACAAGAACACTACCAGTCAGTGCTGTTGAACACTAGTAGCAGTTGTACTCATCATAGAGCGTATACCGATAGCTAATCTTGTAGTGTTTTGTTCTGTATTAGTTGATTAGTGATGTGCTGATGTTGTGAGCGCGTGTGATTGTGTCTTTGGCATTGGATTTTATTGAAGTAAGTGCAAGTTTTTGTTTATAAAGCAATCGGTATGAAATTTTATATGAGTAAATTAGACATAAGGAGACATCAAAATATGTATTATTTACAAAAATTTGGCTTCCGGTTAAACCGGAAATGACATCAACTTTCTTATTTAAAATGGAACACCCTATATATTTTTACATGTTTGAACTCTACGTACGGTTCTGAATCCAATGATGTATCACAAGTCTACATTTCAGGAAAAATATCTTTAAAAAAGTCGAAATAAATAAAATCAAGAAAAATTACAAAATTTGACATTTGTAAAATCAATTGACATGCGATACGTACAAATAATTGTTAACAATATTCTGTGAAAATCTGTAGTTTCTACAGATCCATAAAATTGTAAATTTTCAACAAAATCGCAATAAAATTCATAATCATATGAACATTTTTACCTCTCGCCACTCATATCTGTAAGAGAGGTATTGTAATCATGCTAAAATTTCGATAGTGAGTTTTCAATGGATAAGCACGTTTTGAGGTCCCTAGAACACGATTTTGATAATTTCACGATGATGTCTGTGTGTGTGTGTGTGGATGGATGTTGGAGGTACGATAACTCAAATACCACTGAATACAAAAATTTGAAATTTGGTATACAATATTCTGACACCCTAGATTAGATCTGATTAGATTTTGGTGTTGATCGTGCAACCGAAAGAGGTAGTTTCTTGAAGATCTGAAGAGTTTTTCTGGAATATCCTCAAAATTTTTGAATTAAATGGATTTGGAGTGTTTATGTCATATGTCATATGAATTTTTGACTTTTTGGCAAATTGAAATGGAAAATATAAAATGTCATTTATTATTTATAAGGTCATAATAAACTTTATTAATATTATAAAAACTACAATTCTCGAATTCCCTTCTACAATATATATATATATATATATATATATATATATATATATATATATATATATATATATATATATATATTTGTGAGTTACCTTCATACACACTTAGTAAAATAGTAGAGTAGGTATATGGCGAGAGGTTATGTGTTGGCCACATCGGATTTTTATATTTGTCAACAAACATTGATGTGATTTTGTTCAATATTTAAAGATTTACAAATTTGTAAAACTTATAGATTTGCACAGAATCTCACCATAAATGTGTGTTACAAAAATGGTGGTCACTTTGAACATCTTCTATAATAATATAATTGTTATATTTTGTTTGTATTTCATTAAATAATACAAATTAAAACATTTATATTACGTTATTTTACTGTATTATCTAAACTTAATTTAAATAAGCAATAAAAATAAATGATTTGTCATATATTTTAGCTTCACTTATCATTAAAGTCTCCAGTGGTCTCCAGTTTAAAACCATACCTATATTAAAATGATGAGAGCCTGAAATTTATACACTGTTTTTATACACTATTGAGATTCTAAAAAAATTACATTGTCGTCTGATGTCCGGTTTTTGAGTAATTGATGTTGAAGTTACACTCGTTTTACTCTTATGGCAATTAACTAAATTTTTGTTTTGCATGCTAACTTATGATAAAATAATAAAAAATTCATAGACGTTGTATTAATATTTCCTATAAACCTTTAAAAATAAGTTCGTGAAGATTTGGTGTACTTTTTCTAAACCATTTGCAAGTTATTTAAAAAATCTGATGTGGCCAGCACAAGACCTCCCAACATACCCTAATCTTTTTACTACTATACAAATAATACTATATAGGTATTTACAAATATATTTTAGTCATTTAGTCAACTGTAGAACTGTAGAAGAAGATATAAATGACGTGTCACTATTGGCACTGTCACTCTAATACAGTCATAATTAATTAAATTTTTCGTAGTAATTGTTAAACAATTATGGTTCATGGATACTGAAGCTTCGTACCTACTCTAAATTAAAAATAATACTTTAATTCCTAAAGTACTATGACAGAACAATTTACAAAATGCTAATAATATTGTAGTTCATAATATATAATTTGAAATAAAAAATATTGCGATAAATTAAGGAATTTTAGCATTTAATTAAAAAATTACTTTCTTTGCAAAATTAATAAGGTACCTAATAAACTATTTAAAAATTCGTAGAAATTCTGCCAAAACAGCTACAAATATGAATCTACGGTAATTTACTAACAAAACTACGAGGAATCCAATGATGCAATCAGATTTTCGATATTACATTTAGTTCAGCCTGTACATCACTTAGAAAACTATAAATCGATTTTTACCTTGTTTTATTCATCGCAGGACCTTGAAATTTCTTCCAGGATTCCATGAGGTCCTTAGACACACACTACACATAGTTTTGTAAATGTACATCGCGAAATAACTACAGATTTGAGTAAATAGAGCACTACGAAATCACCACGCGTTCATTGTTATATCACTGCAGTTCTTACTGGTCTCTGTTTGCACATTCTTCATAGAGATATTCAGTTTCGATTCATATTTGAATATTTAACTGTTTTAAATGATATTGTAAATTTATATTTCTTATTTATTTAAATAATGTAATTTGGAAAGTAAGTAATTACGAATGAAAAGAACATGATTTATTAGTGCTTTGTATTTAGGGTTGCAAATATTTCAGGATTTGTTAGAATTATTCGTTGAATATTTCATTTTAACAAGATACTAATATACGGTGTCTGAAATTTTAACATATCTTAGATGAATTATTATTATTATAAAATAAAAAACTCCTCTCTGAGAATATCATTTGAATCTGGTCTTGGGCCCCCAAAATTATTTTGTCCATAGACACTTAGCTACGCCACTGATGTACAAAAGGTTTAGTTATCTACCTGTGCAAATTAACAGTAATATAATAAAAAATATCAGGTTAAATTCAAAACTACATTCAGTGATTTAATAAATTATAGTTATTAATAAAAATAATGACGCCATTTGGTTAATATAAGTTATAATACATTAAAATTAATAGAATACCTACCTAAAGTGAATAGTAGTATTTAATTTCGAGAAGATCTAGGTTAACGTTGATGTTATTATTTATGAATTGCAATATATTCTACATCTGCTACATATTATTTGAAATGTATAAACTTTCTACAGATTCTGTAAAATATTATCTTGATTTTTGCAGTGGGAAAGTGAATCTGATACAGGTATATTTAATGTAAAAGAAAACTGGAAGATTGCTGAATAATTGAAATACCGTTCGAATTTTAATTAATCTTAATTCTTTAACATATTTATGTCCACTTTAATAGTTATTTATTAACAAGGTCGAAGCGTAAGCTGAGTGTTTAAATTAGATGAGTACTCTAAACTCAGTTTTTCTTTTGACGTTCACAAAGTTAACTTTGTGAAACGCAACTGAATGTCGCTAGAGCTCACTTTGTGACACGCAACATATTTTTTATTTTCCACCTCATATTCTATAAGAGAGGTATTGTGATGGGTCAAAATTTTCTAGTGTGAGTTTTTGGTGGATAAGCACGTTTTAGGGTCCCTAGAGTAAGAATTTAACATTTTCGAGATGATGTCTGCGTGTGTGCGTATGGACATATGTGACGATTTTTCGTCCACGATAATTAAAAAATCTGACGTGGACACCACATGACTTCCTTGTACGCCTTGTGTATTCATACTTTTCTTAATAACTAAAATGTAGAATAATATAAAAAATTCTTTTAACTTATTATACTAGTATACTCACAAATATATTTTAGTCATTTTATTTAAACTGCAGAAGAAGATATAAAGCATATTTTACTATTGTCACTGTCATGCCATAATCATTTAAATTTTACGTAGTAACAAATGTTAATCGATCATGGACTATAAGATAAAGAAATACTAAATTAAAAATATATAGTTTAATTATTCCTAAATGATATCAGATACAAAAATATTTATAAAATACCGATTTTAGGTAATAATCACATAATCTTTCATTTAAAATAAAAAAATTTGTGTTAAATTAAATATTTATCGAAATATTTTTAAAAAGTACTACTTCCAGTTTATAGATTGAAACCAAAAATAGGAGGTGCACAACTAGATGCTATAACAGTCCTAAATACAAAATTTCAACTTTCTACGTCTAACCGTATATGAGTTATGCGACACACATACGTCCGCACGTACGCACGTACGCACGTACGTACAGACGTCACGACGAAACTAGTCATAATGGATTCAGAAAAGGTCAAAACGGATATTTCCATCAAAATCTGAAAACCGAAATTTTTCGCGATTACAATACTTCCTTATTACTCCGTACAAGGAAGTAAAAAATATCACATTAATATTTCAAATTTTGCGTTTAAGGTTTTAACACGAATCTTAATAAGCCATTATACCTATTTTTTGTTTCACTCTACAATCCAGAAGTAGGTAGTACTTTAAAAAAATATTTCGTTAAATAATTAATTTAGGACACATTTTTTTATTTTAAACGAAAGAATATATGATTATTATCTACAATCGGTATTTTCTGTATCTGGTATCATTTAAGAATAATTAAAGTAGGTATATACTTATAATTTTGTATTTCGGTATCTTGTACTACGTAAAATTTAAATGATTATGACATGACAGTGACAGTGCCAATAGTAAAATATCGTTTATATCTTCTTCTGCAGTCTAAATAACATGACTAAAATATATTAGTGAGTAATCTATATATTAATATGTTTGTACAATAAATAAAAAGAATAAAGTAAGTATGGCGGGAGGTCTTGTGCTGTCCACATCAGATTTTTAGAAGGTTGGTATCGGTAGTATCAATTATAATAATTGTCAAACGTAAAATCGCAGAAGTGACAAATTTCAGTATAACCTCTAAATATATGTTTCTTAATTAATTACTTTATATTCAATAAAATTAATGAATCTAAAGTTCAATATTTTAATCACCTAGAATAGTTCATTTATTATATACACTTTTACATTAACAGTGACAGTTAAATAAATCGACTTGTGTTTGTGGCAGTTTTAAATTTAAATTTTAATATTAATAAGACACCAAATAGAAAATATAGTATAAAGAATTTATTTTATAAGATTTGTTCTTTAGTAAACTCGCCCGAGGGCTCGTTTTACTAAATTTGGACGCATGCGAAAAATCATGTCTTATAAAACTTGTTCTTTAATATACTATTGCGTTGGTATGTGTAGTGCTACAACGATATAAGTAACATTACTGCTCTATATATTTCACTTTCTATTCTCAAAATGAGTCGAGAATTTCTGAACAAAATAAATTGCATTATACATATTAAAAATTAATACATGGTACACTGAGAAAAGAAAACACTACACCAAAATATTGTTTTGTCCGGATATTGTTTTCAAATTTTAACCTTAATACATCATAAACTAATGTGATATCAAATTATTCATTATTCTACACACAAACGTAGATCTATTATATTATACAGGCTATGTTGACTTTGACACTCGAACAGCAAAATATTTTTGTAATTTTCTGCATCTCCAATAAATAAATAATTTTGCAATATATGAACACAGTTTCGTAGTGCATTATTTATTCAATTTTTTACTCATTTCTCCTAAAATTACATTGAATATTTTTTGACAGATGGTTTAACCAATCATATTGCGTAATGATGACGTCAAATGACGTAATGCAACCTATAGTATTGAAAATGTAAAATGATGTATCTGACAACATAATTTTGTAGATTAGGTTTTATTTTGTTACGTCAGTAACAAAAAATTAATTAATTTGTCACATGAAACGTCAAAAATGTTTAGCAAAATGAGTCGTTTTGGTAGTATTTTTAACAAGAAAAATATTCTTCCTAAATACCATTCGAGAGAATTTTTGTCTATTCCACGGCAACTTATTGCAATTTCACTCCACAACACATCATCTGACAATTCCCCTCAACTTCGTTTTGGGAAATTGATAGATGATGTTTTGTGTCGTGAAATTGTTAGAAATAAGTTGCCGTGGAAACGACAAAACAATTCTCAAAAAATTATCATCTCTTATGGTATTACCCTTGAAAATCGCATGACACAAAAAAATAACAACCAATGGAAGAATTGATTACAATAATAGTAACCATGGTTATAAAAAATTTAGTGGAAATTTTTACTAGTAGCTTGAGTAACTTAACTGAAATTAATAAGCGGAAACTTTACCGTCATATGTCATGTCAGTTTGACATTAAATTAAAAATTGGTTAAATTGCCATTTTTTGTGTAAATAAGGTAAATAATACATATTTATTAATGTTAAATACAAATTTAGTAAATATTTCAAGTTTCTATTGTAAAAAGAATTCAAAAATAGAGCGGCGGTGTCATTGTGCTTTCTTTACCGAATATGCACTCGTGCATTCATTCTTGTCCAGGAAATTTTTTATCGTGAATTCCAACAACCAAAAACGTATTTAGTTTTCGTGTACCACTCGAGCTAATTAAGACGTTGTTGAAAAGAACTCCAGAAAATTTCCGGAAAGAATTAATATTATAAGTGACAGTTTTTCTGTAACACTTTTCATTATTTCACAGCAATATTTACCTGTTACTTTATAAGCTTACGTGTTTTTTATATTTCATACAGGCTGTTCCACAACTTAGGACAAAAAATTAAAGGGTATATACTGTACGACGTGCTGATCATGAAACAATTTTTACCTCTCGCCTCATGTTCTATAAGAGAGTATTCTGCCCTCCTTAGGAAGAATGTCCTATCTGCAAATTTTGAGATTTTTGTAATTTGCATGAATTATTACAAATATACCAAAATAGAATGTCCAGCTGTCCTAAGAAAAGGTAGAATTTATTATTCATGGTTATTATATTTATATAAAGCAATTTTAATAGTAAAAATCCGCATAGATGTTTCCACAAACATTTTTATATAAAATAATAGGTAATACAAAATTTTTGCAGATAGGACATTTTTTCTAAGGACGGCAGTATTGTGATGGGTCAAAATTTTCGAGTGTGATTTTTTGGTGGATAAGCACGTTTTAGGGTCTCTAGAATACGAATTACACATTTTTGAGATGATGTCTGTGTGTGTGTGCGTTCGTTCGTATGTTACAATTTTTTCAGACACGATAACTCCAAAAATATCAAACATTTAAATACCAAATTTTATATTTAAGGTTTTAATACGAATCTTAACAAGCCATTAAATTTTGGTTTTAGTCTACAAACCGGAAGTAGTACTTTTTAAAAATATTTCCATAAATAATTAATTTAAGACAAATATTTTTATTTTAAATGAAAGATTATGTGATTATTACCTACAATCGGTATTTTATAAATTTTTCTGTATCTGATATCATTTAAGAATAATTAAAGTATAATACTTATAATTTAGTATTTCGGTATCTTGTAGTCCATGATTGTATCATTTGTTACTACATAAAATTTAAATCAAATGATTATGATACAATGACATGACAGTCACACTGACAATAGTAAAATATCGTTTATATCTTCTTCTGCAGTTTAAATAAAATTACTAAAATATATTTGTTTACTTGACATTGTTTCGCTGGTATATTTGATAATTTGACATTTATTAGTATTAGATAATTATTATGTAAACAATTACTGTCATTGTAAAAGATTTGAAAAAATTATTAAAAATAACTACCGATCAGTGACAAAAATAATTTTTGCCTGAAATACGATGCAATTATTTTGCGATTTAAAAAAAAATTCTTTTTGTGCCAAGATCAGCACGTCGTACAGTATAAAAGTACCCTTTAATTTTTTGTCCTAAGTTATGGAACACCTGTATATTTCTGTAACACCATATAACACACAAATTATAAAATTTCAAAAATACTATTCAGTGACAGCAAGTTACAGACTGTATTTGAGAGACACCTATGAACTAGTTACAACTTCTGACCGGGGTTGTCAATGAAAAACGTGGCCAATCGGTAAACCGAATTATTCTTGAACCATGGTAATTCATTTACGGTTTTATTAAACCACTCGCGTCGTAAAATAAAACCGCACTGATGTAAATCTATGAAGAGACCTGAGTCGTGATGTAATGTTGACGGAATTGCAGAAGAAACGATTAAGTTTCCTGTAACTTACTCCACTCGTTTCGTAAGACATTGTGAACAACAAAATGAAATGTGTGTGAATTTGAGTAACCTTCAAAGCTGGACATTATAATTAAATTACATTTACTCTTTATACTCATTTCATCCTGTCTATAATGAGATTATTGTAATGTGAAACATGGTTACAAATTTGACAGCAAAATGTATTAGAGCGTTGTTTTTAAAATGAAACATTGGGAATTAATTTCACTGATTATTCTTGTACTACAACATAAAATATACAAGCTTCCCAAAAGTCCCGGGACGGAGCTATAAATTTTGAACGAGTGCAGGAAAACATTGACAATTTGGGGATCTCTAGTCATAAAAACTACATTCCTAGTTAGTTTATACTTCGATGCAACGTGAATTTTTTTTTAAATAGCAACCCCTGTCGAGATTCACCTTTTTTTAAAGGTAACGAAAAAATCTAATATGGCCAGCACACAACCTTCTGCCATAATATGTGGACTTATAAACATAATCATAATAAAAGATTCGTTCACAGGAAAACTGTCAATAATGCACAAGAATATCATATAAAATAAACAAAACAAAGTATAACTTCTAGAATACTACTTGTGAGCCTACCTCCTTTTAAAATAAATGTATAGGTACATAAATTACTGAAGGTGGTATCAAATTTGAGCGATTATAAATTTTATACATTTCAAATTTTTTTTAAATAAAAATTTTGGTTAAGGAGGTTCCCTACACATGCAGTGGCGTACTTAGATATCAGCCTTTAATTAATAAAAATATTTTTATTAATGTAAAACAAAATTCGGCCAACGGGTGTTAGTTGATATTGCAATTCGTTCAGTTGCGGTGATATATTTTTACAATAATTTCTAATTCACTAATCAAAAAATGCTTGAAGATTTTTGTTTTCAATCGACAATATTGTTACAACTATGTGGTCAACCTTCTTCAAATTTTGGGAAATTGATGTCCGTGCTTGCATACGTTTATATACCAAAAATTAAGTAAATAGAACATTTCTAACATCTTTTTATTTAATCAATTAATGGAAAGCCATAAGAGCCCATGTAAAATATTAAAATTTAACAATTAATTTCGTTCAAACTACGTGGTCAAAAATTTCCGAAAAATTCAGGTATCATTTTTATGACACAGACAACATAAATTCAACGTTTGGTTGCATTAGAACATTTTTTAAAATGTCTAGGGAACCTCCTTAAAAGGTACGAAATATGCAGTTATATGCATTTATAATAAATATATGTAAAAAATATTGAGATATGCAACATATGCATAAAATTTATACCATATTTTGATCTATTTATGTATGATATGTAAACATTTAAAAAAAAATATCAATATGCACAATAATGCATATAATCCGCACTCTACTTATGACTTATATGGCGTTAGTGCCAACGTGTCACCCGTTTCACCTATCAATATTTTTGCGCAAAAACAAAAATCAACTGATCATGGATTACAAGATTTGATTTGATAAATTCTTTAATGCTACCAGATATAGACAATTTTTTTATCACCTAAGTTGAAAAAAACTTTTCCTCTTATTCTTATTACAAATAAATACTATATTTATCCAAATTTATAGAAATTTTTGACAATTAATCTTTTCAATCTTTAAAAAATATCACTTCGTTATCTGAATTATCAGACACACATACATACAGGCATCATCGTGAAACTATCAAAACTGAGTTGTAAGGAGCCTAATTCGTGCTTATCCACTAAAAACTTACTACCCGATTTCTAGCATGATTCCAATACGTCCCTTTACAGGTATGGCGGATGGTAAAAACAAACCAATTTTTTTTTAAATTTAATTTTAATGTTTTTTACACGTTTTATAACAAATAATGTTCAAATTGTCGATTTTCTTCGGTCTCAAACGCTTTAGTGATCCCCAAAATTATTTTTTTCTTCAATCGTTCAAAACTTAGCTCCGTCCCGGGACTTTTGGGAAATCGCGTATTTGGGCAGCAGTAATAGTTACAAAAATTAATAAATTCAAATTGATTCCCTGAGATTCATTTTAGAAAGAAATACATTCCTGTCAAATGGATATCTCATGTTTCACGTTAAAATAAATTCACGGTATTTAAAGTATACTTACTCTGCACTCATTTTCATCCAGTGTATAATAATACAGTAATGAATAAAGTGTTGTAGTTATAATAATGATATACTGACCAAGTACCACGCACTGATTGCTAACTAGGCGGGTACTTAGTTTGTAGTTCGTCGCACGCTTTTTGCACTAAATTAAAATATCTTCAAATTATAATTATAAGTTAGTTTGCATGTTTTCGCTCTATAGAAAATGAGAACGCGTTTACATTTGTGGTCCACAATAGATACTTACATTATAAGTGTGGTTGGGTTAATTTTACAACGCGAGGTTCTATATTAACTTGTGCCAAAAATATAGTTAAAAATCTGACGTGGCTATCACACAACCTTCCGCCATATATACACTTTAAACAGAAATGTATACGTACAATCCGGTGCCCATTTAAAATATACAAATAAAAATCTAAAATATTCAAACACAGAAATTAGTATCACTTGAATCAAAAGATTCATTCAAACGAAACCTCTTCTGTGTTGAAGCCATCCTCCGTTCAATTACTACATTTAATATCTGACTTATGACTTATATGGCGCTAGTATGTCAACTTGTCACCCGTCTCACCTGTCAATATTTTTTACGCAGAAACAAAAATCAACCGAACATGGATTACAAGATTTCAACGTTTTATCTCATAATTTTTTTTTAAATTTTACTGCAGTTCTTTAATGCTACCAGATAAAGACAATTTTTTTATAACGTGAGTTGCAAATAACTTTGCTTCTTATTCTTATTACAAATAAATACTATATTTATCCAAAATTATATAAATTTTTCACAATTATCTTTTTCAATCTTCAAAAAATATCACTTCCGGTGAATATATTTGTACCAAAATCTAATGAGCTCTTCCTATTCGTATACAATTGTAAAATACCAAATATCAAAATTTTTGGGTAATTCGTAATTGAGTTATGCGACATCCGGCATCGGCCCGGACCACACACATACACACACACACACACACGCACACACACACGCACACACACACACACACACACACACACACACACACACACACACACACACACACACACACACACACACACACACACACACACACACACATACATACAGATATCATCCAGAAACTATCAAAAATGAGTTGTAAGGATCCTAATTCGTGCTCATCCACTTAAAACTCACAACCCGATTTTTTGCATGATTCCAATACCTTCCTTTACAGGTAAGCGGAAGGTAAAAAGGGAGCTTGCTATATTTACACACCTACACTGTTCATATTTTATATAAAGATAGTTAAAAGATGACTCTAGAGTGCTAAAAAATTATATTTTTGAAATACTTAATGGTATTTTAGTAATGAAGTAGTAAAAATAGTCACATTGGCCGATTTTTTACTATTTTTGACAAAGAATATTTTACTCTTACGAACAATGCCAAGGAATCGACCATTTAAACAAAATTGATAAATATGCAATAATAAGGCTATAATTTGTAATATTAAAATGCTGTTGTCGCAACAATGTATTGTATGAATTTTTCGATCAAATAATGCTTCATAATTACAAATTACCTACTTATGGTAAATTTCAGATTTTTATTTTGAGAAATATAGCCAGAATCGTGAATTCTGATTCTATAAGCGACGTTCACCCACGTGACATGACGTCACATGTCACGTGTTCTGAGGGCCCGCTGTCACGACTGTAATTGGTCATCGAAATTTGAGAGTTTTCTTAGGCGGCTTTTGAAACGTTTACATTTATTTTTTTTTGTTCACAAACCTGTAAATTTGTAAAATTGGAAATTTGTAGCTTACGGTTGATCTGTAAGTACCTACATTGCTTACAAATTTACAAATAGGGCAATTCTGTTCATTTGTCTGTAAAGCGCCAAGTTACAGACGTTATCTATTCAAGGTCACTCGTAAAATCCTGCCTGGAGCTAACTTCATTCCAAAAAAAATAATTAAAACGTCAAACATTATTAGATATGTCAACAAAAAGTGAAGACAGTCAAAACATGTTGAACAATACTTTAAATAATTTAGTCAACGAATTTGTAAATTATAAAACAGAAAATCTGAATTTGCAAAATATAAAATTTTGATATAGCTAAGTACAAATACGAAAATCCAAATTTTTGTTTTGATGACTAATGTTCAAGGAGGTTTCTTTTTTAGCAATATTATAATTGACTTTAGGTATACAGTACATTATTATAATGTTTATTAATAATTAATATTATGTTTGTGTTTTCTTAATGAAAAAATATATCATTAAATACAAGTGATAAACTAGTTTATACAATATTATTTCTTATGTAAACGTTTCAAAAGCCGCCTAAGAAAACTCTCAGATTTCGATGACCAATCACAGTCGTGACAGCGGGCCCTCAGAACACGTGACATGTGACGTCATGTCACGTGGGTGAACGTCGCTTATTGCGTTCAACAAGTGTAGAGCCTTAAAGGACGACGTGAAGCGGAGTGTGAGGTTAACTAAAATGTCTTTCTGACAAGTAGCCTTGAAACAACTGCTCAGAGATGTCGCCAGTAAATGTCACCAGTAAATGTCACATTTAAAATCAATCTGTTTTATTTATTTCAGACTCCATTGAACAATAAATTGTGTAAAATAGCGTTTTTGTAGGCTCTCTTTTTATCTTCCGCCATACCTGTGAAGTGGAATCATGCTAAAAATCGGGTAGTGAGTTTTTAGTGGATGAGCACGAATTAAGCTCCTTACAACTCATTTTTGATAGTTTCATATGTCTGTGTGTATGTATGTGTGTGTATGGATGTGATCAAGGCCGGGGTGTAAGTCGGATCATTCAAATATGAATTACCTCGGAATTACCCAAAAATTTTGATATTTGGTATTTTACATTTGTATACGAATTGGAATAGCTCATTAGATTTTGGTACAAATATCTTCACCGGAAGTGATATTTTTTGAAGATTGAAAAGATTAATTGTCAAAAATTTATATAAATTTGGATAAAAATAGTATATATTTGTAATAAGAATAAGGGGAAAAGATATTTGCAACTTACGTTATAAAAAAATTGTCTTTATCTGGTAGCATTAAAGAACTGTAGTCAATTTTATGAAATAAAATCTTGTAATCTTGTAATTTTGTAATCTTGGACGAGTTTCATTCTTATAAAATGAGTTCTTTATACTGTGTTTTCTATTTAGTGTCTTTTTAATATTAAAATTTAAACTGCTTCTTAAGCGGTCCTAAAATAGGTATCTCCCCACTACTACAGCTGCCTGAAACCAGCCAGATTTTTATGAATTTTTCGGAATCATGGACAATTTTTATAAAAAATTTAAAAAGGCACAACTGTTAATTTTATTGATCTTTTAAGTATCTATATAATCCTTGTTGAAATACAATTGTACCATTCTTGTACTGGCCACAAAACTTTCGCTACGTTAGTACATGTTATACTGAATTTTAGGAGGTAGACGAGCCTCTTAATAATTCTCAATGATCTAAGAACACTTATGAAGTTAGCATTGAATGTATCGTATACCAACATTCTTAAAACCCAGTAAATAATATGTTTTTAACCTTGCCATTGTTTCAAAGTTGAATTAAGTACTGTAAATGATCACAGCGTATTATTGACAAACAATTCTAAGTAACTTATAATTATCTTGTTAATGAGATCTGTTATTTCTAAATAGACGTTCATCACCTCGCGCTAATTATTACAGAGTTTCGTAAACTTTTACTCTCGCTCTGTCTCTCTTTGTATTCTTTATTTCCTTCTCATGGAATCATGAATAATTACATGTCTGATGGACGCAGATTTTATCAAAGTGAGCAAAAGTAGAGATGAAAATGTTACGAAACACGAATTAATTGTACGGGGTAATTAACATGTGCGAAACGAGTTGTATAAGAACACGAAAATAAAATGAGAAATTAGTTTTTCCTTGTGAAAAATTTATGCTAATTATTGCCAAAAAATTAAACTATTCAGTCAAATTATTACTTATAATATCACATGTTGTGCTTTAATACTTTCCGGAAACAACGTTACAGAGGTGTACGCCTTCTACGTTTACTTTAATAATACACCCCGCGTCAAAAAAAGGCCCCACTTGAAATTGTGAAAAAATCAACAAATTTCAAACCGCTATAACTCAGCGAGTTTTCGATGGATGTCTACTTTAAGGACATCCATTCATTTTTGTTATAACCCCCTCTGCACCCCTGCAACCCCCTATGAAAACAAAGTGTTTTCAGGGGAAAAAATTATCAACTTTGATGATGTGCACGGACTAGAAAAAAATTTTTTGACCCGATCTGTCTACATGACAATAAAATTCAATCAATTCTCTGTATTTTTTTCGAAAAACGAAGTTCCTACGAGGATTGGATAAGAAGTTATGCGAGTTTGAAAATTAAGTTACGTCTGAATTGATCAACAAATGGCGAGTAATGACTCAAAAACCTCAAAATGCAACTTAATTTTCAAACTCGCATAACTTTTTATCCAATCATCGTAGGACCTTCGTTTTTCGAAAAATTTACAGAGAATTGATTGAATTTAATTGTCATGTAGGCAGATCGGGTCAAAAAAAATTTTTCTAGTCCGTGCACATCATCAAAGTTGAAAAAATTTTCCCCTGAAAACACTTTTTTTTCATAGGGGGGTTGCAGGGGTGCAGAGAGGGTTATAACAAAAATTGAATAGATGTCCTTAAAGTAGACACTTTGAACTTTCTTGGAGTCGAAAGTTCATCGAAATCCATCGAAAACTCGCTGAGTTATAGCGGTTTGAAATTTGTTGATTTTTTCACAATTTCAAGTGGGGCCTTTTTTTTGACGCGGAGTTTAGTTGAAATATATGATGTTTTTACATATGAGTCTATTAACAAAGGATTTCTGAATGCTTCTATATTTTTATTGTTTGTTTTTGGTCTAGGAATTTGAAGTAAAAAAAAAAATTTGATATGATAAAATAAATGTAAAAATCAAGAAGCATGCAGCTAAGCTTCCTTTTTCGAATAATTTTTGTATTACTTAATTAATTTCTTTAAATAGTACAGAAGTTATTATGGAATTCTGGAGTCATGTTTACAGTAATTTTCAACTTCAAAATGACATTGCATAGTTAGGATGCGGAAAGTTTGAGTTTCGGCAGAAGAGAATGAAATAGAAAAAAAGTAATATCGAGAGTATTCTAGGAATTAGGTAGACGAGCCTCTTAATCAACTCTCGTGTACCACCTCAGCTCAACGATAAAATTTTTTTGAACATTTAATTAATGCACGAGTGCATATTCGGTAATAAAAACGCAATGACAACACCGCCCTATTTTTTAATTCTTTTGCAAAAGAAATTTGAAATATTTGTATTTAACATTAATAAATATGTATTTACACTCAAAATGATAATTAAACAATTTTTTACCTTCCGCTTATCTGTAAAGGAAGGTATTGGAATCATGCTAAAAATCGGGTAGTGAGTTTTAAGTGGATGAGCACGAATTGGGGTCCTTACAATTCATTTTTGATAGTTTCACGATGATGTCTGTATGTATGTGTGTGTGTGTGTGTGTGTGTATGTGGTCAGGGCCGGATTTCTGTCAGTCGGATAACTCAAATACGAATTACCCAAAAATTTTGATATTTGGTATTTAACATTTGTATATAAATTGGAAGAACCCATTAGATTTTGGTACAAATATCTTCACCGGAAGTTATATTTTTTGAAGATTGAAAAGATTAATTGTCAAAAATTTATATAAATTTGGATAAATATAGTATTTATTTGTAATAAGAATAAGAGGTAAAGTTATTTGCAACTTACGTTATAAAAAAATTGTCTTTATCTGGTAGCATTAAAGAACTGCAGTAAAATTAAAAAAATAAATTTATCAAATAAAACGTTGAAATCTTGTATCCATGTTCGACTGAATTTTGTTTTTGTGTAAAAAATATTGACAGGTTGACATACTATAGTGCTATATGTCATAAGTAAGATATTAAATGTAGTAATTGAACGGAGGATTGCTTCAGCACAGAAGAGTTTTCCTGTGAATGAATCTTTTTATTCAAGTGATGCAAATTTCTGTGTTTCAATATTTTAGATTTTTATTTATATATTTTAAATGGGCACCGGATTGTACGTATACATTTCTGTTTAAAGTCTAGATATGGCGGAAGGTTGTGTGATGGCCAAGTCAGATTTTTAATTTATCGTAGCCGAAAAATCGTCAATCCATACGCAGACATACAGACATCATCGTGAAAATAGTAAATTCGTATTGTAGAGACCCTGAAACGTGCTTATCCACCAAAAACCCATACAAGTCAATTACCTCTCTTATAGAATATGAGGCGAGAGGTAAAAAGGAGCCAATTCAAGTCAAAAAATAAATAAACAAAACAAACTATTACAGAGTAAAACGTTTTGATATTCACAAACAATTATTACAATTACTTATCATCACAATAAAAACTTCCGCAATTTCTCTTATTACGTTCAACGTTTAAATTTTCCGGAAATAAAGCACTTAACGTCAGAGTTACACACAGCACAGCGTGATTTCAACACAACTTCAGCAGTGTTATCTTGTTCTGTTTGTTGGGTTTTCTTGGCTTCCTCGACGGTTGACATTGCAGAGTTCCAGTGTTCGTGTGAACTGACTTCCTGATCTTACTCAACGCGAAGCAGTTGTGAATAACGTTTATTGCAATTATAACAAGCATTGTTTGTGAATCGTGGTAATTGTTGCTGTTATGCTCACTTCATGTGACAAATGAATCATTATTTTGTTGCACTCGAGAGTTTAATTGTTGGAAAAATGTCTCAGAAATATACTTTTTCTACGATTAGTATTTTCTTTGAATCTTGTTCCATTTCTTAAAATTGAGCTAATTGCGGAAAATGAAGACCAGAACATTTTTCTCATAAATTTGAAAATTACCGAAACAACAATATTGCACACTATGAGATGCAAATTTTTCAAATGTATATACAGGGTGAGTCATCGAAATGTCCGTCGTCGATATCTCCCTTGTCGTTAAAAATACAGCATAAATTTTTTAACAGAATTTTTCGTCTACTCAAGGAGCATAACTTAAAATTATTTTCACATATACAGGGTGTTGCATAACGACTTGGCAATAATTGTTCGTCGTTTTTTTAAATGAAACACCCTATATATTTTTATATATTTTGAACTGCATTTTATTTACCTATACGAATATGTAAATTTCATTTTAGTTTTCCGCGACGTTGCCAAGTTATTCAATTTTTTCTCTAAAAAAAGCCGAATACACGTATTGTTTATAAAGGCGTACTGAAGTTATTTGAATAGTAAAAATTATGAATTTTTTTTTCTGTACAACTGTAACTATACTCTTTGTTCTGACATAATTTTTTTTAAATGTTATTATACAGGGTGTTCAGTACAGAGAATCAAATTTACTCAATTTCAAATGGCTATAACTCGTCATTTTCAAATGGAACACCCTATATTTTATTATTTTGTTGTGTGTATTTTTGCATCTTCTTATGTTATAAAAGGTGTCCTATGCCTAAAAACATTAATTTAATTAATTTCGAAATTAATGGTTTTAGGCATACGACAGCCTATTGAAATTGATAGGGAGATATCGACGACGGGCATTTCGATGACTCACCTGTATATATTATTTTTAGAGAACATCCAGGCAGTCGAACATAAAACTTTGTACCTATGCAACTCGTACATACTCGGACTTTATAGTCGAAACTGTTTTCAGACAAGTTATTTTATCTGCATAAATTTCTGCAAAGAGAAATATGCATAGGCACAATAGTTATTTGTATCACAAGGCCAGAAACTGACCTTTTGCAAGAGCGAGTATTTTTGACACGCCGAGGCTTGCAAATTACGAGCACTAGCATAACAGTTTCTGGACGTGTAATACACAATATTTTATGTGCCGATTTCATTACAAAAGTATAAAATAATTATACATAACCTAAAAAATTGTGCACTGAATACTTGCATTTGAGCTTAAAATATATTTATTTCAGTTTCTATTAACGAATTACGTCTAAAATTTGTCAAAATCTTGTTAATTTTTGTATAAAAAATATTCAACGCATAAAATTGACATCTGCTTGACAACTGTAGTAATGTCAAGATGCCAACCTATAACTTCCGGTTGTTTGCCGGCCTAGGCTGGCAACAAAGAGTTTCTGGCGGATTTTGAGATATGGAAAACTAGCGATGCCGACCGGAGGTATATAAATAATATATCAATAGGATCATTCGAGTTTCTAGATTGCCCTACGTATGCTAAATAAGAATACCTTAAAATAAATATAATTTGCAATAGAAATGAAAGAAGAGGGAGCAAAATTTTATGCAAAATGAACTATTATTATTTATTTCAGATATCAGTTTTAGAATAAGGCAATTAGGAATAAATATATTTTCATTGTGCAACATAATAACCTTGACGAATTTATATCACTGTAATCGTTTTGTACAATTTATTATGTATTTTGTTTTGACATGTTCTATACACTGTAACTATTGTGTCTCCAGAATAAAAGCTATTATTATTATTATTATTAATTTTCATTGTAGGTTACATCCGAAATGAAATGAAAGCAAAATGAGCCATGTAAAAGTTTTAAAGTGTCGCTGACGTGGCACTAGTTACAGATTTTTAAAAAAATCAAATTATAAGTATAATAATATTTCGATTATTATCAACTGTAATTATTACACAAGAGCTTTTTATTTCACCGGATAAATTTCTGTTTGTATTGAAACCTTGTTGCCTAGCAATTTGAAAAGAAAAATTGTTTAATTTTATTTTAAAACAATTTTTAGAGCTATATTGCTGTCAGGTGACAAGGTTGAGATGTCAAACAGAAATTTATTCGGAGGAAATAAAATGCTCGAGTGTAATTCAACGAGATAATTTAACGATTCCTGTAGTTCTTCGTCACAAATATTTTTAAAATCTAATCATTTCACTGACAAATATTAGAAATATGAAGCAAATGACATTTTAATGTTTTGTTTATTGTTTGGTTGCTAAGAAAAAGGTAAATAAGGTTTTATCACTTGCAAAAAATTACCCTCGTTTTTATTCGCTATCAGAGCGATAAAATTGTGTTTTGTTTATGGCTTACCTTACACACGAGTGGAATTATCGATCTAAATTCTATAATAATTACCATTACAGACTTCGTGTTACGGGTTTTTCACTTTTTTTGGTTAAATTTATATACATATTACAATTTTTCAATAAAAATTATTTATAAATGTCAAGTTTGATTACATTATGTTTGTTGTATTTTGACTTTTGTAGATATATAGATGAAAAATTAAAAAATTCTGTTGATTGCTCATAAAAAAACATTCAAATCTCAAAACTATAGATAATACAAATTTACGATTTTAATAAGAATCTTAAAATAAATTTTAACCAATCTATAAATCGGAAGTAGTGCAAGTACTAATAGGTTTTTGTTAAGGCGCTACACTTGTTGACTGCAATATTGCTGCAATAGAATCAGAATTTACGATTATGGCTATATTGCTCAAAATAAAAATCTAAAATTTACCATGAGTAATTACGAAACATTATTTGTCCGAAAAATTTGTATAATACATTGTTGCGACAACAATTAGAGAAAATATGAATTAATTTTTGCTTTTTAATATTTCAAATTGAGGCTTTATTAATGCATCTAAATTAGTGTTGTTTGAAATAATCGATTCCTTGCATTGATCGTAAGAGTGGTATGAAAAGTTTTTTTGTCAAAAAAATTACACAACTAGTTAAAAAAATCCGATGTGGCCAACACATGACCTCTCGCCATATACTCTACTATTTTACTAAGTGTGTATGAAGGTATAAATAATAAATGACATTTCATATTTTCCATTTCAATTTGCCAAAAAGTCAAAAATTTATATGACATTAACACTCAAATATTTTATTTTTTGTTTCCATAGGTAGGCAGATAAATCAAAATTGTAACAAATTTGTAGAATTTTTAACTTCTTGTAATTGGAAAATGGTGCTAGATAGAAACAACGTTTTGAATACATATTGTAGACAGTAACATTAAGTATAAAATGTTATTACAAAAATTCCTATTAATTCATAAATTGTGAGGATATTCCAGAAAAACTCTTCAGATCTTCAAGAAACTACCACTTCCGGTAGCACGATCAACACCAAAATCTAATCAGATCTAATCTAGGGTGTCAGAATATTATATACAAAATTTCAAATTTTTTTATTCAGTGGTATTTGAGTTATCGTACCTCCAACATACATCCTGACACACAGACACACACACACACACAGACATCATCGCGAAATTATCAAAATCGTGTTCTAGGGACCTCTGTACGTGCTTATCCATTGAAAACTCAATATCGAAATTTTAGCATGATTACAATACCTCTCTTACAGATATGAGTGGCGAGAGGTAAAAATTGTGAAAAATTGGCTAAATAGACTGTTTTTATTAATTTATTACCAAAAGACTATTACGTATTTTAAATCTAGAGTCATCTTTTAACTAACCATATATAAAGTATGAACAGTGTAGGTGTTATAGCAGGGGCACAATTTGTAATATAGCGAGGTCACTTTTTCACTATATTTTTGTATCAAGTGTACCGCCTTAAATACTCGATGAATAATAATTTACTATTATCTAAAGACTGTTCAAAAGATGTAGATTTTCTTCTCTATGATTATAAATTAAATGTTACTTTAAATTTACCTAAAGCTTAATATTAATAGCAATCATGTTGATTGTAATAATAATGAATGATAGGAATACAAGTGTGCTAATGAAGTTATGATCGTGTTTGTTTGTTCGATTACGTTAGTACACTTGGGCGAAGTCTGGGATTACGTGCTTGGTGTGAGTCGGACATCGGCAGGATCGGCAGTCTTGAAGATGCCCTGATACGAGTAGCACGTGCCTGGGAATTGCCATCTTTCCTTATCGTCACCGTTTGTAGATCACGTTTAACTGGTCAATGACATGAGTGGTGAATGTGTGATTTATTTGCTGTTTCGGTTAGTTAACTATTCCAATATTTCCGCCTTTTAGTAGTTTTATTGATCACTGATCATCTATTTTCCGCTCGTACTCCGACAAATAATTAAAAAGTGTAATTGTTTCAGGAATCCTACAATGCCGCCTAGATGGCTCCTGATCGCAGGTATGCTTGTTTTTAAGTTCAATATCTTGTAGTATTATATTATGTTTTATTTAATTTTCTACAAACAACATCTGTGTTTTCAGTTATTGCTATTTATTCAAAGTCATGGATAGATTCAGTGATAGCTGCTGACCCACTGGTATGTATTTACAATTATTAATTACATATACTTAGAAATAATATAGCAAATTTCACGTTTATTCTTAGAACATTTGATTTTATACAACGTGATTATAAATGTTTGACCTAGAGTACCTAAATACACTGGTAGAAAAAAATGAAACACTTGAAATTCGTGAAATTTCGACCATTTTCAAACCGCTATAACTCTTAAACCTTTGCAGGCGGAAAACTTTGAAGTGTCTACTTTAAAGTCATGCATGCGAACTTAAGCGCAACCCTTTCCCCTGTGAAAAAATATTTTTAATGGAAAAAATATTCAACTTTGACGATGTGTACGGAGTTGAAAAAATTTTGGGCTCGATCCACCAAAAGGGCACTAAAATTTGTTCAATTCCCTGTGCAGGACTCAAAGAACGAAGTTCCTACGATGGTTTGGCACAAAGTTATGGGTTTTTTATGTTTTTAAGGTTGTGTAGCCACATCAGATTTTTTAATATTGTGTTTTTCTCATTGCTTCCATGTTTTTAAAATTGTTTTTTGATTTCGCGATCTTTTCACTTCGCGTTCTTTTTTAGATGCGATTTTTACCTCTCGCCTCATATTCTATAAGAGAGGTATTGTAATGGGTCAAAATTTTCGAGTATGAGTTTTTGGTGGATAAGCACGTTTCAGGGTCTCTACAATACGAATTTACTATTTTCACGATGATGTCTGTGTGTGTGTGTGTGCGTGTGTGTGTTTGTATGAATGTATGGACTGACGATTTTTCGTCCACGATAACTGAAAAAGTATCAAACCTTTAATAACCAAATTTCATATTTAAGGTTTTAATAAGTATCTTAACACCAGATAACATTTTGGAAGAAATCCGCAAACCGGAAGTAGTACTTTTTGAAGCTTTATTAAGTTTTCTTTAAATATATTGGTACATTATTTATTTATGACAATTTCTGCAATTAAAAATAAAAGAAAATATAATTATCTATGGGTACAGTGAATTATAAGTACAATTTGCTGAATCTGGTAGTAGGTAACAATAAAATAAAGTACAATTAATATTCTATCTTGTTGTCCATGATATGAAATTTGTTTCTACATAAAATTTGAATTATTCTGACAGTGACAGTACAGTTGACATCTTTTGCTTGCATCTTGGTTTACATCTTACATGAACATAAGTAAAACTATTAAAATGTAAGTAAAACTATTTATTAGATTAGTCTCGAAATTAGTAGAATAAGCAGAATTAGGCGAGAGGTCGTGTACTGGCCACAGCAGATTTTTTTAATTCGCTACCTTTTTAAAACGCGATTTTTTTAAAATTTGTGATCTTTTTAATACCTACGCGATTTTTTGCGCGATCTTTTGATTTTCGATCTTATTATAGTAAATCCTAAATTTGTCGTAATGGCATTACTGAACGTTCGTTTGACAGCAAATGAAATCTAACTTGATTCCACAAAAGATAGTTTTGATTAAACCGAACCTTTTACGTCACATAGCGGTCAATCACTGCATATTAGATCGGAAGATGTGTACATCAGTGACTGCTTTCTTATAGAATACGTTACCAGTCGCGTCGAACGGCTGGCGGCCCATAGTGGGCTCATCGCCTGTCAAACCTTACATCACCATCGACCAGAACCAGAAACAAACCATCTCACTCACGTCCAACAACCAGGAACACAACAAGCATAAACAACCGGAACACAACAGCAAGACCAACAGCAACAACAAGGGCAATCAGATACATGTCAGCCATCATGGTGAGTGGGGGTTTCAAGTCTACGGCTTAAACAAATACTTGTTGAATATCAATTTTCAGCATAATTATACATATGAAATTGTTTAAGCATGGGGATCTCGAGAACCATAAGAGAGACAAAAGTTGCCTCTTTAGGGGGCTAATTTAGAAATGTTTTTGTTTTTCCACAAAATACATACCTAGGTGACTAGATACACGCAAAAATGTAAATGTTGCCAATTTCGTTTTTCACCTATAACTTTTTGATTGAATTAGTACAAATTTCTAATTGGCACGTTGTATAGGCAGTTTTTAATGAGGATTTCACAGCAGTCCTCAGAATTTTTTTATCTCCTACAAAGGACCCCGCACCATTATCATGGGAAAAAATGTGACCGTGGATTTTTCTGAAATTTGGTATACGACATATTTAAGATGTTCTGAATCGAAATGGTCCTTTGGAAAAAAGTTCGAAAATGCCAGGTTCCCGAGTTATTGCCCTGTAAAGTCGCGAATGTAGGAATAAAGATTTTGTGGATTCTCTCGAATAAATAATTGATATGTTTAGATCATATATGCAAATGTGTAATATATCTACATAATATATCTTTCAATACATATATAAATGATTCGTTTCGGATGGGTACATATATGCACGTGTGTGGTACCGACCGTCTTCTCTAATATCATACTAACTTATTATTTATTTTTTTGAAGATTTCTCAGATTATCAATGAGAAAAAAGTTCTTTGGAATAATTTTAATCATTCGTGTTCTACCGCCGGCATTAGCGCTACCCAATGTACACCACGTGGAGGTTGTTTGGTCGGATTTCGTACATGTACATTATACAGGTTGGTGGAGGTAAAATGCGAACATAGGGAACATACATGACAATCGAACTTTCATGCCAGGTATCTTGATATATTTTGTAGTAGTGTCACAAAACAAAGTAATGTGAATTTGTGTGGCAAAAAGGGTAATCAATAACAGAAATAATAATAAAATCTAAAAGTGCATGTAAACTTTCTCGTTCTGCTCGTACACATACATGCAAAGAAAATATTTTAATGAAAATAAAAATTTCAATAATATGACAGCTATTTGGACATTGACATTCCACGTATATCAAGATGCCTAGCATGATAACTCCATTGTCTTATATTTCCCTATGTTCGCATTTCACCTCCACCAACCTGTATATGTAGATATATGACACATTTGCATATATGATCTAAGCATATCAATGATTTATTGAAGAGAATCCACAAAATCTTAATTCCTACATTCGCGACTTTACAGGGCTATAACTCGGGAACCTGGCATTTTAGGACTTTTTTCCAGAGGACCATTTCGATTCAGAACATCTTAAATAGGTCGTATACCAAGTTTCAGAAAAATCTACGGTCACATTTTTTCCCATGATAATGGTGCGGGGTCCTTTTGAGAAATTCAAACAAATTCAAATTTTCATATCACCCGTCTTATTAGACATTTTTTTTATATTTTCAACGATATAAAACACAAGTGCATTGAAATTAAAATGAAGGCAGAAATTACACAATAATATTTTTTAACTGTTTTTATTAAGGTACCTACCTTGTGTTGGCCACATCGGATTTTTTGCTTTGCATTTGATAGCGAGAGACAGACCTTAACGCAGGGTTTAAATTTTAAGAAAACAGACAAAAACATGGATTTCGCACGCCACTCCACAGCGTTGCTTGTTTTGTGAAATATAATAATCTAAATATATTGTTCAAGATAAAAGTACAATCTACAAAAAGCAAAATGCCTTAAAATCAAAATATGTTAATTTGAATTTCGACAATTTTTGTTATATTTTGAACACAAATAACTTCTATTTTAAAACGAATTAAAAAATTTCGATAGGTTATTTCGCAGAGCCAAGCTTCGTTGACAACATATTAAAATTTGAAGTTAATTTAATGATTTGTATGTTTAACAAAACAAATCACCTGACTGTGTTGTGTAGGTTCATCAGGACACCACGTGTTAAAGCCGAAGCCAGTGGCGCCGCCCTCGGGGGGCAAGGGCGGGGGCAAGCCAGCGCCGCGGCACCCGGTGCTGGGCAAGCTGCACGCACACATGGCGCACGCCAAGCGCCACAAGTCGGGCTCCACCACCAGGGCCCCGCACGTCCCGCTGCTCCGGGACGAGATCATGGCGCCTGCGCCCTCCTCCGCTATAGGTAACACACTATTACACTCTAACTAAAGTACATGGTCAGGTAATGAAATGTACAAAACATCGCTGAATAAACAGTACGTAGGTACACTATGTTCCAAATGTTCTGCCCCAGAGATTGGAAAACCCCCGTTGATCCGCAAACATTGTAGCACCATTCGTCAAAGTATTAGAAATACGGCCTTCTTTGATCGTAGAAAAAGACAACAAGTGAAAGATAGAAACAGCAGCGGACTAACCCAGGTATAGGGTAAATAGTGTAGAACAATTATTGCTTTGGGCAATATTATTCAGTTCACTGTTAGAGAAGAACACATTCTCCATAATTTTATTTCTTATTATTTGGTCACCTGAGTATCAAACATATGAAAATTTTAATACATGTTGCAAGAATATAAATGTGTTGTATCATGTATTTTTTACAATAACTTTATTGAGATTCATGGTCTGTTATAATTATTTCTTTCCAGTTTCTAAATTTTATTACTTATTTTTATGTTGTTTGTTTATATTGTTATTTATTCATTATTTTTAAATGTGTTGTATCAGTATCATAAGTTGGCAATCAAGTTATGATAATAACTTCTTAAGTTGCATGTTGCGTTATTATTATGTTCAACTTTTGTCCATTCTCTATCTCTAGACAACAAAATAAAAAAGTAATTGTTCAATTAAAATAAAAATAAAATTGTATCATTATGTGGATGGCATCTAATAAGATATTTTCCACTAACTTTGCTACACATGTCGATATTACGAAGTTTTTGATGTAAATACGCCGGCGTACACCGGCACGGTGCCTAAAGAAAAGCCACTTAAAATTAAGCGTTCATGCCGGCGCGTCGCCACCGCCGGTTTATTTTTAACAATTCGCCGCCGCCACTATCAACCTCAACGCTGCACAAGTCAAATTGTGTGTTAATTAATGTATGTACTGATTAAACATTCAAAGATTTACTGTGTATCGAGTTATGAAATAAAAAATCGTGTGGTGATCATTTTTTATAATCTTGTAATTTTGCCCGGAAATTATTGCTAAAACTGATACTTCGATTTTGTTCTATGTAACTTTTGTATCATACTGTCAGTGCCAATAATTATCTTATGTATTTAATATTAAATTTGGCAATAAGTTAATTTTATCATTTTAAGGCATTGTGGCATTTTTAGGATACAAAGTTTTATAAAATTGTGTATTTAAAATAATTTTTTCATTTCATAATAATGCAATTTTTGTTCAGAAATGTAATGAAGTGAACAAAATAAAACTATGGAAATTGTATTTCTAAACTGAAACAGAGCTCAAAGCAATTATTGTTCTACACTTTTGCTCTACCTGGCGTAATCCGCAATGATTCACCGAGAACTGCTTCTATCTTTCGAATGCTTTCTTTTTCTACAACCTAAGAAGGCCGTATTTCTAATACTTTGACGAATGGTGCTACAATGGTTGCGGATCAACGGGGGTTTTCCAATCTCTGGGGCAGAACATTTGGAACATAGTGTACATTCATATAGGCGCAATGTAAATTAGCTCCCCCAAAATTGCCTAAAATATCAAATTTTAAAAGCATACTGCCAGATTTAAGGTAAAGTTAATGTTATTGTTATTTTTGTGTAAAGGTGGATTTATGCAGCCTAAATTAAAATTACGATTAAAACTAACATTAAAACTAAGAAGTTAAATATACACAAGTGCACGAACTGATTTACGCATTAAACTAACATTAAAACTAAACTAGAAAGATGACCAACTTCCAACTTTCTTAATTTAATGTTAGTTGGTTTCACTACTGCGCAAGCGCTACAAACGTCATTTTATCATTCTTATTTTTCGCGCATCTGTTTGTTTGGTTAGTTTGCTTGCTTGTTAGCGATTGTTATTGTTTAGTATCAATTATTAATTATATTAACAGAAAAACACAGCTCTTACGAATGAAAACAAATTGGTTAACCTACTGATCACATGTGTCAAACTAAAGAATGCTTCAATTGCGCAGGCGTAATGTAAGTACCTTAATATGTTGGTAATTTTCACTTATAATCTCATTTACATTAATTTTTTACGGAATTGATTCGGTAATAATATCATAATGACACCGCTACTCTGTTTTTAAATTCTTTTTATAATAGTAACCTGAAATGTTGACTAATAATTGTGTATTCAATATTAATCAATATGCTTTATTTACCTTACTCATTGTTTATTTACGCTCAAAATTGAGAATTTAACTAATTTTTAATTCATATGTCAAACTGACATGTGACAGAAATTTCTGCTTATTAATATCAGTAGTAGCGTACCAGGCTAAAAGAAAATCATTTCTGAAAAAATTTCACCATTAGGTACTATATTGTAATCGATCCTTCCATTATTGGCTGTTTGTATTCTGCGATTTTCAATAAAATATTGTATTTAAAATAATAAATTTTAAAAATACTGTTACATTTTTTAAAAATTATTTTTAAACTAGGTCTCTTTGATGAACCTATCCATTTAAAAATTAATAACTTGCAGGTTCATATGCCTACTTCAACCAAGGCCCAATCAGCCTTCAAACCCAACTGGGTCCATCCAAACCCTTCCATTCGCCCGGCCACGTGGACTTCAGTAACCACTTTGCCTTCAGCAACATCAACGACGTCATCTTACCACAACAACAACAACAACAGTCACAACTACAACACCATCATCAACAACAAGAACACCGTCATCAACAGCAACAACAACAGCAACAGCAGCAGCAGCAACAACAACAACATCGCTACCAGTCATACCAACAACAACAACAACAACAAAAACATCCCAGTCAGAATGATATCCATAATTTCGTGTATATAAATCAAAACGATGATTTTACGAGAAATTTGGTACCACCGCCGCCTATTTACAAACCTCAGGGAGAAAAAGAAACTGTTAGGGAACAAGGAAAGTATGCGGAACAATCTGTACATAACCCGCAACTAGTCAGCAAAGATAACCTAATATTGTATCAGTACCAACAGCCGCAGTACGATCTGGAAATAACTAAAGAAAAGTTTCAAGAATACCATACGACGTTATCTCCGATTAAGTACAAACCATCTACGACAGATACGTTCCAAGACGTACATAACTACGAAGTTACTGAAGATAAAGAATGGCCGGAGCAGCTACCAACCATCAAAAAGACTCACTATCAATTCGAATATCCCCAAGAAGAAGAAGAAACTGTAAGCACTCAGTTCTTGCCGACTCCTTACAAGCCTGACAATGTATACCCGACGGCACCGGTTCCTTACAAACCTGAGAACATATACCCGACGTCACCGGCTCATGTGGACGTTTCTACCATTTACTCCGAAGTTACCAACAAGAAAAAGGGTATCAGAGTGCCTACCACTACTAGCTATAACCTCAAAGAAGTTGCGACGCATTTTCCGTTATTTGAAGTTAAAACGCCCCAAATTGAAATTCCAACCGAAAAAATTGTCGAAGACTACACGACAGAACCTCAAGAAGACACTACGCCTACCCAACAAACTTACCAACAAACGTACCCTACCAGAGAGTACACCAGGCGGCCAGGCACCAGACGAAGACGCCCGAAACCTTCCACAACAACAACAACAACAGAAAATGTTGTTTACACCGAACCTGAACCAGAATATGAAACAACTCCAAAACCTTTACGTAGACGTCGACCTGTCAAATACCGCACAACTGAACCGCCGTCGAGAGTACCATATAGGGCCAGACCAACTCGTCCACAACCGCAAACCATCACCGAAGAAGTTTATTTCAACAAAAACCACCGCTATCAGAATTTCAACCAAGAAGACAGAACCACTGAACAACTTATTGAAGAAGTCACCGAACCTGTCAAACCATCCAGAATACCGTATCGGATTAGACCATCCCCAGAAACCACCACGGAAGAAGAATTTGTTGAAGAGGTCACCCAACCTGTCAAACCGAAACGAAAACGCTTACGTACAACAACTACAACAACGGAATTTGTTCCTAGTACTGTCTACATGCCTGAAAACGAGTTAGACTATACTACAGTACCAGAACAGGAAGAATCTGCAACTGTTCGGGAAGTTTATGATTTTGAACCTGAATTGTCTACAAGCTTGTTAACAACTCTTCCAGAACCTACAACGAGCAGCACAACAACAACATCAACAACAACAACAACAGAAGCTACTGTAAGACCAACAAGAGTCAGGCAACGTCCAATCAAATATGACGTACAGCGTCCAAGGTTCAGCGTGAAAGACTACCGTCAAAGATTGAACCAATACATGTCGTCTACTACTGATGCAACTACATCCAATTCAGAAACCGTACCTAAAATACGATTCCCTAATAGGTTCAAGAGCTACACAACAGCGTCAGCTAGTACCGAAGACATAACAGAAAGCACAGAACCAGTCAAACTAAAATACGCCCCGAAACGTAAATACACAACAACAGAAACGTCCCAGCCAAACAGAATGAATCCCCGGTTCAAACAGTACCGCTACAGGTCCACAACAGAGCCCACAACTCCCGCAACAACCCAAAAAATATCCATCAAGCCCAACATATTCAACAACTTGAGACGACCGCAACAACTGAGCCTTCGGAACAGGATATACAACAAGAAACGCAACAGCACTACGACAACCGAGCTCATCACCGAGTCGGAACAATCTTCGGAACTACCTGAACCTCAGCTGACGGAGAGCCCGGAAAGTGAGGTCACAATTCCGTTCGAGATCGCGGAAAGCAAGATCGAGGTGACGACCCAGGTGTTCGACTTCAGGCCTGAAACAACACCAACAACTACAACTGCTGATGACAATGAGGCGTTTCTACAACTGCAGAGGATACAAGATTTGACTTCTTCGGCGCATAAGCAGTATAACACTCCAGGGATGTTTAAATCTGTGTCGCCTACTAGCAGAAGGGTCCCTAGTTATTTTACTATTGCTACAGAAGATCCTATTCTGCCGATTGAAGCGTTTTTCCCCAATTTGAACCAGAAGGGTAACGAAAGGTTATAAAGTTATGTAAAAGTACCATAATTTTAGCAAACAATCAGAACATTTTAAACTATACTCTACTATACCTCATTGCACGTAAAATCTAATGTCATACTTACTTTATTCTTTTTACTTATTATACAAATATATTATTATACTGGCTGTCTCAAAAATAGTACGTTCAAAACTACTACTTCCGGTTTGTAGATTGAAACAAAAAATATATTGGCTTATTAAAAATCATATTCAAAGGTTAAGGAGGTTCCCTACACATGCAGTGGCGTACTCAGATATCAGCCTTTAATTAATAAAAATATTTTTATTAATGTAAAACAAAATTCGGTCAACGGGTGTTAGTTGATATTGCAATTCGTTCAGTTGCGGTGATATATTTTTACAATAATTTCTAATTCACTAATTAAAAAATGCTTGAAGATTTTTTTACAACAACAACAATATTGTTACAACTATGTGGTCAACCTTCTTCAAATTTTGGGAAATTGATGTCCGTGCTTGCATACGTTTATATACCAAAAATTAAGTAAATAGAACATTTCTAACATCTTTTTATTTAATCAATTAATGGAAAGCCATAAGAGCCCATGTAAAATATTAACATTTAACAATGAATTTCGTTCAAACTACGTGGTCAAAAATTTCCAAAAAATTCAGGTATCATTTTTATGACACAGACAACATAAATTCGAAGTTTGGTTGCATTAGAACATTTTTTAAAATGTCTAGGGAACCTCCTTAAATATAAAATTTGGAACTTTAATGTTTGATATTTTTTGAGTTATCGTTCCCGAAAAAATTGTAATATACAAACGAACGAACGCGCACACACACACATACATTATCTCGAAAATGTTAAATTCTTACTGTAGGGAACCAAAAACTCACACTCGAAAATTTTAACCCATCACAATATCTCCCTTATATAATATGAGGCGGGAGGTAAAAATGTATAAGTAGATACATGTACTTAAAAATATATTTTTATAGACATCTTGAATTTAGTTATACTATCGGTTTCACAAGAAAAAATTTGGTTTATTTTTATTAATAAAAATTGGATAATTTAATTTTAAAAATACACTACTTTTTTTCAGTAATATAGTCAAAATCGTTGCAATTGTGAAACTATTATTCTTATGGTACTTTTATATGGTTCATCCCAGTTTTAGTAATAATTTAACTTTAAGTATTTATAACTGATCCCTAAATTATTATTCTATTTAACTTATATCTAATGGTCAAAGATCGTCATCAGTATTGAGTTCTTCATGTGAAAGACTGTTCCAAGTGTAAAAGAAAAATATAAAATTAATTTATTTGCACGTCAGTGATATTAAAATTGCACTAGGTCTACTAGGAATTAGATTTTACTGTATTATATGTAGCTTAAGTATTTATGACTTATTTTATTTTGTAAGATACATAAACTATTTTGTAAAATGTGTCTCTGTACACAAACATGACAAATATAATACATTAAAATAAGTATTTTGTCTTGTATTATTCTAGCTTTCATAAATTAATTTTTTCTATTTGGCGTTCACAAAGTTAACTTTGTGAAACGCAACTGAATGTCGCTAGAGCTCACTTTGTGACACGCAACATATTTTTATAGAAGGTTGGTATCAGATCAGTATCAGATGACATTTATTTCAATTGTTAAACGTCAAACTTTAGAATTGACAAATTTCAGTATAACCTCTAAATATTTTTTGCTTAATTAATTACTTTTTATTCAATAAAATTAATGAATCTAGAAATAGAAAACATATAAGTTCAATATTTTCTATAATATCTGTACTTATCACCTAGAATAGTTCAGTAATTATATACTTTTGCATTGACAGTGACAGATAAATAAATTACAATATTAATATCACCAACCGAAAACGTTACATTCATAAATTTCCCTAAATCGACTTGTTTATATTGTGGCAGTATAATTTAAATTTTAATAATAAAAAGACACCAAATAGAAAAAATAATATACAGAACTCATTTTATAATACTTTTTTTCACACTTGTCCTTTAGTAAACTCGCCCGAAGGCTCGTTTTCCCAAATTTGAACACGTGCGAAAAAATTATGTCTTATAAAACTTGTTCTTTAATATACCTACTATTTTGTATCTGGCGTTCAGAAAGTTAACTTTGTGAAACGCGTAGTTAGAATTGCCAACAGGTATGGTAATAAATTAAATTAAATTCGAGTTGGAGGCGTAGCAACGCGAGCCGGGTTCGCTAGTATTCAATAAAATTAATGAATCTAGTAATAGAAAACATATAAGTTCAATATTTTTTATAATGTCTGCACTTATCACATAGAATGGTACAGTAATTATATACTTTAAAGCTGCATTCAGACCGACCCACTTATAAGTGAAATATTTACAATTATAAGTATAAATCAAATGCACCATACATACCTACCAAATTAGTGGATGAACACCAATTGGAAAAATTTAGAACTTATGAAAATATTTAAATTTAAATACATAATAATTGTTTATTAAGTACAATTTGTTGTGTGATTTTTACAATTTGCATATTAAAATATTTTTTTATCTTATAATATCCGCTATGCTCGTTAAATTATTAGGTTAGAAACGGCCTACGGTTTGGAATCTGTGGTTTGTGTTTGATATTTGATATTTCATATTTGTTTTCTTGATTCTTTTTTACACTGTAATATTGTTCTGGGATTATCCTGTATTATTGCAGTATACATAAATTATTATTATTATTAAAAGAAAATGGATTTCCATCAGTGGCGGTGCGTGACTCCTAAGTTAGGTGAGGCTAAAAAAAAGGCTGCCGCAGACGGTTTTTTTTTTGTTCAAGGTCAAATGCTTTAAACGCCTTTAAATACTTTGTATCATAATTTCAATGAAACGTTCTAAAATCAATTTTTTACGCATAAAATCAATAAAAAAATGAACTTTATTTCATGAATAATTTTTTGGTGAGTCAACGCACACGAGTATATTCAGTACGTCCACAAAAATTACATACATATATAAATAAAGTAGGTAACAGAATAGAAAAAAACATTCAACAACACGCGACAAACGTTGTGCGGCTCTCGGAAATACAACATTCAAGCGTCAGGCGAACAAATTTTATCTGTTCTTGATTATTATGATTTTTATTCTGTCCATATAATTTATAATAATAATTTAATCGATATAATTTTATTTATTTGTTCATAATATAGAAATGTTGAATAGTAGTTGAATGATGTCATTGTTTATTATTTAAATATTGATAAAACTATTACAAGTTCTATTTGTTAGATTTTACATTTATTCTTATTGGTTATTCATAATTTTTATTAGAAACTATTAGTTTCAAAACATAACTAATTATAAAATAGCATTCACAACAATAAATAAGACAAGCAATCAACAACAAAGTAAAAATAAACTTTGTTTCTTCACGTGTATTTAGTTGTGTGCGCTAGGCTCTGCGAGGCTGTGTATGTGTGTGCCTTGCGCGAAGACAGACGATATTTCCCTAGCCTCTTTCAAGGCCTCTCCACCGCATGAACATACGAGAATTCACACACGTCACTCCGTCGCTCGGTCGCACTGACGATGAATGAAACCAACCGTTGCAGCAGCAGCCTCACTGTACACATTATTTATGATTCGCGCGAAAATAACACTATTTAAATACTTTTTTTGCATTATTGTGCAACAATAATTATTTTTAAATAAATATGTAGTCGATTTATAATAAAAAATAAATTAGATAAATAAAATTATAATAAACATAAAAAATTTAAAATTACGATTTTACGCGGTGAGGCTCAGCCTCACCTGCCTCATCTGACGCACCGCCACTGATTTCCATACACATGTAAATTAAAAAGTAGAATTTATATGCTTTTAAATATGTTTACATATTCAGTAATAATATTTTACAACACAAGCATACGATATTTTTATTAATTACTATTTATAATAATTTAATTAAATTAATATCTATTTTGTATGTCATTAATAAAACGCAGCTTGCAAGTGACAGTTCGATGATAAAGATGACATGATATACCTATCGCACTCTTCACTTAGTGGACTGATTGGAAAAGATAGAACTTTGGGAGGTTTTCAGATTACACTTATAAGTGAAATTGGAATTTTGACGAAGCGAACGCTGAGCGCTGATTGGTCAATTAGTCACTTATACTTATAAGTGGGTCGGTCTGAATGCAGCTTTACAGTGACAGTTACATAAATGGCAATATTAATGTTACCATCAAAAACGTTACAAACTTAAATTTCCCTAAATCGACTATTATGACAGTTCAGCCAACCAAAAAGATCAGTTTTAACATTCCAAGTGCAGATTGCTCCGTTTGGTTAAGAAATCAACTATAATAGAAAAAATATATTAGGTGATGGTGTTTTAAAAATAAACAATTCCCAATCAAATAATATTTTTATTTAATATAATATACAACGGTTAAAACATTAAATTTAAGTTAAGAATAATCATATACATTGGAATTAAATTTCTCATTAAGAGTAGGTATAATATTTTGTATAAAATTGTTATTAATGGACATATCTAGCACCCAGTATAAAATTCAAATGTTTATTATTTCCAGATTCGAGTTTAGTTAAATTTTGCCTAATATCACTTAAGAATTGTCGATAAATCGAAGTAATTATATACGGTTCAAAACTGTTTCTAAATTGATCAGCACGGTCTCCCGTTTTATAATTTGAATTTCTTCTCACAAACAAATCTGGTTCTGGTGTTTTTTGAAACTGTTTTTTCGGCGCTGTGTAGAAATATTTTTGATTTTGTTTCGAAGGTGGCAACCAAAGTCGTCTCAAAGACTCTATCGGCATGAGCGACTTCGTGACGTTTCTGATGAGCTCATTGGGGTTGAAAGTGTAGTTCAGTATTGTGTTATTTTGCAAGTCTTTCTGACGAATGCCGATGTTGAAGTCATTGCTTGGAAAGGCTGGATTATGTGGGTTATAATATTTGGCATATTTGTGAAAAGGGTAGAAACCAGTCAAATGGTTACTTCTTGTAATTCTTTGATTTGCTGCCAGTTGATGGTCGCAGTTTCCTGAACACCCTGTAGATTTGTACGCAACTTTAACCATGCCTTGCTCGGATTCATATATTGTTTTAGGTGCCGGACCTGAAATGGTTCATTTAACATTTTATATGATATTTATAGGTTTCCTGCAGATCCAGAAAGAAGAAAAAATTGTTTATAAAATTGTAGGTATAGCTGATAGCTTAGGTACCGTGAGTTTCGTATAAATTTACATTCTAGATTAATAATTTATCAACAAAGTCCTATTAGTCATTCGCATCAAATTATTTGACAGTATTAAAACCACGTTGGGCTCCAAGATGGCGGATAAGTCTGCTGTCCGTCTTATACATAGTGTACAAAAAGTTTCGGGACGGTCAAATATCTCGAAAAATACGCATCTGATCGAAGAACAGAAAAACACGTAAGTATTCAATATTTTTTAAAAATCTATCTAATGACACCATATAAGTCATAAGTAAGATATTAATGAAGTAATTGAATGGAGGATGACTTCAACACAGAAGAGTTTGCCTGTGAACGAATCTTTTGATTCAGGTGATGCAAATTTCTGTGTATTTGTATTTATATATTTTAGGGACACCGGATTGTATACGTATACATTTGATTATAAGTCTAGATATGGCAAAAGGTTGTGTGCAGGCCACTTTAGATTTTTTAGTTATGCAACATACAAGACAGACCGATTTTTTTTTTAAATTATGTTTTTACTTCCTTGTACGGAGTAATAAGGAAGTATTGTAATCGCGAAAAATTTCGGTTTTCAGATTTTGATGGAAATATCCGTTTTGACCTTTTCTGAATCCATTATGACTAGTTTCGTCGTGACGTCGTCGTGACGTCTGTACGTACGGACGTATGTATGTCGCATAACTCAAATACGGTTAGACGTAGAAAGTTGAAATTTTGTATTTAGGACTGTTATATCATCTAGTTGTGCACCTCCTATTTTTGGTTTCAATCTATAAACCGGAAGTAGTACTTTTTTCAAATATTTCGATAAATATTTAATTTAAGACAATTTTTTTATTTTAAATGAAAGATTATGTGATTATTACCTACAATCGGTATTTTATAAATATTTTTGTATCTGGTATCATTTAGGAATAATTAAAGTATATATTTTTAATTTAGTATTTCTTTATCTTGTAGTTCATGATCGATTAACATTTGTTACTACGTAAAATTTAAATGATTATGACATGACAGTGACAATAGTAAAATATGCTTTATATCTTCTTCTGCAGTTTAAATAAAATGACTAAAATATATCTGTGAGTATAGTAGCAGTAGTAGTTGCTTATATATTAGGTAATATATTTGTATAATAAGTTAAAAGAATTTTTTATATTATTCTACATTTTAGTATAGGCGTACAAGGAAGTCATGTGGTGTCCACGTCAGATTTTTTATTGCAGATTCGTAAATATTCTACGGAAAAAAATAAGTAACTTTTATCTCAAATTTGTTTAAATTCGCGTCAGATGGCGCTCTAAACTAAAAAATAAGTTGAATAATGCGAATACAGCGCCATTTGTTGCAAATCGGAAAAAAGTGTGAGATGAAATTAACTTAATCGTAGTCGTAGAATAAAAATTTGTGATACGAAATAAAGGTTCCCATGTAAGATTGAACACGTATTTTTCTGTTTTTCGATCGGATCACTGACCGTTTCTGTAATTATTCTACGCGATGTCTAGAGTGCCATCTGTCGCGAATTTAAAAAAAAGTTTGAGATAAAAGTTACTTATTTTTTTCCGTAGAATACGAATCTGCAATAAAAAATGGGGGTTACCATTTAAGATTTAAAAGTTACCCCCTAGCCCGCCTCCAAGGGTGGGGGTGGTGGGCCGCGTTAGGTGTCATTAGATAGATTTGTTTAAATATTGAATACCTACGTGTTTTTCTGTTCTTCGATCAGATGCGTATTTCTCGAGATATTTGACTACCCCGGAACTTTTTGTACACGCAGTTTAGTACTAGCCTTGAAACAACTGCTCAGAGATGTCAATGTTGTATTATCTCCAATTCTCCTGAACATAAAATTCTAATATTTTGCATTGTACATTTGTACATCTTAATGACGAGCTGAAAAAATTTTGGTAAAATTCTTCCAACCGGAAATTATATTTTGTTGAAGCATTCTAACATTTTTTGCAAAAAATATAGGAAATACTGCGATAGTCACAACAAAATACCTCTTACAATATTTATTTAACATCTTTTCTATATCTTTTACCAAAAAAGGAAAGTTATTTTTCAAAAATATGTAATTTTGGAACCACGATTTATATATTTTAATAAATTATACAATACGAGTTTTAGTAATTTTTTGAAATTATTTAACAAAATACTTAGTGAAAAGTGTATGCTAAATTTCATTCTATAAATATATTATTATAAAATATGATGAGAGCATAAGTTTGAAAGTGGATCTGCTTGTAAGAAGAAATGTTTGAAACCGACCTGTATTTTGTCTCGCGTCTATGACTATAGGATGAAAGTTGGAGTAGTCCACTCCTGGCGGGCGTGTGAAGAGTACGCCAGCTGAGCCGGCCCTGGAATACCAGCCTGGTTGTTGGTTGTTTCCATGGTAATACTCATTGTCTGACGGTTGCTCCGGTGACGTCACTCTAACACAATTACTATACTACTTCATTTCTAAACTAAACGGAGCAATCTGAAGTTGGAATTCTAAAACTGATCGTTTTTGATTGGCTGATGTAACACCAGTTTTACACTACACAAACTTTGTAATGTATATTCTCCATCTTGTCTCGTCAGCTGTTGTCAGTGACTGTACCGAGTTTGCCCGCTGATAGGTTAAATTTAATTTTGTCGCCAAAAAAATCTAGTGATATTTTTCTCGAATTTACACAGTGTAAATACGGCTCAGATTGCTCCTTTTAGTTTAGAAATCAAGTATAGCACTCAAAAATAATTCCGGAAAGAATGAATGCATAGGTACCTATGCGATATTAGAGTAAAATTCAAATAGCTAGAACCCTGCGCGAAGTACGAATTCTCGTCTTAGAGAGAGAAACATAGATGATAAACAAGAGGAAACTACGCTACTGTCTGTTCTACAGAACATCAGCTTCAATATCTGTTATTCTCATGCTGACATTCGTAGTGTTTTGCTTCGTGTAATCCTGTGAATTTTGTAATTGATTGTGATTGAGTTATATTTTAGTTTTGTTTGAAAATTAAGTGAAGTGCAGCGCAGCATATACTCGCTAGCTCCGCTTTTGTAAAACGGACAGTACATGACAAGCTCTGCCTTCTCGCGCAGCCCAGGGTCCTAGCTATTTGAATTTTACTCTATAAGTGATAATTCTGATTTTATAGTTATATACTATAAAGGATTATTATCTTTATACTTACTTTTTCACAATTTTACAAGTTAAATTTAATTTAATTTAAAATGTTTTTACTTTTCGCATCATATTCTATAGGTAAAGGAGGTATTGTGATGGGTCGAGTGTGAGTTTTTGGTGTATAAGCACGTTTTAGGGTCTCTAGAGTAAGAATTTAACATTTTCCAGATGATGTCTGTATGTGCATGTGTGTGTGTACGTTGGTTCGTTCGTTTGTATGTTACAATTTTTTCGGAAACGATAACTCAAAAAATATCAAAAATAAAAATTTGAAATTGTTTATTTAAGGTTTTAATACGAATCTTAATAAACCATTATATTTTTGGTTTCAATCTACAAACCGGAAGTAGTACTTTTTTCAAATATTTCGATAAATATTTAATTTTATACAATTTTTTTTATTTTAAATGAAAGATTATGTAATTATTACCTACAATCGGTATTTTATAAATATTTTTGTATCTGGTATCGATTAATTATTAAAGTATATATTTATAATTTAGTATTTCGGTATCTTGTAGTCCATGATCGTTTAACATTTGTTACGTAAAATTTAAATGATTATGACAATAGTAAAATTTCGTTTATATCTTCTTCTGCAGTTTAAATAAAAAGACTAAAATATATTTGTGAGTAGAAGTAATAGTGCCACATCAGATTTTTAAATATACCGTCAAAAAATGTTCTGTTGTGCATTTATTTAGCGTGTACCTACATACATACATACCTACGTCCGTTTTCGTACAATGCAACGTTTTGAAATGAGTCTGTTCGGTTTGACGTGTGTACAGCAAAATTAACATTTTCACCCCAATTTTGAATATTTTCCTATAAAATGTTTCTCATATTTAATGGTAATAGTCAATAATTGAGGTACTAACTTACTTGTGTTTTGGCAAAATGTGTGACATATATAAATAATAATATTTTTATAAACATTTTACTACGATTGTTCAACATCAGCTACAGAAGAAATATTTATAAAGTTGTAACCTGAAATTGATTGTTCATTAAATGTTATTGTTTAATTGTTGTGTTTTATAAACTATTGTTCTATTTTATTACAAATCAAATATTTTAATTAGCCCATAATATAAAATTAATAATTATACTTTAATTATTTATTAGGAACAAGGGACATTCCTAATGATTAGTCAAACACAAATCTACAGGGTGTTCAAACTGAGTATTAAGTGGAAGTAAATTATTTTTACCACCCGCCACATATTCTATAAGAGAGGTATTAATTATTGTGATGGGTCAAAATATTCGAGTGAGTACTAGAGTAAAAATTTAACATTTTCTAGATGATGTCTTTGTGTGTGTGCGTTCGTTCGTATATGTTACAATTTTTTCGGATGCGATAACTAAAAAAATATTTAATATTTTAATATTTAATCTAGTGACTTTAGAGTTTAGACTATTAAAGAAATGCGCAACGGAACACAAAAGTTGATCTACGTCGCTCTGGGTAACAAATCACTGATAACAATGAACATTGTTCATGAGAAAACAAACTTTGTTAATTTTGTTGAATTTAGTAAGATTTTGACGCAAGTTGGAGACAGTGATAGTGAAAATGGATGGAAACCAATGTTGCAATAATTGTATTAGCTGTTTGTGGATTTGGCATCAACAAATATTTAATAGCCCAAAAGACGTTCTCAGATATCTATTCTGTTTCAGTTTGGTACTAAATCTGGTAAGTACTTCAACAAATCATATGAATATCGGGCCACATTCCAGACAAATTTCATTTCAGTTATATTCCTATTTATTTATTTCTTTTTCTTTCTTGACATGACAAAAACATGTAAGTATTAGAATGCGTCAACACAAATAGTTATTTACGAACCAAATGCGGGAAGATTTGGATCCCACATGAGCGGATTTTTTGAAACACGAGCGGAGCGAGGGTTTCATTTACGCGAATGCTGGGATGGTGTCTTCCCGCAAGATGTATGTACAATGTTTTTTGTAACGAATAAAACTATAATCAAATACATTCAAGTTGTAGTTGTAGTCTCTTGTCATTAAATTTGAGGTTACGATGCTTTTTGTACTCACTACTACCAACAGATGGCGCGCTGCACACAAGTTTTATTTTTAAATATTGGCGGTTTTCGGTGGTCTTCACTAATTATAATTCCCGGAAGTAACACTTTATAAACTAAATTTTATTATTTTTAAGATGATTTTACTCTGAAATGTCTAGAAAGGCCAGTGTTATTTGCATTTTTCCTGATTGACTGCACTGGGAAATTGACATTTCCGATTGTCAATTGCGTGTTTTATATGTCACTTCCTAGGTGATGAGTACAAAAACATAATTAAAGGTATTGTATACCATAAAATATAAAAAATACATAGTATAAAAAATAAATAATTTAGAAAACTTGGTCAGAGATTATCGACATTTGCATAAAATTCATTTAAATCCGTTTAAATCATAAAAACTATTTGTGATTAAGTAATTTTTGAGTTTTGCTTTAAAATGGTTAAGTTGAACTGCGCGAACGGGCGGGGCTAATTTTTGTGTACTACTCATGTTACATAATTTGACCAAGACCCGCTTGCTATATATTTAATACCAGACCAAATCTAGACCAGTCTAAAAATGTGCATATTTATTTTATAAAGATAATGGTAGAATTCTGTGCAAATCTATAAGTTTTACAAATTTGTTAATCTTTAAATATTGAACAAAATCACGTTTGTTGACATAAAAATCTGATGTGGCCAGCACACAACCTCCCGCCATATCTAAACTGATAAACAAATGTATACGTACAATCCGGTGCCCATTTCAAATATACAAATCAAAATCTAAAATATTGAAACAGAAATTTGCATCACCTGAATCAAAAGATTTATTCACAGGAAAACTCTTCTGTGTCGAAGCCATCCTCTGTTTAATCACTACATTTAATATCTTACTTATGACTTTTATATGGCATTAGTGCCAACGTGTCACTCGTCTCACCTGGCAATATTTTTTACGCAAAAACAAAAATCAACCGATCATGAATTACATGATTTTATTTGATAAATTTTACTACAGTAGTTCTTTAATGCTACGAAATAGAGACAATTTTTACCTCTCACAACTCATATCTGTAAGGGAGGTATTGTAATCATGATAAAATTTCGATAGTGAATTTTCAATGGCTAAGCACGTTTTGAGGTTTCTAGAACACGATTTTGATAATTTCGCGATGATGTCTGTGTGTGTGTGTGTGTGTGTGTGCGTGTGTGTGCGTGCGTGCGTGCGTGTGTGTGTGTGTGCGCGTGTGCGTGCGTGTGTATGTGTGTGTGTGTGTGCGTGTGTGTGTGTGTGTGTGTGTGTGTGTGTGTGTGTGTGTGTGTGTGTGTGTGTGTGCGTGTGCGCGTGTGAAAAGAATATAAGGAAATATAAGTAAAAACACAATTGTTTTTACACTTTACACCAAGAATGACTTTTGACACGATCATATAATACACCCCTAATGTTTACGAATGGACTCGTGTTTCGCGCAGATCACTTGGGATTTCATATAAGGTAGGTTCGTTTATTCTTTGTGTGCTTGAGCTGTGTTACGGTCACGTGATAACTGTGCACTTCGTGTATAAAGGAAATAAACGAACGGTCTTTGAACTTGTGTGCAGTATTTTGACATATCTACTGTTCCATTTTGATTTTCATCATTCATTGACTCACAATTTGGATAATACTCATGTCCCACCATATGATTCTGTGCGATGCTGATGATATAAGAGTTATTTATTAAGAACTTGGATATTTTCAGACATTGACAAGAGACTTATTAAAGCAAAAAGCATATTCGAAATTAATTATTATACATTATCTGACGAATATGCAGCATATTATCTTAGTTCTGTTCATTCTCCATAATTATGATTGTTTTAACCTCCAAAAGTGACATGCACGCTCCGTGCCCAACAGTCCGAGCTTGGGCTTGTTGTGCATGCACAGTGCGCACAGAAGTGAATAAACGAACGGTTACTGTGCAACATGTTAACTACACCTATACAAACAAGAGAAACGTGCATAGCCGCTAAAATAATGAACTTGGGCGGCTGATCGTCTTGATACTATAGACCATATTAATTATTATAGCGCCTCTACCGACTGATTTGTGAAATAACAAAAAGCGTGCCAGGATGCCAACTGTTTCTTATTTTTGTAAATAAGTTGGCAATAATCAGCGCTATTCAGTGATGAAAATTTTAATTTTTAAATTCTAAAACATGATTTGCAACACAATATTTGTAACTAAGTATATTGATTAAAATTATATGGCACTACATCAACAGAAAAACACACTTTTAAGTTATCTGTCACTTGAGCTGTCGGGATGCCGCTAAAAAAATTCAAATTTTCATAATTATTTTCACATAATAAACTAATGATCATTTATATTAAACACGGACAGAATTCGATACTTCGTTATTAAATATAACTTATATTAAAAAACGGCCATGTGGTTCTGTCTGCATGAAATACTATTTCCCATAAGGAAACATTAGTTCCATTTCGGTAGTACCTACTCCCTGCTTTGTGATTGGTGATTTCTGAGCATGCGTATTGAATAATTAATATGGTCTATTGAGATGTTTGTAATTGATTCCAGATTGCCTCTCTGACACAACCTCTGAATTCGGCGCTATTGTTTGAGCGCAACCCAATGCATGACGTAGGTGAGGCAAATAAGTTCACCCAATTCAGAGATAATAATCATTATATTTTCGACGACTACCATAAACTTCTGGTGCCTTGTTGCTTCGCATCGTTCGTATTTTGCTGTTTGGGTTTTTTTGGATTACTTGGACGGTTTAGGTTTAGCACCGTGTTCACGTTTATAGTAAGTACCTGGGGATCGTTTATGTAGTTGGCGCCACCACTGAAACGTACGCTACTGTTTGGCGGATGTTGTGATTACTAACTTGTCGATTTCTTTCCAATTCATATTATTTGTGTGCATTTGTGATATTGAAAATGCCGCAATTTGTGTAAAATAGGCAAATAGACTGCCATTTCATGAAATTCCTAGAACATTATGGATAGATTTTATGTAATATACGTTTTCAATTTAAAGAGATAGAAGATATGCGCAGTGAGGCTGCGCATATTAAGCCGATGATAATGGCGCCAATCTTATTTACATGTAATTCTTATGTCAGTCGTGGTGTTCTTATTTTTAAAATTTTAATAATTCGATGTGGAGAAAGTTCTTGAAAATTTTTAGAAACATTACAGTTGACGATGCGAAAGTCTTTGTTAAAGGTAAAATGTCAGTTGAGTCAAATTTTCATCGGGGGTATAAATATTTTAGTTACTCGTACTTTTCGAATATTTGGATAGTGGACGACGCACAGAGAGATAAAGTTTCATAATTTTTCGTTATAATTTGTTATAATAATACCTGCTTTAAATTTTAGGACAACTAGTGTTAATACTTTGCATCTTTTGTGAAGTTGTGTAAAGACACATTTAGTGTATATGCATGATTCTTACATAAAGGCACACAACACTATAGTACCATCTTCATTTATATTTCATTTAATAAGCGAATTTATTTATGTTTTTAATCGGTTTTTAACATAATCCTTTCGCATCTGACAGTTACTTACGTTCGTCTTCGCCATTTAACTTAATATGCGCAGATTCTCTAGCGCATGACGTCACTCGATAGAAAGAGACAATTTATATTGAAAACTTCTATTAATTTAAAATAGCAAAGGAATTGAATATTTTAATAACTGTTGTGAGATTTTGGAAATAGTTTGGTGAAATAAATTCAAATAAATATACTTGAATATTATGTGTTGACAAGTGAATTTCTAAGTTCATTCCACCATGCAAATCTATAAATGATTCAGCTGGTGGAATTCTCATTTTATGTGGAACGCCTTTTTTCAGTCATTATTGCGGCACGTTTCTTCAGTTCTAATTTAAAATCGTGTAATTGTAATCCATTGTAATTTAAAGCTACGTTTCCACCTGTTAACTGTTTTTTGTTTTTAAGCATAGCTTTAGTTTTTGTAAATAAAATGTTTGTTCTCTTTAATTGATAGTACAATTTTATAAAAAAAGATTAGAGGTGTTTTTAATAATTTTATAATAATGATTACAAATAGGTAATAATTACTACTATAATTTAAATTATTAAAAATGCAAAATACTGTAGAAAAAATGGTGAAGTTTTTGTGGTGAAGAAACAAGAATGTATTAAATACAAAAATTTAAATTGCAACATTATTTTTTAAATTACGAAACAAACCCTCAAAATACTAACAAAACTAATGACAGCTAGGTACCAAGTAATATGCATCTATCTATCTCCAACCGTACAACGACGAAAAACTATGTCCAAAGCTTGGAGTTTGCATGCTTTTGTGTTTATGCGCTACGACAAAAACTACGAAGACTAAAACAGTACCTGGAATCGGTCAGCCATATTCTCGTATGCCAAACTCTCAAGGTTATGTACACTGTGACTATGTTAAGAGGTGGAAACGTAGCTTAAAGTAGTTCGGTCGTCAATTGAAGTCTTTGATTTTGTATTGAAAATGGTCTGGTTGAATAGAAAATTTAATATTATTTTCAAAAGTGCCAAGAAAACATGCCCTTGCGGTACTCGTTTTTGAGAAAAATGAGTTTGAAGTTCACTGTTTTTACATGGGCTCTTATGAAAAACGACACTTTTGGTTAAGAAAAATTGAAATTGCGCCGTAAAAGTTCGTTGAATAAATAGTGGCAAATTGATATTTGGAAAGGTAATATATTAATGCTTCATTATGCATAGTCAAAACTCTACGTTGCCGATGAAAATAGCCCAAAAAATGGGAAAATATGTGACAAAATCACGACCAAGCGGAAGCCGATCGGGCGTCACGTTCTGCAGGGTTGCCTACTGCGGAGCGTGGGAAATTTAAACGCATATTTGAATGTTAACCTTTTATTTCTTGAAACAGATTGGATTGAAAAATCAATTATTTTCATGATTTTAAGTCATTTATCAAGAACTCGTTTTTATTAACACACTATCGTATTTATCATTCCTGTGTTTACATTTGAATGGCTCGGACAATGCTGCCAACTGTGTCGACGCCATAACCTGGCCCGAGTTATGACACCGGGTGATTGACTATAGTCCGTCCCAAACTTCTTTGCCGTGACGTCATACCTGTAGTTCGTATGAATCAATTTGAAATTATGGCGGGAAAGTTATATTTTGATATCAAATATTTTTAAACTATATTATGTGAATATTTGGAATAACTATATAAATTTAATAATAAATAAATACCTCTAGAACAGCTGACACGGGAATAAATAATTTTCTTTTTCAGCAGTAAAATATTGGTACAAATTCAAGACAATCTGAATTGTTTGTTTATTATTGCGTTTGTCGAGCATATTTATAAATAATATTATAAATATCTATATGTAAACAGCTAATGTATGCATAAAACAACGATATACCTATGTTAAATTATTTAATCACAGTGAAAATAGTTTTTATTTGTTTGACAGTTTCAAAATTTACAATACAATGTATTTCATAAAACAACATGAAAAACAGCCTACTCAAATAACAAGTTATAATTGCTGGTATATCAACAATATAATTATATACGTTTTCTATTTCTTTCTTTTTCTACTTCATAATAAAAACAAAGAACAAAACTTCACGTAACAGTATCAATACTTCGCAAATTTCGAATGACATACGTGTTTCAACTAAATATATGACAGTAATAAGATAGAAAGAGTAAGACAATGTATTCCGTAGTTATTCTTGAAAATAAAATAATGACGTAACGGCAAAGAAGTTTGGGACGGACTATAGTCAAATTACAAGAGTTGTAAAATACGACTATTTGTTTGAGAACCAGTTGCATAAAAATTCATAATAAAATATTAAAAACCGTTACAGTCGAATTTCACTTCATAAATTGACAACAAAAAACGGATTGAATTTGACTAGCGTCAACGACGACCGAACTACTTTAAGTTGAAAATAAACAATAACAACATACTAAGTACTGTGATGGATGCAACGTCGAAGGTTAGTGACAATGACAAATCAGAACCGCCAAAGTGGTGGCGCCAATTGCATAAAAAACCCGCTAAATAAGTCTGTATCAAGCAGTGTTGCCAACTATGACAAATGAAATGTCGCAGAAGTCTATTTCAAAATCCGCTAGATAAATATCATATAGCTATACATTCAAATAGCTTTAAGAAAAATTATTGTACTTTTTACGTGGTTTTATTTATACATAGGCACTTCTTAAAAGTTCCTTGTTTATAATGGATGTAATCGGTTACTTCTTCTGTATTCTGTGATTGAGAAGTGTGTGGTTCATAATCATAAACTGTCAGAAATGGATCTGCAATGTTTATATTGTAGCGAAATCATAAATACTCATGAAGATCAACAAAGAACAAAAAATAGGACTTGCTTGCTATTTGTTGGGAAAGAGTGAACAGTGTAATATGAAATTATATAAAGTGTGGCTGATTTTAGCAAAATTGTATTTCAATCAAATAATATGTTCGGAAATACACGAAGAATTTACAAGTTAGATACTGAACTAATTTTTACTTCCCCGACCTATGTAATAGAGGAAAGTATTAAAATCGTGATTTTTTGACAGTTCGAGATTTTGGTGATATTCACGTTTTAGACTTAGACCATACTGAAGCCAAAAAATCTGACGTGGACACCACATTACTTCCTTGTACGCCTATTAAACTGTTCATACTTTTCTTAATAACTAAAATGTACAATTATATTATACAAAATATATTAATATAATAGGTATCATTATTGTTCTATCATTATTGTTCTATTATAATACTTTAGGAATTAAAGTATTTTTTATAATGTATGAAACTTCAGTATCTTGTTATCTATGAACCATGATTGTTTAACAATTACTACGAAAATTTTAATTGATGATAATATCAGAGTGACATTGCCAATAGTGATACATCATTTATATTTTGTTCTACAGTTGACTAAATGACTAAAATATGTAAGTACTTATACTTACAGGTATTTGTATAGTAGTGAAAATAGCTGGGTATGGCGGGAGGTTTTGTGCTGGCCACGTCAGATTTTTGTAGAGTATAGACCATATTAATTATTATAGCGCCTCTACCGACTGATTTATGAAATATAAAAAAGCGTGCCAGGATGCCAACTGTTTCTTATTTTTGTAAATAAGTTGGCAATGATCAACCCCTTCAGTGTTGAAAATTTTAATTTTTAAATTCTAAAACATGATTTGAAACACAATATTTGTAACTAAGTATATTGATTAAAATTATATGATACTACATCAACAGAAAAACACACTTTTAAGTTATCTGTCACTCGAGCTGTCGGGATCCCGCTAAAAAAATTCAAATTTTCATAATTATTTTCACATAATAAACTAATGATCATTTATATTAAACACGGGCAGAATTCGATACTTCGTTATTAAATATAACTTATATTAAAAAACGGCCATGTGATTCTGTCTGAATTAATTACTATTTTACTTTAAAAATTCACTTTTTCCCATAAGGTAACATTAGTTCCATTTCGGTAGTACTCCCTGTTTTGTGATTGGTGATTTCTGAGCATGCGTATTGAATAATTAATATGGTCTATTGAACCATGGCTACTTGTTTGAAATAGTCACACTCTTAAGGAGGTTGGGGCATGACCTGCTTCATGATAAGACATTTTTGAAAAAAAAATATTTTGTAGAGCATCATTTCCCAATCCATTTCCCAAAATTTCAATCAAATCGACCCGCTAGTTCACAAGAAAATAAATCACAAAGTTAACGAAAAATGCATGGAGTTAAATGGAACGTAACTAAATTTAGCAGATTAAAGTTATTTATAGAGATGTTCCCATGATAGGAATCTAATGAAAATTTAATATAATGTGGAGAAACATCTATTGATAAATGTCTCGAAATTTGAACAAGTTTTGCCCGCTATATTCATTAGAATTGATTTTAATAAGTAAGAAAACCGTGAAATAAAGTTGTTCTTGAAATAAACGTGACAACGCCGAAGCTACCGCTACCTAGATCGTGCTCGTGCACGATCAGTCACGATGACAAGGAGCAAAATTTAAAATAGGTACTAATTGGAAGAGATTTTTTATAATATATGCAAATATTAAAAGAATACTTTGTTGGAATATTTCAAGTGACCGAAAAATACTTTAGATGAAATTGCGCCACTCATATTTCCGCGGTTGTCAAAAAGGTTATGTTTGCTTTGACATTTCTACTTTCTTGCCACTAATCCAAGACTGCCAACTGTTTGCAACGTTGTCAAGTCGGTTAACCTTTTTGGGAAATTAAACAACATATTTAATAATGAAGCAATAATAATACCTCAATGTATATATGTAACAATTAAAATTTATTGATAAAAAAATTATCTTTATCTCTGTATTATGGCTATAAAATCTAAAATATATGCTCTCATATATTTTTTTTAAAAGTTGGTAATTGATTTATTTCCCAATGCTTTAGCATAGGCATAGCCCCCTTGCCTTTCGTCCCGCAAACTCATGCCCCAACCTCCTTAAGTTAAGTTGGCGAATCTTTATTGTTACAGTATAGGTCAAATCCAGTGTGATTATGAACCGTAACATAGAAATACCTACAGCTCGTGTTAACAGAACACAAAAGAAATAACTGATTCAATTCCTAGGCTCAGTATATAATATAATAGTCCGGGAACTGACGTCAAATTTTCATGGGTGATTGCAGCAACACTTTTTTTATGTGTAGATGGTATATTTTGTTGGTTTAACCACTTAAACATGTGTTAGCTGGCACGACCGTGTAGCCTGCAGATTTAAGGAGCTGCGAAACTTGCAAAGTTTCAAGTGTAAAAGCTGTACCCGTTGATATTTTTTATTGAAACTATGGATTCCTACATCATTTGACCCGAGGAGAAAAAAGTCAAATGAATAAATATTGCTATTTAACAGTGTATCTATGTTTATTTACCTTTTTCTACATAAATTAACCCTTATTTTTAATCAATTAAATTTGTACACAGTGTAGTTTTTAATTTTCGTAATTTCTCGTGAACGGTAAGTAATTATATAATTCTGATGCCATATTTGGAATCAGCGAACCTAAATTAACCGATTTCAATACCAAGAACCCTTGAAATATATGAAACAAGCCCTTATTTTAAGGGAAAATGGTTAGAATTTTCAAACCCTCATAACTCGCTTGGAATTGATTTTTTCGCAATTCTGAGAAAGTTTTCGGCCCCTTTGTGAGTTAATCCCACGTGTATTTTAATGCCCTCTATACATGGCCAAAGTCTCAAAGGGCTAAGGGCAAAAATAAGGGTTAAGTCGGAAATTCAGTCTACATTCGGTCTAAATTCGGTCTAAATTCGGTCTAAATTCGGTCTTAATTCGGTCTAAATTCGGTCTAAATTCGGTCTAAATTCAGTCTAAATTCGGTCTAAATTCGGTCTAAATTCAGTCTAAATTCGGTCTAAGTTCGGTCTAAATTGAGTCTAAATTCGGTCTAAATTCGGTCTAAATTCGATCTAAATTCGGTCTAAATTCAGTCTAAATTCGGTCTAAATTCGATCTAAATTCAGTCTAAATTCGGTCTAAATTCGGTCTAAATTCGGTCTAAATTCGGTCTAAATTCAGTCTAAATTCGGTCTAAATTCGGTCTAAATTCGGTCTAAATTCAGTCTAAATTCGGTCTAAATTCGGTCTAAATTCGGTCTAAATTCGGTCTAAATTCGGTCTAAATTCAGTCTAAATTCGGTCTAAATTCAGTCTAAATTCGGTCTAAATTCGGTCTAAATTCGGTCTAAATTCGGTCTAAATTCAGTCTAAATTCGGTCTAAATTCGGTCTAAATTCGGTCTAAATTCGGTCTAAATTCGGTCTAAATTCGGTCTAAATTCGGTCTAAATTCGGTCTAAATTCGGTCTAAATTCGGTCTAAATTCGGTCTAAATTCGGTCTAAATTCAGTCTAAATTCGGTCTAAATTCGGTCTAAATTCGATCTAAATTCGGTCTACATTCGGTCTAAATTCAGTCTAAATTCGGTCTAAATTTGGTCTAAATTCGGTCTAAATTCGGTCTAAATTCGGTCTAAATTCGATCTAAGTTCGGTCTAAATTCAGTCTAAATTCGGTCTAAATTCGGTTTAAATTCGGTCTAAATTCGGTCTAAATTCAGTATAAATTCGGTCTAAATTCGGTCTAAATTCAGTCTAAATTCGGTCTAAATTCGGTCTAAATTCGGTCTAAATTCGGTCTAAATTCAGTCTAAACTCGGTCTAAATTCAGTCTAAATTCGGTCTAAATTCGGTCTAAATTCAGTCTAAATTCGGTCTAAATTCGGTCTAAATTCGGTCTAAATTCAGTCTAAATTCGGTCTAAATTCGGTCTAAATTCAGTCTAAATTCGGTCTAAATTCGGTCTAAATTCGGTCTAAATTCGGTCTAAATTCGGTCTAAATTCGGTCTAAATTCAGTCTAAATTCGGACTAAATTCGGTCTAAATTCGGTCTAAATTCGGTCTAAATTCGGTCTAAATTCGGTCTAAATTCGGTAAATTCAGTCTAAATTCGGTCTAAATTCGGTCTAAATTCAGTCTAAATTCAGTCTAAATTCGGTCTAAATTCGGTCTAAATTCAGTCTAAATTCGGTCTAAATTCAGTCTAAATTCGGTCTAAATTCGGTCTAAATTCGGTCTAAATTCAGTCCAAATTCGGTCTAAATTCAGTCTAAGTTCGGTCTAAATTCAGTCTAAATTCGGTCTAAATTCGGTCTAAATTCGGTCTAAATTCGGTTTAAATTCGGTCTAAATTCGGTCTAAATTCGGTCTAAATTCAGTCTAAATTCGGTCTAAATTCGGTCTAAATTCGGTCTAAATTCGGTCTAAATTCGGTCTAAATTCGGTCTAAATTCGGTCTAAATTCGGTCTAAATTCGGTCTAAATTCAGTCTAAATTCGGTCTAAATTCGGTCTAAATTCGGTCTAAATTCGGTCTAAATTTGGTCTAAATTAGGTCTAAATTCGGTCTAAATTCAGTCTAAATTCGGTCTAAATTCGGTCTAAATTCAGTCTAAATTCGGTGTAAATTCGGTCTAAATTCGGTCTAAATTCGGTCTAAATTCGGTCTAAATTCGGTCTAAATTCGGTCTAAATTCGGTCTAAATTCAGTCTAAATTCAATCTAAATTCGGTCTAAATTCGGTCTAAATTCGGTCTAAATTCGGTCTAAATTCGGTCTAAATTCGGTCTAAATTCGGTCTAAATTCAGTCTAAATTCGGTCTAAATTCGGTCTAAATTCGGTCTAAATTCGGTCTAAATTCGGTCTAAATTCGGTCTAAATTCAGTCTAAATTCGGTCTAAATTCGGTCTAAATTCAGTCTAAATTCGGTCTAAATTCAATCTAAATTCGGTCTAAATTCGGTCTAAATTCGGTCTAAATTCAGTCTAAATTCGGTCTAAATTTGGTCTAAATTCGGTCTAAATTCGGTCTAAATTCAGTCTAAATTCAGTCTAAATTCGGTCTAAATTTGGTCTAAATTCGGTCTAAATTCGGTCTAAATTCAGTCTAAATTCGGTCTAAATTCGGTCTAAATTCGGTCTAAATTCGGTCTAAATTCGGTCTAAATTCGGTCTAAATTCAGTCTAAATTCGGTCTAAATTCGGTCTAAATTCGGTCTAAATTCGGTCTAAATTTGGTCTAAATTCAGTCTAAATTCGGTCTAAATTTGGTCTAAATTCGGTCTAAATTCGGTCTAAATTCGGTCTAAATTCGATCTAAGTTCGGTCTAAATTCAGTCTAAATTCGGTCTAAATTCGGTTTAAATTCGGTCTAAATTCGGTCTAAATTCAGTATAAATTCGGTCTAAATTCGGTCTAAATTCAGTCTAAATTCGGTCTAAATTCGGTCTAAATTCGGTCTAAATTCGGTCTAAATTCAGTCTAAATTCGGTCTAAATTCAGTCTAAATTCGGTCTAAATTCGGTCTAAATTCAGTCTAAATTCGGTCTAAATTCGGTCTAAATTCGGTCTAAATTCAGTCTAAATTCGGTCTAAATTCGGTCTAAATTCAGTCTAAATTCGGTCTAAATTCGGTCTAAATTCAGTCTAAATTCGGTCTAAATTCGGTCTAAATTCAGTCTAAATTCGGTCTAAATTCAGTCTAAATTCGGTCTAAATTCGGTCTAAATTCGGTCTAAATTCAGTCTAAATTCAGTCTAAATTCGGTCTAAATTTGGTCTAAATTCGGTCTAAATTCGGTCTAAATTCAGTCTAAATTCGGTCTAAATTCGGTCTAAATTCGGTCTAAATTCGGTCTAAATTCGGTCTAAATTCGGTCTAAATTCAGTCTAAATTCGGTCTAAATTCGGTCTAAATTCGGTCTAAATTTGGTCTAAATTCAGTCTAAATTAGGTCTAAATTCGGTCTAAATTCAGTCTAAATTCGGTCTAAATTCAGTCTAAATTCGGTCTAAATTCGGTCTAAATTCAGTCCAAATTCGGTCTAAATTCAGTCTAAGTTCGGTCTAAATTCAGTCTAAATTCGGTCTAAATTTGGTCTAAATTCGGTCTAAATTCGGTCTAAATTCGGTCTAAATTCGGTCTAAATTCGGTCTAAATTCAGTCTAAATTCAGTCTAAATTCGGTCTAAATTCGGTATAAATTCGGTCTAAATTCGGTCTAAATTCAGTCTAAATTCGGTCTAAATTCGGTCTAAATTCGGTCTAAATTCGGTCTAAATTCGGTCTAAATTCGGTCTAAATTCGGTCTAAATTCGGTCTAAATTCGGTCTAAATTCAGTCTAAATTTGGTCTAAATTCGGTCTAAATTCAGTCTAAATTCAGTCTAAATTCGGTCTAAATTCGGTCTAAATTCGGTCTAAATTCGGTCTAAATTCAGTCTAAATTCGGTCTAAATTCGGTCTAAATTCGGTCTAAATTCGGTCTAAATTCGGTCTAAATTCGGTCTAAATTCGGTCTAAATTCGGTCTAAATTCGGTCTAAATTCGGTCTAAATTCGGTCTAAATTCGGTCTAAATTCGGTCTAAATTCGGTTTAAATTCGGTCTAAATTCGGTCTAAATTCAGTCTAAATTCGGTCTAAATTCAATCTAAATTCGGTCTAAATTCGGTCTAAATTCGGTCTAAATTCAGTCTAAATTCGGTCTAAATTTGGTCTAAATTCGGTCTAAATTCGGTCTAAATTCAGTCTAAATTCAGTCTAAATTCGGTCTAAATTCGGTCTAAATTCGGTCTAAATTCGGTCTAAATTCGGTCTAAATTCAGTCTAAATTCGGTCTAAATTCGGTCTAAATTCGGTCTAAATTCGGTCTAAATTCGGTCTAAATTCGGTCTAAATTCGGTCTAAATTCGGTCTAAATTCGGTCTAAATTCGGTCTAAATTCGGTCTAAATTCGGTCTAAATTCGGTCTAAATTCGGTCTAAATTCGGTCTAAATTCAGTCTAAATTCGGTCTAAATTCGGTCTAAATTCGGTCTAAATTCGGTCTAAATTCGGTCTAAATTCGGTCTAAATTCGGTATAAATTCAGTCTAAATTCGGTCTAAATTCAATCTAAATTCGGTCTAAATTCGGTCTAAATTCGGTCTAAATTCAGTCTAAATTCGGTCTAAATTCGGTCTAAATTCGGTCTAAATTCGGTCTAAATTCGGTCTAAATTCGGTCTAAATTCGGTCTAAATTCGGTCTAAATTCGGTCTAAATTCGGTCTAAATTCGGTCTAAATTCGGTCTAAATTCAGTCTAAATTCGGTCTAAATTCGGTCTAAATTCGGTCTAAATTCGGTCTAAATTCGGTCTAAATTCAGTCTAAATTCGGTCTAAATTCGGTCTAAATTCGGTCTAAATTCGGTCTAAATTCGGTCTAAATTCGGTCTAAATTCAGTCTAAATTCGGTCTAAATTCGGTGTAAATTCGGTCTAAATTCGGTCTAAATTCGGTCTAAATTCGGTCTAAATTCGGTCTAAATTCGGTCTAAATTCGGTTTAAATTCGGTCTAAATTCGGTCTAAATTCAGTCTAAATTCGGTCTAAATTCGGTCTAAATTCAGTCTAAATTCGTTCTAAATTCGGTCTAAATTTGGTCTAAATTCAGTCTAAATTCGGTCTAAATTCGGTCTAAATTCAGTCTAAATTCGTTCTAAATTCGGTCTAAATTCGGTCTAAATTCGGTCTAAATTCGGTCTAAATTCGGTCTAAATTCGGTCTAAATTCGGTCTAAATTTAGTCTAAATTCGGTCTAAATTCGGTCTAAATTCGGTCTAAATTCAGTCTAAATTCGGTCTAAATTCGGTCTAAATTCGGTCTAAATTCAGTCTAAATTCAGTCTAAATTCGGTCTAAATTCGGTCTAAATTCGGTCTAAATTCGGTCTAAATTCGGTCTAAATTCGGTCTAAATTCGGTCTAAATTCGGTCTAAATTCAGTCTAAATTCGGTCTAAATTCGGTGTAAATTCAGTCTAAATTCGGTCTAAATTCGGTCTAAATTCGGTCTAAATTCAGTCTAAATTCGGTCTAAATTCGGTCTAAATTCGGTCTAAATTCGGTCTAAATTCGGTCTAAATTCGGTCTAAATTCAGTCTAAATTCAGTCTAAATTCGGTCTAAATTCGGTCTAAATTCGGTCTAAATTCAGTCTAAATTCGGTCTAAATTCGGTCTAAATTCGGTCTAAATTCGGTCTAAATTCAGTCTAAATTCAGTCTAAATTCGGTCTAAATTCGGTCTAAATTCGGTCTAAATTCGGTCTAAATTCGGTCTAAATTCGGTCTAAATTCAGTCTAAATTCGGTCTAAATTCGGTGTAAATTCGGTCTAAATTCGGTCTAAATTCGGTCTAAATTCGGTCTAAATTCGGTCTAAATTCGGTCTAAATTCGGTCTAAATTCAGTCTAAATTCGGTCTAAATTCGGTCTAAATTCGGTCTAAATTCGGTCTAAATTCGGTCTAAATTTGGTCTAAATTCAGTCTAAATTCGGTCTAAATTCGGTTTAAATTCAGTCTAAATTCGTTCTAAATTCGGTCTAAATTCGGTCTAAATTCAGTCTAAATTCGGTCTAAATTCGGTCTAAATTCAGTCTAAATTCGGTCTAAATTCAGTCTAAATTCGGTCTAAATTCGGTCTAAATTCAGTCTAAATTCGGTCTAAATTCAGTCTAAATTCGGTCTAAATTCGGTCTAAATTCGGTCTAAATTCGGTCTAAATTCGGTCTAAATTCGGTCTAAATTCAGTCTAAATTCGGTCTAAATTCGGTCTAAATTCGGTCTAAATTCGGTCTAAATTCGGTCTAAATTCGGTCTAAATTCGGTCTAAATTCAGTCTAAATTCGGTCTAAATTCAATCTAAATTCGGTCTAAATTCGGTCTAAATTCGGTCTAAATTCAGTCTAAATTCGGTCTAAATTTGGTCTAAATTCGGTCTAAATTCGGTCTATATTCAGTCTAAATTCAGTCTAAATTCGGTCTAAATTCGGTCTAAATTCGGTCTAAATTCGGTCTAAATTCAGTCTAAATTCGGTCTAAATTCGGTCTAAATTCGGTCTAAATTCGGTCTAAATTCGGTCTAAATTCGGTCTAAATTCAGTCTAAATTCGGTCTAAATTCGGTTTAAATTCGGTCTAAATTCGGTCTAAATTTGGTCTAAATTCAGTCTAAATTCGGTCTAAATTCGGTCTAAATTCAGTCTAAATTCGGTCTAAATTCAGTCTAAATTCGGTCTAAATTCGGTCTAAATTCGGTCTAAATTCAGTCCAAATTCGGTCTAAATTCGGTCTAAATTCGGTTTAAATTCAGTCTAAATTCGGTCTAAATTCAGTCTAAATTCGGTCTAAATTCGGTCTAAATTCAGTCCAAATTCGGTCTAAATTCAGTCTAAGTTCGGTCTAAATTCAGTCTAAATTCGGTCTAAATTTGGTCTAAATTCGGTCTAAATTCGGTCTAAATTCGGTCTAAATTCGGTCTAAATTCGGTCTAAATTCAGTCTAAATTCAGTCTAAATTCGGTCTAAATTCGGTATAAATTCGGTCTAAATTCGGTCTAAATTCAGTCTAAATTCGGTCTAAATTCGGTCTAAATTCGGTCTAAATTCGGTCTAAATTCGGTCTAAATTCGGTCTAAATTCGGTCTAAATTCGGTCTAAATTCGGTCTAAATTCAGTCTAAATTTGGTCTAAATTCGGTCTAAATTCAGTCTAAATTCAGTCTAAATTCGGTCTAAATTCGGTCTAAATTCGGTCTAAATTCGGTCTAAATTCAGTCTAAATTCGGTCTAAATTCGGTCTAAATTCGGTCTAAATTCGGTCTAAATTCGGTCTAAATTCGGTCTAAATTCGGTCTAAATTCGGTCTAAATTCGGTCTAAATTCGGTCTAAATTCGGTCTAAATTCGGTCTAAATTCGGTCTAAATTCGGTCTAAATTCGGTCTAAATTCGGTTTAAATTCGGTCTAAATTCGGTCTAAATTCAGTCTAAATTCGGTCTAAATTCAATCTAAATTCGGTCTAAATTCGGTCTAAATTCGGTCTAAATTCAGTCTAAATTCGGTCTAAATTTGGTCTAAATTCGGTCTAAATTCGGTCTAAATTCAGTCTAAATTCAGTCTAAATTCGGTCTAAATTCGGTCTAAATTCGGTCTAAATTCGGTCTTAATTCAGTCTAAATTCGGTCTAAATTCGGTCTAAATTCGGTCTAAATTCGGTCTAAATTCGGTCTAAATTCGGTCTAAATTCGGTCTAAATTCGGTCTAAATTCGGTCTAAATTCGGTCTAAATTCGGTCTAAATTCGGTCTAAATTCGGTCTAAATTCGGTCTAAATTCGGTCTAAATTCAGTCTAAATTCGGTCTAAATTCGGTCTAAATTCGGTCTAAATTCGGTCTAAATTCGGTCTAAATTCGGTCTAAATTCGGTATAAATTCAGTCTAAATTCGGTCTAAATTCAATCTAAATTCGGTCTAAATTCGGTCTAAATTCGGTCTAAATTCAGTCTAAATTCGGTCTAAATTCGGTCTAAATTCGGTCTAAATTCGGTCTAAATTCGGTCTAAATTCGGTCTAAATTCGGTCTAAATTCGGTCTAAATTCGGTCTAAATTCGGTCTAAATTCGGTCTAAATTCGGTCTAAATTCAGTCTAAATTCGGTCTAAATTCGGTCTAAATTCGGTCTAAATTCGGTCTAAATTCGGTCTAAATTCAGTCTAAATTCGGTCTAAATTCGGTCTAAATTCGGTCTAAATTCGGTCTAAATTCGGTCTAAATTCGGTCTAAATTCAGTCTAAATTCGGTCTAAATTCGGTGTAAATTCGGTCTAAATTCGGTCTAAATTCGGTCTAAATTCGGTCTAAATTCGGTCTAAATTCGGTCTAAATTCGGTCTAAATTCGGTCTAAATTCGGTCTAAATTCAGTCTAAATTCGGTCTAAATTCGGTCTAAATTCAGTCTAAATTCGTTCTAAATTCGGTCTAAATTTGGTCTAAATTCAGTCTAAATTCGGTCTAAATTCGGTCTAAATTCAGTCTAAATTCGTTCTAAATTCGGTCTAAATTCGGTCTAAATTCGGTCTAAATTCGGTCTAAATTCGGTCTAAATTCGGTCTAAATTCGATCTAAATTTAGTCTAAATTCGGTCTAAATTCGGTCTAAATTCGGTCTAAATTCAGTCTAAATTCGGTCTAAATTCGGTCTAAATTCGGTCTAAATTCAGTCTAAATTCAGTCTAAATTCGGTCTAAATTCGGTCTAAATTCGGTCTAAATTCGGTCTAAATTCGGTCTAAATTCGGTCTAAATTCGGTCTAAATTCGGTCTAAATTCAGTCTAAATTCGGTCTAAATTCGGTGTAAATTCAGTCTAAATTCGGTCTAAATTCGGTCTAAATTCGGTCTAAATTCAGTCTAAATTCGGTCTAAATTCGGTCTAAATTCGGTCTAAATTCGGTCTAAATTCGGTCTAAATTCGGTCTAAATTCAGTCTAAATTCAGTCTAAATTCGGTCTAAATTCGGTCTAAATTCGGTCTAAATTCAGTCTAAATTCGGTCTAAATTCGGTCTAAATTCGGTCTAAATTCGGTCTAAATTCAGTCTAAATTCAGTCTAAATTCGGTCTAAATTCGGTCTAAATTCGGTCTAAATTCGGTCTAAATTCGGTCTAAATTCGGTCTAAATTCAGTCTAAATTCGGTCTAAATTCGGTGTAAATTCGGTCTAAATTCGGTCTAAATTCGGTCTAAATTCGGTCTAAATTCGGTCTAAATTCGGTCTAAATTCGGTCTAAATTCAGTCTAAATTCGGTCTAAATTCGGTCTAAATTCGGTCTAAATTCGGTCTAAATTCGGTCTAAATTTGGTCTAAATTCAGTCTAAATTCGGTCTAAATTCGGTTTAAATTCAGTCTAAATTCGTTCTAAATTCGGTCTAAATTCGGTCTAAATTCAGTCTAAATTCGGTCTAAATTCGGTCTAAATTCAGTCTAAATTCGGTCTAAATTCAGTCTAAATTCGGTCTAAATTCGGTCTAAATTCAGTCTAAATTCGGTCTAAATTCAGTCTAAATTCGGTCTAAATTCGGTCTAAATTCGGTCTAAATTCGGTCTAAATTCGGTCTAAATTCGGTCTAAATTCAGTCTAAATTCGGTCTAAATTCGGTCTAAATTCGGTCTAAATTCGGTCTAAATTCGGTCTAAATTCGGTCTAAATTCGGTCTAAATTCAGTCTAAATTCGGTCTAAATTCAATCTAAATTCGGTCTAAATTCGGTCTAAATTCGGTCTAAATTCAGTCTAAATTCGGTCTAAATTTGGTCTAAATTCGGTCTAAATTCGGTCTATATTCAGTCTAAATTCAGTCTAAATTCGGTCTAAATTCGGTCTAAATTCGGTCTAAATTCGGTCTAAATTCAGTCTAAATTCGGTCTAAATTCGGTCTAAATTCGGTCTAAATTCGGTCTAAATTCGGTCTAAATTCGGTCTAAATTCGGTCTAAATTCAGTCTAAATTCGGTCTAAATTCGGTTTAAATTCGGTCTAAATTCGGTCTAAATTTGGTCTAAATTCAGTCTAAATTCGGTCTAAATTCGGTCTAAATTCAGTCTAAATTCGGTCTAAATTCAGTCTAAATTCGGTCTAAATTCGGTCTAAATTCGGTCTAAATTCAGTCCAAATTCGGTCTAAATTCAGTCTAAGTTCGGTCTAAATTCAGTCTAAATTCGGTCTAAATTCGGTCTAAATTCGGTCTAAATTCGGTCTAAATTCGGTTTAAATTCGGTCTAAATTCGGTCTAAATTCGGTCTAAATTCGGTCTAAATTCAGTCTAAATTCGGTCTAAATTCGGTCTAAATTCGGTCTAAATTCGGTCTAAATTCGGTCTAAATTCAGTCTAAATTCGGTCTAAATTCGGTCTAAATTCAGTCTAAATTCGGTCTAAATTCGGTCTAAATTCGGTCTAAATTCGGTCTAAATTCGGTCTAAATTCGGTCTAAATTCAGTCTAAATTCGGTCTAAATTCGGTCTAAATTCGGTCTAAATTCGGTCTAAATTCGGTCTAAATTCGGTCTAAATTCGGTCTAAATTCAGTCTAAATTCGGTCTAAATTCAATCTAAATTCGGTCTAAATTCGGTCTAAATTCGGTCTAAATTCAGTCTAAATTCGGTCTAAATTTGGTCTAAATTCGGTCTAAATTCGGTCTAAATTCAGTCTAAATTCAGTCTAAATTCGGTCTAAATTCGGTCTAAATTCGATCTAAATTCGGTCTAAATTCAGTCTAAATTCGGTCTAAATTCGGTCTAAATTCGGTCTAAATTCGGTCTAAATTCGGTCTAAATTCGGTCTAAGATCATTCTAAATTCGGTCTAAATTCGGTCTAAATTCGGTCTAAATTCAGTCTAAATTCGGTTTAAATTCGGTCTAAATTCAGTCTAAATTCGGTCTAAATTCAATCTAAATTCGGTCTAAATTCGGTCTAAATTCGGTCTAAATTCAGTCTAAATTCGGTCTAAATTTGGTCTAAATTCGGTCTAAATTCAGTCTAAATTCAGTCTAAATTCGGTCTAAATTCGGTCTAAATTCGGTCTAAATTCGGTCTAAATTCAGTCTAAATTCGGTCTAAATTCGGTCTAAATTCGGTCTAAATTCGGTCTAAATTCGGTCTAAATTCGGTCTAAATTCGGTCTAAATTCAGTCTAAATTCGGTCTAAAGTCGGTCTAAATTCGGTCTAAATTCGGTCTAAATTTGGTCTAAATTCAGTCTAAATTCGGTCTAAATTCGGTCTAAATTCATTCTAAATTCGGTCTAAATTCAGTCTAAATTCGGTCTAAATTCGGTCTAAATTCGGTCTAAATTCAGTCCAAATTCGGTCTAAATTCAGTCTAAGTTCGGTCTAAATTCAGTCCAAATTCGGTCTAAATTCGGTCTAAATTCGGTCTAAATTCGGTCTAAATTCGGTTTAAATTCGGTCTAAATTCGGTCTAAATTCGGTCTAAATTCAGTCTAAATTCGGTCTAAATTCGGTCTAAATTCGGTCTAAATTCGGTCTAAATTCGGTCTAAATTCGGTCTAAATTCAGTCTAAATTCGGTCTAAATTCGGTCTAAATTCGGTCTAAATTCGGTCTAAATTTGGTCTAAATTCAGTCTAAATTCGGTCTAAATTCGGTCTAAATTCAGTCTAAATTCGGTCTAAATTCAGTCTAAATTCGGTCTAAATTCGGTCTAAATTCGGTCTAAATTCAGTCCAAATTCGGTCTAAATTCAGTCTAAGTTCGGTCTAAATTCAGTCTAAATTCGGTCTAAATTCGGTCTAAATTCGGTCTAAATTCGGTCTAAATTCGGTTTAAATTCGGTCTAAATTCGGTCTAAATTCGGTCTAAATTCGGTCTAAATTCAGTCTAAATTCGGTCTAAATTCGGTCTAAATTCGGTCTAAATTCAGTCTAAATTCGGTCTAAATTCGGTCTAAATTCAGTCTAAATTCGGTCTAAATTCGGTCTAAATTCGGTCTAAATTCAGTCCAAATTCGGTCTAAATTCAGTCTAAGTTCGGTCTAAATTCAGTCTAAATTCGGTCTAAATTCGGTCTAAATTCGGTCTAAATTCGGTCTAAATTCGGTTTAAATTCGGTCTAAATTCGGTCTAAATTCGGTCTAAATTCGGTCTAAATTCAGTCTAAATTCGGTCTAAATTCGGTCTAAATTCGGTCTAAATTCAGTCTAAATTCGGTCTAAATTCGGTCTAAATTCAGTCTAAATTCGGTCTAAATTCGGTCTAAATTCGGTCTAAATTCAGTCCAAATTCGGTCTAAATTCAGTCTAAGTTCGGTCTAAATTCAGTCTAAATTCGGTCTAAATTCGGTCTAAATTCGGTCTAAATTCGGTCTAAATTCGGTTTAAATTCGGTCTAAATTCGGTCTAAATTCGGTCTAAATTCGGTCTAAATTCAGTCTAAATTCGGTCTAAATTCGGTCTAAATTCGGTCTAAATTCAGTCTAAATTCGGTCTAAATTCGGTCTAAATTCAGTCTAAATTCGGTCTAAATTCGGTCTAAATTCGGTCTAAATTCAGTCTAAATTCGGTCTAAATTCGGTCTAAATTCAGTCTAAATTCGGTCTAAATTCGGTCTAAATTCAGTCTAAATTCGGTCTAAATTCGGTCTAAATTCGGTCTAAATTCAGTCTAAATTCGGTCTAAATTCGGTCTAAATTCAGTCTAAATTCGGTCTAAATTCGGTCTAAATTCGGTCTAAATTCAGTCTAAATTCGGTCTAAATTCGGTCTAAATTCAGTCTAAATTCGGTCTAAATTCGGTCTAAATTCAGTCTAAATTCGGTCTAAATTCGGTCTAAATTCGGTCTAAATTCAGTCTAAATTCGGTCTAAATTCGGTCTAAATTCAGTCTAAATTCCTTGTTAGCTGCCTAGGTGAACAGTGACAGTGTCAAAATAGTGACACATTGTTTTCATTTTATGTAAACGGTACAAGAAGATATAAACGATGTGTCACTATTTTGACATTGTCACTGTCAATGTTCACCTGCACAGCTAACAAGGTTTTCCACCTGCCCTGTCCAGCTAACATATTTTTTGTTAAATATAATTGATAAATTATCATTATACAAAATTTTAGCTTTGCTGGTTTCACTTGAAAATCTTTAATTTTTTGCAAGTTCCACAGCCTCTTAAAATCTTGAGCCACGCTTTCGGACCAGCTAACACTGCAATTCTTAATTAGTTCTTATACAGGTTGGTGGACGTGAAATGCGAACATAGGGAAATATATGACAATGGAGTTATCATGCTAGGCATCTTGATATACTGTCAATGTCAAAGTACCTGTCATATTATTGAAATTTTCTTTTTCATTAAAATATTTTCTTTGCATAATAATGTATGTGTACGAGCAGAACGAGAAAGTTTACATGCACTTTTAGATTTGATTATTATTTCTGTTATTGATGACTCTTTTTGTTACACAAATTCACATTTCTTCGGTACAAGATGAAAGTTCGATTGTCATGTATGTTCGCATTTCACCTCCAGCAACCTGTAGAAGTAATCAGCTAGAAAATGATTTTTGTTTGCAGTGTGTGGCAGGTGAAGGGGTCATACTAACAATTACAGGACTATACACTTTGGCTGTTTATTCTGGAGACAACAACCATAATATTATGATATACAATGCTAAATTTAATTTTCACTTTAAATTGCATGCAACATACGGATACAGTACAGCCTATCATCCAATGATTAAAAAACTCGAACCAGCTGTGAGTAAAAATAGTAATCGTTGCTTTTGCTTAGAGCTAGTGTGGGCATGTGATATTGAAGAACTTCCTTCCTTCCTTGCATATACCGGGCGTTTCCTGAAACAATTACATTTATTTTATAGGTTTATAAACTACATTCAAAGGCGTATTGAACTGCATAAATAATGAATTTTTATTACTTCCTGTTAAGCCGGAAGTGACAGCAACTTTCTTATTTTAAATGAAACACCCCGTATATTTTTTAAGATTTTGATTCTACATAAAATTCTGAATACAACCATGTATAATAAGCTACTTTTTCGTTGTAGATTTGTAAGTAAAATAATAATTGAAATATTACAGAAACAAATCGAATCATTCCTAGTGAGCTATGAAATAAATGATAAAAACAGATTTTATGACAGTAAAAATGTCAGTTTATTAACAAAAATAAATAATTTAATAAGGAATTGCTATTCAATTATATTATTTATAGTAAATTTTCAAAATGGCCTGCATTTTCTTAAATACATAGTACTCTTCGTATAATTTCTGTTTTTCATCATTTATTTCATAGCTAACTAGGAATGATTCGATTTGTTTCTGTAATATTTGAATTATTATTTTACTTACAAATCTACAAGGAAAAAGTAGCTTATTATACATGGTTGTATTCTGAATTTTATGTAGAATCAAAATCTTAAAAAATATATGGGGTATTCCATTTAAAATAAGAAAATTGGTGTTACTTCCGGCTAAACAGGAAATAATAAAAATTCATAATTTATGTAGTTCAATGCGTCTTTGAATGTAGTTTATAAACCTATAATATACATGTAATTGACTTAAAAATACAATTTTTTTGGGGGATGCGCCTATTTCAGGAAACGCTCGGTATAGTCTAAGAGCCAGTGACAATTATTAGCCTTATTGTACTCTCCTAATACTTGATCCGGAAGTCTGGCTACCGTCCAGCGGTGGATATCAATACCAAAACGGGATTTGATATCGGCTGATTCTTTGTGTTGTATTCGTACATTAGGAAGGAAAAGAAGAAATTAATTTCTTTAAATCCTACTTATGGTAGGGGGTCCTTGGCGGCCGCATCCACCGCTGGACGGTAGCCAGACTTCCGGATCAATTATATCATAAGTACACTCGAGGAAAATAAAAACGCACCACTTGAAAATGCACCAAAAATGACAAAATTTCAAAGTGCGATATCTCGCCTGGATTTCGACGAAATTGAATGAATCTTCGAGTTCTGAAAACGTTGAAGTCTTATCTTTAATGTGATGATATCCAATATGACGAAAAAACCACTCCACCTTTTCCCACCTCCCTTGGAAAAAAAATGTACCTGATGTCCAAAAAGGTTCAACTTTGGCAGCTCATACGCAGTGACAAAAAAATCGTGGACCTTATTAGCCAACAGGGTATTAAAGATCAGACTTTTTCCTTCAAGGTTCGCAAAATTTCAAGGACCTACGATGATTTGGCGCGAAGTTATAAATCTTTGAAAAAAAAGTGCCTCTTAGAGGGGCGAGAGAGGGTGGAGTGGATTTTTTAACATTGGCTATCATCACATTAAAGATTAGACTTCAACGTTTTCAGAACTCGAAGATTCATTCAATTTCGTCGAAATGCAGCCGAGATATCGCACTTTGAAATTTTGTCATTTTTGCTGCATTTTCAGGTGGTGCGTTTTTATTTTCCTCGAGTGTATTAGGAGAGTACAATAAGGTTAATAATTGTCGATATCAAATGACGTAACTGTTTTTGTCGCTGGCTCTCCGTCTAATAGTCCAGGATTAGGATTCCTCAAGTCAAACCATTGTAATCACATTTTGTATTTTCATTACTGTCAAAAATTTGATCAGCACTTATGATTACTTATTTTTTTGCATAGGTAAGCATATAAACACTGATAACAAGCAAATTTTTGACAATTATGAAAATTTCAAGTGTCATTTATTATTTTTTATTTGGTACTAGCGGACCCGGCTCGCGTTGCTACGCCTCCAACTCGAATTTAAAGGCATCTCGTTTTAAGAATTTTAAGTTATTACCATACCATACATGGTGACAATTCTAACTACGCCCAAGATACCATACCAAATTTAAACCCAACCGGTTACCGCCATAAATAAATGTCCCTATTTCTCAGTATAGACAATTTAAATCCATATAGGAGTAAAATTTTATCCACCACGTTCACTAAATAAGCTATCTCTTTCTTACACATTTTACTCGTATAAATCTATACGCATATCATATGTCATAAGAAGGGGCGGGGCTTATCAATAGCAGAACAATTATTAATATAATATAGTATTCATTATCATTATACGAAATACATTTTCTTACATATTATTGTTTTCTTTTAGATTCACAAAAGTTCGTTATATACAATAATTATATTGTCTATTACTGACAACTTGTCAATTTTCTCTTTCTTGTTGTGTCAAGTGTCAACATAAAATTTTTAAGTTAACGTATTTTGTTATTTAGATTTGTTCTATTTTATTTATCTTTGATATTTCCTACGGAATCATGCGATTATTAAAATGGTAAACAATGAATAATTTTAAAAATAGAAATAAAAACTATTGCTTTTAAATTAAAAATAAAAGACTGCCAGCACCATCTACCAAACTCATGCTGTACTAAAAAGTAAAATCTTGATTCATACGAATAATGGGACCGTTAGCGCAATATTTCTCCCGATAGGTTCGCTAGGGAGCTAATTTCTTTTAACCTTCAAATGACTTTGAAACGTCAAACCTGTGTTATGCTGTGTATGAAACGAATCAACGAAAGTCAAAATGCGCGAATGCTGTATTGTAATGGCAAAAGTAATTCGCGATTTAAAATCCCAAACGACCATAGAAGACACATTTCGATAAACTCCAATGGAGAAAATGACTTAGTATTTAAAAAATAACTTAATATTTAAATAGATGCTGTCTACAATTGAATTATGTATTAAAATTACTATTATACAAATTAAATTTCAAATAACCTTTCTATTAATTATGTTTTTCGTACCGATGTTTTCGCACCTCTTTGAAACAATAAATTTTTTTACTCTTCGACTTTCCAACATTAATAATATGGCATGCTTATAATAATTGTAGTATTGTCACAGGTATTGTTGTATAAACTTCAACAGAGAAGACATAATTACACGCAGTAACATTATACGTATGTCTTCTTATTTTTACTTAAGTATGTATCGTGTAATACGTACTTCGGAAACTAGCTCCCTGCTGCCACCTATGCTAAGCTTTGCGCTAACGGTCCCATATGCCATTTCATAAATTACCGCGACCTCTAGGTGGTTAGTTTTTAAACTAAAAAATCTAGTGCCTCCACTACAAGTGATCGATGCGCCATCTTGCAATATAGCTTCACAACACACACAAAATTAAAAATAAATTATTCCTATCCTACGTATCCATTCTTTTCTTTTAATCACATTTCGTGGAAAAAAATGGAACGATATATTTTTATTTTTTATGGGTATAAGGCACTACATTTTCTGGTCTCAGTTTAACTTTTGCACATGCGCATTGAATTTTTGAAATGGTCTATTGTGTTTAGTTTATAACAATGTTTTGTATTCCAGTACAAGTGTTGCGGTTTTCATGGCGACTGGCGCTATAGTGATTACAGTGAACAGCCAGGTCCGGGGTGCTGTCCGCCACATATACCATTCAGTGAATGTAATAGAAACAACAGTTATAAAGCGCGTTGTTATGATGTAGTAGAACGTAGGATGTTTTCGGACTTTGGGAAGATGCGCTGGATTCTATGGATGTATATTGCTACTTTGGTAAGACACACGGTAAAAGAGAAGTAGATTGGGACACTTCCCTATAGTTACCATTATGCCCTGTTCACACGTTGCTACTTTGAAGACACATTCGTGCTACTGTAGCAAGAAAAAATCTGAGTCGCTTGTCAAATAGCAGCGCTGCTAATTTGTAGCATCAAAGTATCAAGAACTACTCGTTGATAATTTCACATCGTTGATCGTTGTGTGTGTAGATAGCGATTTTTTGCGGTAATTGTTTCGATTTCAATTTCTTTTCATGCTACAGTAGCACGTATGCGTCTTCAAAGTAGCAACGTGTGAACAGGGCATTATAAACTGCGGTCAAAAATTTTCCTCCTGAAATTAGCTCAATAGATGTCACTAGTGCATTACCCCTCTCCACTTATCAGCGTTTATCAAAGATATCTATGCACAAATTAGATTTTTTTACAAATTGAATGACAAATGTTTCCTATTTTGACATTTAATGTCACAATTTGAATAAATATTTAATAAAATGAGTAAATGTTTCGTGCCTCAATGTACCTCTGGGTACAATCCTGGTAACGAAAAATTCCCACTATTTTGTGTACCAAAATGCAGTGAAAGGTTGGAACAGTGGAGGCAAGGTGAATCACTGATGATAACAAATAAAATTTTAATACCTAAACACGTAACAAAACACTTCGCAGAAAATAATATATTAAAACGCTGGAAATGTTAGTATATTTTAAATCTATACATTTGTATTTGAAAATATTAAATAATGTATTTTTTATTATGCAGATTTGTTTCTAGTATAAAATTCCTCGTTTGTCACGTAGTGCAATCCCTACTTTTTTAAATTAGATGGTGATAATTTAGAGACACAATCAAAATTTGTCATTGAAAAGAAAATCTTTTATTTGCTATGAGACAAATTCAAAATTGCCCAAAAGTTCTAACAATAATTCATAATTTTATATGTATTGATCAAAATCCTCCGATAGTGCCAGTCGAAGCTATTATTGATACAAATAATGATACTAATACCAATTTAGTCATGTTTAAGATTTGTCAAAAGTTTGACATTTTTATTGACAGTTGTAATTAATGAAGTTATCAATAGATGTCTCTACTGCATCATCCCTCTTCGCATAGCATACTAGAGAGTGACTGTTTTTTGCCACGCCTACAGCTCAAGTGTCCCAACCTAGCTGTCTAGTAACCGTGGTAAGACATCATCAACATGGAAACATCATCCAAGATTGCTTGTTATTGGAAGTCACCATGGGAACGATGTTTTTATAGTATACCGGATGTCCCAAAAAAATGCTACGCTCGAAATAACTTTGTTATTAATAAAGCAATCTCAATAAAATTTTATACGGGTAAACTAGCCATAAGAAGACATCTATTTACAATAATATCACTTCCAGTTAAACCGGAAATTACATCAACTTTCTTATTTCAAATGGAACACCCTATAAATTTTTATATATTTTAATAATTCTACGTATAATTTTGAATCCAATGATGTACCACAAGTCTAGATTTCATACAAAATATCTCACAAAAATAAATAAACTATCAAAGGTTTAAGTATTATTTAATGAAAAACGAACAAAAGATAACAAAATAAAAAAAAATAGAAAATGTTCAAAGTGAGCACCATTTTTATTTTATCGATATATCGATATTTTCCCATCCCTACTTGTCGCATTTAGAACATTTTCTCATACAAGGTGGGCCAGAAATAATTACGAATTTGAAAAAATCATTAAAAAAAAACTAAGTACAATTCACATACAAATTTTTATTTCTATAAAAATTTACATCTGGGAAATTCATTTCTTAAAAATAACGTCATCCAGGTGTGCACCATCGCGCTGCAAACATTCTTCGAATTGCACGGGGAATAGCTGCCATTTCTTCCCGGATATTGGTCTTCAACTGGTTAATCGTGGCTGGGTTATTGGAGTAGACTCTACTTTTTAGATATTCCTACAAAAAAAAGTCCAGTGGCGTTAGATCTGGACTTCTATAGGAGGCCATGCAATGTCACCTCGGCGCGATATCAGTTTCCCAGCAAACATCTCGTTTACGACCGTCAAAGAGGCATCAGATTCGAAGAATGTTTGCAGCGCGATTGTGCATACCTGGATGACGTTATTTTTAAGAAATGAATTTCCCAGATGTAAATTTTTATAGAAATAAAAATTTGTATGTGAATTGTACTTAGTTTCTTTTTAATGATTTTTTCAAATTCGTAATTATTTCTGGCCCACCTTGTAATCTTATCCTCTTTACAACCGTGATATAAAAAAAAACTCGCCTGGTTTTCTTTAGTACCACTTCTATCTTTGAGGGGTGCATCGGCTTGTCATCGGATGGTACAGATAATTTTGAGTGTCCTGATGGCTATTAAACAAAGAAATTTGTTGTTAATTTGAAGTCTTTAGCTTGAATAATGCATAATTATTAATTATTAATCTCAATTACCAAATATAAAAAGTCTATTTTGTTTTTTAAAATGTTTAATTTTCTTTTTGTTTACGGCAGAAGTTGCCATTTTAGGATTAATTAACATTCAAATTTGTTGATTCAAGTAAATAGTTTTCATTTTATTTGAAATCTCCCTTAGCTAGGTCATATTACCCGCACCTACCTTAGTACCAGATAAGTAGTAAAGTAAGTCACTTAGTACATGTTAAAACACTTGTCTAAAATAGCGCCCTGTTCGAAATGCAACATTGCACAATTTGAATTACTACAAAAAGCCATATCTGGCAAGGGGTTAAACCAGGCACGATTTTATATTACGGCTCTCTAGCTATTAGCTTGCAAATGGTTCTCTTGCTTTTGTTTCTTATTATATTATAAATAAAAAACGTTTGGTTTACTTTCAGATAAACTGTTTGGCATGGGGTGTATCCTATTATTTAACTTTATATCCATATGGCGATAAAGATACAGACACTATTTATGAAATTACAATGCAGAAAGTGGTAGAACTGGATAAGCCTGAGCCTAAATATGACAAAACAAAACAGAAAACTATAGAAATAGGCGAAGATATAATTCGAACTAAAGTTGTCAAGACATCAGCCGAAAAACGAAAGTTGTAGTGACATCAATTTATATTAATGTTGATTATAGGTATAAGTATTAGATATTCGTTTATAAATCTTTCAGATTTATTACTATTGTTCTAGTTATTGATAATAAAAATTACATTCTATTTCATGGGTTTATTGTTTCTTTAAGGGGGCAAAAATGAAAAGCTGAGTAGCGTGTGACGTCATACCGACACGACTTGGGAGAGAGAGATACGTGGGGCAAAGTTGCCACCATTCATAGACAATTATTTTAGTGATGTATTTGTTTTGCCGAAAAAATGCATAGCTAACTAGATAAAGCGAAAAACACCTAATAATACAAAATTTTCTAACGAAAAATATGTTCAATTTAGCAATAAAATAATAGTATATTGTAATACAAGTGTTTCATTGAAAAACTAGTATGACAGTTGGAGCACGAGCGTTAGCGAGTTCTCCTATCATACGAGTTTTTCAATTACCCTTACCGCAAGAGTGTTACATACTATTTTTTCTAGGAAAGTGGAATATATTCAAAATTAATTTAAAAAATCTGCTGTGGCCACCACACGACCTCTCGCCTAATTCTGCTTATTCTACTAATCTAATAAATAGTTTTACTTACATTTTAATAGTTTCATGTTCATGTAATATGTAAACGATAATGTAAACCAATATGCAAGCAAAAGATGTCGACTGTACTGTCACTGTCATATAATAATTCAAATTTTATGTAGAAACAAATTTTATATCATGGACAACAAGATACTGGAATATTAATTGTACTTTATTTTATTGTTAAATACTTCCAGATTCAGCAATTTGTATTTATAATTAACTGTACACATAGATAATCACAATTTCTTTTATTTTTAATTGCAAAAATTGTCATAAATAAATAATGTACCAATATATTTAAGGAAAACTTTTCCAAACTTCTAAAAGTACTACTTCCGGTTTGCGGATTTCTACCAAAATCTTATCCGGTGTTAAGATACTTATTAAAACCTTAAATATGAAATTTGGTTATAAACGGTTTGATACTTTTTAAGTTATCGTGGACGAAAAATCGTCGGTTCATACAAACGCACACACACACACACACACAGACATCATCGTGAAAATAGTAAATTCGTATTCTAGAGACCCTGAAACGTGCTTATCCACCAAAAACTCATACTCGAAAATTTTGACCCATTACAATACCTCTCTTATAGAATATGAGGCGAGAGGTAAAAATTGGAAATAAAATATTTTCAAATTTAAGAAAAACAAATCAGGTAGGCTTGCTGTCAGAGCTAAAAAACAATAGCAATATCTAAAAACTGACAGATCAATTATGTAATTTTGCATTTATGGTTTGATTTATGATAAAAATAATGACATTTCATGCAGAATGCAGAGTGAAAGTGAGTTTGTTTACATTGTACAGCAATTGTAAGTGTAATTGAAGTGAAAAATATTCCTATCTTTCATTATTATTACAGTCAACATGATTGTTAATCCCGACATACTAAATAAGTTTTGCCAATTGCGCTTTATGTATTTGTTTTTGTTTAATTTTTAATTAAGTTGCCTACATTTGTTCTTTGTGTATGGCTATGGAGAGAGGAAAGTGGAAAGCTAAATGTAATTTTTAATTACTGTTTCTATTTTATATAAATAACAAGTTTAAGCTGTGTTGTAATTGTAATTGTAAATGATTTTATTATACATATGCACAAGTACAAATATACATGACTAAGTAATGGTAACGCTAGTTTTGTTGAATCCCGCAACCATTTCAAGTAAATTAGCCACGATCTTAAAGTTTACACAATGTGTTGTTACTTATCACATTCTGATTGAAGCTAAGTATTTACATCATAAATTATATACAAATATAAATAAATAATCATTAAAATTGGTAACTAATAGATAAAACAACCATATAAATAAAATGTACTAATTTTTGCTAATTTTTTAGAGTATTTTAAGTTTGAGAGAGAATCATTTCATGAGTATTCTAAAATTATAAATAAATAGTATTAAAATTTATTTAATTAGTAAGAACTTTGTTCGTTTTATGCGCATTTTTCTTGAGGTGTAAATGTAAATTATGCAAACAAACACTAAAATTAAATATTACGTCTTAATATAAAATGGCAATTAGTTCAAACATCAAAATATGAAAATGTGTAGACAATTATTCTAGTTTAAAATGAAATAAACTCAATTTACACCTCAGATTTAAAACACATGATTAGGAAATGTAATTTTTAGACGAACAAACAAACACTTTTACATCTAATCAGATCTTTAAATGATTAGAAACAGAATATCAACTTGGTATCTTAATTTAAAACAATATTTCTTTGTGTTGACATTAGTCAATAAATTAGTTGACTATTATAGTTATAGACTAAGAGTTAGCGGTCAAATGACTGTGGACATTTGATTAGTCGTGAAATTGAAGGGCTTGGGCCTTGGAATGTCCAGTCCAAGCATAAAAAGTTAAAATGTTAATTATATAAATGTATGTAGAGGTGTAAATAAACGATATATTTATAAAACATATTGCCAGAACTTTTATACTCCTTCAATCCAAATAAACCAAATAATAAATTACATTTGAAATTTTCATAAATGTCAAAAAGTTGCTTGTAATTCATGTTTATCTGCTTACCTATGCAAATAAATAAGTAATCATAAGTGCTGATAACCCGAAAACAAGCAAATTTAATATAATGACTTGAGGAATCCTAATCCTGGACTAGACATTCCATCTTCAGCAGATGTACAAAACCCAAACCCTTCAATTTCACGACTAATCAAATGTCCACACTAATTTAACCGCTAGCTCTTGGACTATTATTATCGTGTCAGAAATTACTTTTGTCTTGAAGAAATTGTAAATAGAACATTTGAATGGCGTGTTTTGTGTTTTAGCAAGGCTTGACTCTGTGTTAGAAGGTCTCCTTGCGGAAGTTGAAGCCGTGCTGGTCGCACTTGTACCTGAGGAGGCGGGCGAGTTGAGGCGGTCCGCAGTAGAACACGGTGACTTTGCCCTTGCGCTGCGCGGCCAGCTGCTTGAACACCTTGTCCCAGTTGGGCCGACCGGCGTTTGTGCGCGTCTTCAGCCCGGTGATTAGGTCGCGTTTCTCCTACAAACACAACAAGAAACAAGAACAGTCAAACTCAGCAATAATTGTAAAAAATCTGCTGTGGCCACCACACGACCTCTCGCCTAATTCTGCTTATTCTACTAATCTAATAAATAGTTTTACTTACATTTTAATAGTTTCATGTTCATGTAATATGTAAACGATAATGTAAACCAATATGCAAGCAAAAGATGTCAACTGTACTGTCACTGTCATAATAATTCAAATTTTATGTAGAAACAAATTTTATATCATGGACAACAAGATACAAGAATTTCAAAAAAATAGAATATTAATTGTACTTTATTTTATTGTTAAATACTTCCAGATTCAGCAATTTGTATTTATAATTAACTGTACACATAGATAATTACAATTTCTTTTATTTTTAATTGCAAAAATTGTCATAAATAAATAATGTACCAATATATTTAAGGAAAACTTTTCCAAACTTCTAAAAGTACTATTTCCGGTTTGCGGATTTCTACCAAAATCTTATCCGGTGTTAAGATACTTATTAAAACCTTAAATATGAAATTTGGTTATAAACGGTTTGATACTTTTTAAGTTATCGTGGACGAAAAATCGTCGGTTCATACAAACGCACACACACACACACGCACACACACACACACACACAGACATCATCGTGAAAATAGTAAATTCGTATTCTAGAGACCCTGAAACGTGCTTATCCACCACAACCTCATACTCGAAAATTTTGACCCATTACAATACCTCTCTTATAGAATATGAGGCGAGAGGTAAAAACAGTTAATTACAAAAACCTCTTCGCGGGACACGGACCATTGTGAAATGGGGTAGTTGCGCATTTTCTAATTTTTTTTTCTGAAATAATTCATTAAGCAACTAATTTTAATAAATGTTTCACGATTGAAAAATGTATTATTTTTAAGATACAATTTTTCTGACGTGCATTGTGAAAACCAATCACAGAGCTCGGCAAGTGAACTCAGAACTCAACTGACATTTCTATGTACAGTCCTTGAAGTGTACAGGCTTTCATAAAATTTGTAGTGTATCAAGAACTATGCGACTTATTGAATAAATAAGTAATATTTTTAAACAATAAATTACTTTATATTAGAAACATGTGTTTTCTCTTTTCTTTCTTTTCCATTTAACCAGATGAGCCACAGTAACGCGTGGCCGGGTACAGCTAGTTAGTATTAAAGTAAAGTCAATTCCAATTTTGACGTTTAATTTAACCGTCTTTATAATATTTAAAAAATGCAATGTACCGATAGAATAGATTGCAATGCCATTCTTATAGAATTTTAATTGTATGTATGTATTACTTGGTATGTAATTTGACGTCGATTCTGAGTCTTTATGTTATTTGGGATGTCAAGACGTCGATTTTGGATCATGATGTTACTTGGCATGTCATATGACGTCGATTTTGAGTCATTCTGCTACTTAAGAAATCAGATCTAGGCAGATCTGGGCTACTTTGGTAGCTACCAGCTTAGCTACTTTTTACTTTAATGTAGCTGTAGCTTAGCTACTTTCTAAAATTTGTAGCTTTTAGCTGATAGCTTAAATTTTTTATAAAGTAGCGGTAGCTTTTAGATTATGAAGTAGCTAAGCTACTAAAAAGTATCTTAGGTACTAGAAAAGTACCTTAGCTACCGAAAAATTATCTTTACACTTTACTTTAAAGTAGCTGTTGCTTAGCTACTTTCTAAAATTGGTAGCTTACATTTTTTTTAAAGTAGCGGTAGCTTTTAGATTATGAAGTAGCTAAGCTAAGCTAATGGATAAAATACGATAGTTTTTAAATGGCTGATAAATTTGACATTGGGGTATTAGGTAACTAACTAAACTGTAAACCAATTTAATATTTTGATCATATTTATGAAAAAAAATACGAAAAAAATAATAAATGCATCAGATTGTACTACTTTCTTATGGTTTAAAAATATTAAAATACAACAAGGCTCACGAATATTGTGAGCTCATAAATGAATGGAAATTTCAATTTTGACCCTGCAGAATAATAAAGAGAAGTAGCTATAAAACGTAGCATGATATATTCTTTAAAAGCTACTCCAGTATCTGTAGCTACATTTTTGGTGAAGTAGCTTCAGCTACTTTTTTGCTTAGCTAAGCTACTTTTTCCAAATAGCTTGCCTAGTCATATGACCTCGGTTTTGAGTCATTATGTAATATAACGTAATGTTAGTTGGCATGTAATAGGACGTAGATGTAGAGTAGAGTAATGATGTACCTTCTCGTGCAGGAGATCAAGGGCGAGCTGGAGGCCGACAGCCTTCATGTCGGTGCGCTGGAGAGCAGACGTGATGTACATGTGCATGTGCAGGAAACGCTCGAGCGGCGCGCCCAGCTCCGCCTGCTCCATCTCCAGCTGGCTCAGCAGGTGCACGAACCACTCGAACGACCGCTGCTCCCGGTTGATCCAGAAGAAGTCCACTTTGCGCAGGTGCATCACCGTCGCCGGGATCGACGACGACCAGGTGTAGCTGCATGCCGGGCACGAGTGACGCGCCTTCCAGTACCTATCATACAGAATATCATTATAAGATGTGTCCAATGGGTACAACTTTAACTCTAGCATACGCAATCGGTAATATCATATAAACTCGTCAACAAAATTACCGTCAACCGGGGTAAAGTGAATCATATGGGGCAAAGTGTAAATATTACTGCGCAGAAGCAGTGTGATTGTAGCTTGGTAGAGGGTGGTTGTCACTGTAAAGGAAGGTAAGGGAAGCGCACAGAAATTTTTACATATTATGATGAATAAGATTTATTTAGAATGATCCACTTTACCTCAAATCATTGTAAAGTGCGTGTTACAGCTATTTTAATTGGTGATTCACTTTACCCCAACCCATGGAGTAAAGCGGATCAACTTCAACATTAAAAAAATAGAAGGGTGTATTTTAGAGACATATAGATTATGTACTAGCAATATATAAAGTCTAGGTATTTTAAATTATTTTTTTTGAAATTTTCAGATTCATAGTTTTTGAGATATGAACAAAACAGAGGTTTTTTTGATTCACTTTACTTGAAATGAGGTTAAATTTCACCCATTTTCAATAGTCACAACTCGGCGTATTTTCACCCGATTTCGGTTAATCTTCGAAGGCAAAAAAGTTTTAAAGTAATGCATGCGAACTTTAGCGTCATCCCGTCCGCTCCCCTCCAGCACCACGGTGAAAAATATGCTTTTAAATCGAAGAAATGTCCAACTCAAAGAACGAAGTTCCTACGTACACAATATTATGACTGCATTTCGAGGTTTTTCACGGATAACTCAGCGACTTGCCGAGTTATGAGTCAAAAAACTACAAAATGCACTTTTTTCAAACACCCATAACTTGGTTCGTTCTTTGAGTTCTGCACAGGGAATTAAACAAATTTTAGTGCCCGTTTGGTGAATCGAGTCGACAAATATTTTCAACCCCGTAAACATCGCCAAAGTTGGACGTTTTTTAGCCCAAAAACGATTGGGGGTTGAAGAATTCGAACAGGGATAATTATAATCTAAGTTTACCCTCTTAAAGTAAAGCCAAAATTGTATTTTTTCCCGAAAGAATTGTGCAATTTGATTGAAAAACCTCGAAATACACTTTTTTTTCAAACATAACTTTCAACGTAGGAACTTCGTTCTTTGAGTCCTGCACAGGAAATTGAACAAATATTAATGTCCTTTTTGGTGATTTGAATTGAAAAAAATTTCAACTCCGTACACATCGTAACATTTTTTCGATTGAAAAGCATTTTTTCACAGGGGTGCAGGAGGGGGGCGGAAAGGGTGACGATAAAGTTCGCAAGCATGACTTTTAGACATTTCAAAGTTTTTCGTCCTCGAAGATTCATCGAATCACCTCATTTAAAATGTTCCCCTAATTTTGTAGACGAGAGTATTTTTTAGAATATAAATAAAATAAGCTTTAAAACGATACCATATCATAGTTTTATTCCAACCATTTAAAAATGGCGACGAATTTTCTTCAAAATATTTACTAATAAAAATCCATTACAAATAAAACATGGCAAACTATGAAAAGAGGTGATCGAGCCTGTAAACAGCTATTTTGAGAACCATGAAGAAAGTCATTTCCGGGAGAGAATCGAAATGCTTGATAAATGTTGGGCCAAGTGTGTTGAACTTCGAATGAATTATTACGAAAAAAAATATAATTTGAGCTAAATTTCTTGTTTTCTTTGTCATTCCGGAAACTTTTCAATCCGCCCTCGTAGATGTCTTGTGAGCATATTTTGACGTCACACTGACGCAATAAGTACGTCTGCAGACGTACTGTTTTGTACTTATGTTGCTTGGGTAGTGACTCACCTGTGCATAATAGACTGCAAGATGGAAGCGAAGGGCGTGACTCCGATGCCAGTGGCTATCAATACCGCGTGCTGCGCTCTGAAGATGTGACTAGAGGGCGCTCCGTACGGGCCGTCTAGGTATATCTAAGTCACATGACAAATGTCAAATACGATCAAGTTCAACAAGGAGGTACACTCGACATTTCAAATAATGAGAGAGATTGCAAAATTAATCAACACATTGTAAGAATGATATCTGAATTTTTTCAGAATTTTCCACCACGTAGATTATCAAAAAATAAATATTAAAAAACTACATTTTACATGGCCTCTTATGGGGCTACTTTTACATCAATGTAAAATGCATTTTAATATCTCAAAGAGTGGATAAAAGTAATACAAGGATTTACCACGTAATTCACAAAAATTGTTCATGGAAAGACTGACGTTTATGCCTACTGATATTGGCGAGAAAATAAAGCCATGTTCGCACGGGGATTCTTTGAAGATTCTACGTAGATTCAGAATTCTGGAAAAGAAGAAGTTTTTTTCTTTCGAGTGAGAATTATCTGTTAAATTGCGGTGTAGATAAATTTAATCTTAATAATATAATTTATTGATTGCTTCAAAACCACGTAATTATCACTATAAAGAAAAATCTTCTTCTTTTCCAGGATTCTGAATCTGCGTAGAATCTTCAAAGAATCCCCGTGCGAACAGGGCTTAATATAGACACGGCAGCGTTGAAAAGCGAGAAATTTGAATTTTAACTAGAACAAAAAACATTATCTATCTAATCAAAAGTTTTTCACAAGAATAAAAGGAAATGTATACAAATGATAAAATAATTTATATTTTAAGTGCAGAATTTTCTTCAGTCAGATTGAAATCAGAACGCGAAAAATGACATATACAGCACAGTGTTGCCGTAGTTTACACTGGTATTTGGCCGAACGTAATCTTATAAAATAAACAAGTTTTACACAATTAAAAATTATTAATATTCTTAATTAATTTATTTCTATTTCATTTTATTAGAAAAAAATGCAACTTAAATAAACTTCTGCCTTTTTTGGTTGATTATTTATTGTAGAATTTTTCACTTTCACTCCATTACTTCTTATTTTTACGATTTAAAGATAATAATAAATATTTATTATTATTTAGTATAATTTGCGACCTAGATTTGAAATACATTGCGAGCATAAGAGACGAGTGTACCACCTTAAGGAAGAGTCGTTGTGATGTGTTAATTACAATGATAGGAGTAAGTGTGTGTGTGTAAAATGAGAGGAGCACAATGCAACACAACATCAAGTTCACCTCTGTGCCCAGGCCTAGCAGCCCCTCTGTGAACACCTCACCTAACTCGTCCATTTCCAACACGGTGCGGTCCTCTGGTATCGGCTGTGTGTGTTACAAATGTCACGTCATGTTGTGTGAAGCCTCAATCACAATACCAAATTACTAGTTATAGTCAGTAGTAGTCACAAAAATCATGTTGTAGCCTAGTAAAACATCTAGTTTTGAAATTAGCGTCAAGACCGTTTTACATTGAGCAATATTGCAGCTGAAAGTGCAACTTTTGACAAATTGCTTCAATATTGCTTGAATGTAATACAGAAATTGTACGTTCAACAGGCCGAAACGATCTTCAAGCAATCTGGGGACAACTGTTGCATGGAATAGAACATGTTGTAATTTTTGCAAGGCTTACAGGCAATTCACTGTTATTTCTAGTTATTTTAAGTTCGATATTCTGTTACCAATTTATCATAAACGTACCTAAATCAAACTACAAATTATTCTCAACTAAAGAATGAAAATTATCATAATCCATTTTGTGCATAATTCAGGATTCGTTGGAAAACTAAATGTAGTCTTATAATTTTCATTCTTTAGTTGAGAATTGTAGTTTGATTTACAATATGGCACACAGCAGTGATTAGGCATTTAGCTAAAAGATAATACCAAAACATTTGATAAAACAATAACAGAATTTCAAGTTATTTATTCATAAATAATTATTAATAGCATGTTGCTGATGTTGCTCAATGTCTTCTGCAATTTTCTAGCACAACAAGAAGTCATAAAAGTGTCAGTTTGTTCGCTTGTAGGTATATTTTATGTTTGGTTTACTGAAAGTTGCTTTTCATAATAATATTTTTCTATAAATGGTTGAAGAAACATTTATAAATATGATACAAAATAGGGTGGTTTACCTTTTTTTAAAAGTTTTTTATTGAAACTTCATGTTATTTGAAAGCGATTGAGAGTACTGATAATACTGTTCTTAATAAAGCTGCAATTAATTTTTAAAGTTTGTGTGACGTAGATGTAAAACTGAAAATTTTCTCAAACCATGGGGCTGGAATTAAAATGTACTCATGTAAAATAAGCTATTTGTAAATGTTACAAAATATACAATGCAATTTGGTAGTTTCTTTATTACTGTAAGTTAGAATACGTAAAATTTTAAATATTTTTTTGAGGTCTCCTTTCAATATAATTGACTGGATTGCTAATTTGCTACTACGGTAAAGTTAGTACCCTATTGTAAATGTCTTAAGACAAATGTGATCTCGAATTTAAAAATATTAATGTCATCTTAGATTCTGATTAGTTGTTCGTACAGGAAATCATGAACTACTAAGTACAGGGAGTTGATTCTATAACTTTACAAGACCATAACTGTCATATTTACAAGACCGGCGATGCTGGAGCGCCTAGCGGATTTTTGTAGAACCTATATAATGTCGTCATGACTTGCGATATCTTGTAAATAAGTTACAACAGCTCGGTAGGTGTCTGTCTCTCTCTTTGAAAGTTTGGCTGTCATTGTTTGTTGAGAGTTGAAATATCAAAACGTTTTCTTGTGTTAAGTGTAATGAATTTTTATCTTCATACAATAATATTTTTTTTATATAGGTACATCATTTAAAATTTAAATTTAAATTGGCTGTCAGATGTGCATGCTAGTAGTATAGCCAAAATAAATCTAGTAAGTAACGGGGTCTTGCCAACACGATGGTTAAAAATTACTAGACAGTATGACGTCATTATTTACAATAGCTGCGTTCGTACAACAGTCTTGTAAAGTTATAGAATCAACCTCCAGGTTTGTAGTTTACAAATCCCTGCGCTAACTATAATTTCGGTATTGTGAACGCTACAACTGACTATAACTAGTAATGTTGGTGTTGTGTTGTGTTGGTACGTACCTCAAGCGGTTTACCGACAGGATAGTTGACGGGTTTGGCGGTCTCGGGTACAGCTCTACCCTCCTCTAGTTGGCGCTCGGGGCTGGGACTGGCGTAGACAGACTGCAGCGACGTCTGGTCGCAGTGCTCCAGACTCGGGGTCTTGAAGGCGATGATGGTCGGCTTGTGGCGCAGGTAGCGGAAGCTCTGCGCGAGCGACTTGTTCTGCGGGGACAGGTAGGCCAGTCCGAGTGACTGTAGTCGCGCGCGCCGCACCTGGCACTCGGAGAAGCTGCGCTCGGACTCGCTGCGCATGTACCCGCGGAGACTGCAACAACGTCATTGTTGCAGATCAGCAAGTGCAACTTGTACCACAAGAGCTTCAAAAATAAGCCAAAATACTGCCGACTGATGAGACGTATTTCCATAGAAAAGACTCGAGACCGGAGGTCGAGAGGTGTTTTGCGGAAATACGTCGAACCAGGAGGCAAAAGAATTTTCTAGTATTTTTGATGATCGAGTGGTATACGCATTGAATATTTTTTGACAGATGGTTTAACCAATCATATTGCGTAATGATAATGCAACCAATAGAATTGAAAATGTAAAATGATGTATCTGACAACATAATTTTGTAAATTAGGTTTTATTTTGTGACGTCAGTAACAAAAAATTAATTAATTTGTCACATGAAACGTCAAAATGTTTAGCAAAATGAGTCGTTTTGGTAGTATTTTTAACAAGAAAAATATTCTTCCTAAATACCATTCGAGATAATAATTTTTTGAGAGAATTTTTGTCTATTCCACGGCAACTTATTGCAATTTCACTCCACAAAACATCATCTGACAATTCCCCTCAACTTCGTTTCGGGAAATTGATGGCTGATGTTTTGTGTCGTGAAATTGTTAGAAATAAGTTGCCGTGGAAACGACAAAACAATTCTCAAAAAATTATCATCTCTTATGGTATTATCCCTGACTATTTCAGGAATAATAGTTATTTGTATCACAAGGCCAGAAACTGACCTTTTGCAAGAGTGAGTATTTTTGACACGCCGAGCCACAGGCGAGGCTTGCAAATTACGAGCATTAGCATAACAGTTTCTGGACGTATAATACACAATATTTTATGTGCCGATTTCATTACAAACATAACCTAAAAAATTGTGCACTGAATACTTGCATTTGAGTTTAAAATATATTTATTTCAGTTTCTATTAACGATTTACGTCTAAAACTTGTCAAAATATTGTTAATTCTTGTATAAAAAATATTCAACGCATAAAATTGACATCTGCTTGACAACTGTAGTAATGTCAAGATGCCAACCTATAACTTCCGGTTGTTTGCCGGCCTAGGCTGGCAACAAACAGTTTCTGGCGGATTTTGAGATATGGAAAACTAGCAATGCCGACCGGAGGCATATAAAACAAATTTTAACAATAGTGGGGCATTATTTGTGAACAATCCTGTACAAGTTGTTTTATGGTTGCAAGTAGTCAGCGACTCACACAAGCAGACGCTCTCGCTTCTTGGCCTTGGTCTGCATGTCGGGCATGGACAGCGACTTCTCCAGCGGCACCTTCTGGTTGAGCAGCAGCATCTGCAGGCGGCGCTGGGGGCTGAGCGCCTCCGTGCTGCTCGTGGGCCGACTGTGGCGCTGCAACTCTCCGTCCGACGCCGACACCTGCTGCTGCTGCTGCGGCGGCGACGACTCCAGCGCGTGAGAGTAGCGCACCAGCTGCGCTGAATCCTTAGACCTGCAACAACAATACGTTCATTACTTTGTACAGGTCGAGATGGTTACGCGTTCTGTATGTATTATGTAATATAGAGTAATACTGGGATTCTGTGAAAATCTGTAGTTGTTACAGATCTATAAAATTGTAAATATTAAACAAAATCGCAATGAAACTTATAATCATATGAATATTTTTATATTTGTCAACAAAACATTGATGTGATTTTGTTCAATATTTAAAGATTTACAAATTTGTAAAACTTTGCATTTGCACAGAATTCCACCATAAGTTTAAGTAAGGTGAAGTCGACGGTGTGGTTACCGACATTTGCAGTTTTGCAAATATTTCAGTTGGAAAGCTAAATCAACTACTGCAACTGATTCATTAGATTTTCTCACTTACGGAGCATCTTTTGAACATGGGGCAGGTTAACATTTGTAAAGTATTGTGGGCACTGTTAGGGAACGCGTTTGCGAGGTGGCGAAAACGCGAGTTCCCTAACAGTGCTCACAATACTTTACAAATGTGAACCTGCCCATGTTCAAAAGATGCTATTAATAATTAATTAATAACAAAAATTGTCAAAACTCAAATTAAACATATTTCGATTTTAAAATTATCGTTTGTAGATCGTATTTTTATCTTGAACAATATCTTTAGATTATTATATTTAACAAAATAATAAACGCTGTGGAGTGGAACACTAAATCCATGTTTTTAGCAGATTTCTGGCGCGGTAGAGGATCGTCTTAAACCCGTAATATTTTACAATGAGAATTAAGAAATTTAATATCGTAGGCGAAGAATTTCTGTTTCAAATCTTCGCCTTAAAACACAGACTATATCAATACAGTGCACCCCTTTTAGTCGCACCCCTTGTGGTAGTTCCACGAGCTGCACGTAGAATATTACACCGCACTAAATTCATTCTATACTGCACGATTTTAACAAAAATCCGTTTTTAATTACTTTGCGCTTAAATATGATCAAAGTTTAAATTAGGTCAAGGTCATACAATTACTAAACTTATAAATGATGACGTATCAATGATAACAATATTAACCTCAATTTGAGGACTATTATATGCCAAGAACAATAATGAATCCAGTATGGTACTCAATACATTAATGAAATGACACACAATTCGTTACTAAGGATAAATTTATTAACTTTTAAAACTGCAACGTTTTGCAGTAAACCTCACCTATTGAGATCTCTGTTAGAGAACTTCCTCTTGATGGAGGCGTGAAGTTTGCGCAGTGTGTTGGTGTCGCCGGTGATGACAGGCGACGTGACTGGTGTTTGAAGCGGTGTTGAGGAAGAAGTGACGCCCGGCACATGGGGCGGGATCTCGCCGTTGTGAAGCTTCTCTTGTTCGCGCTCGAAGTAGTTGTACAAGCGGTTCGTCCACTCGCCCACGGCTCTGATGTGCAGCCACATGTAATCTACACAACACAGACATTAATTATTGTAGCGCCTCTGACGACTGATTTATGAAATAACAAAGAGCGCACCAGGGTGCCAACTGTTATTTTTCTAAATAAGTTGGTAATTATCAGAGTTCTACGACAAAATGTTCTCAGAAAAATATCCCCAACAAAAGGTTTCTGGACAATATTTTCCCAAACAATATGTTCCAACAAAATGTTTCCGACAAAATCTTCATAGCAAAATATTCCTGACCAATATTTCTCTGAACAATAAATGTTCTCAACAATATATATCCAACAAAATGTTCCTAACAATATATTCCTAACAAAATATTCCCTACAAAAGATTCCTGAACAATATTTCTGTCAACAATAATATGTTCCCAACAAAATATTCAGTAGTTATACAACAAGAGCTTCGAAAATTACTGCATATTTAGTTGAGAAGATGAAATGTGTTGCCAGGAAGCACAACCCATTTTTTAACGAGAAACCTTTTAAATGGATACTCCACTGTCATATAAATAAGGAATATTAATAACAAAAATATAATTTACATGTTCAATTACGATTATTCCTGAAAAAACTGTTAATTTTATAGTTATATAGTTATAGTACGCAAAATAGAGTTTTAGAAGACGAATCTGTTTATGGACGAGGCGATAGCCGAGTCTTGAAATTAGATGAGTCCTCTAACATTCAGTTTGTGTACGTGTTACATACAATATTTTTTAGTATATTCTATCTTAACACATATATTACAAAGATATGACAGCAGCACAAAATTATGAAAAACTTAGGCGATGAGACAATGATAATCCTATAAAATGTAAATAACAGCTCATTGCTTTGACCGGACTATTTCAACAAAGCTGATTTTTATAATATAATTAGTTCTATAATAACTAATTAAGAATTGCAGTGTTAGCTGGTCCGAAAGCGAGGCTCAAGATTTTAAGAGACTGTGGAACTTGCAAAAAATAAAAGATTTTTAAGTGAACCAGCAAAGCTAAAATTTTGTATAACGATAATTTACCAATTATATTTAACAAAAAAATATGTAAGTTGGACAGGGCATGTGGATATCCTTGTTAGCTGTCCAGGTGAACAGTGATAGTGTCAAAATAGTGACACATCGTTAATATTTTCTTTACTGTTTACATAAAATGAAAACGATGTGTCACTGTCACTGTTCACCTGCACAGCTAACAAGGTTTTCCACTTGCCCTGTCCAGCTAACATATTTTTTTGTTAAATATAATTGGTAAAGTATCATTATCCAAAATTTTAGCTTTACTGGTTTCACTTGAAAATCTGATATTTTTTGAAAGTTTCACACGCCCTTAAATCTGCAGGCCACACGGTCGTGCCAGCTAACACTGAAATTCTTAATTAGTTATTATAGAACTAATTATATTACAAAAATCAGCTTTGCTGCAATCACCCATGAAAATTTGACGCCAGCTCCCGGACTATAAGTAAATATGTATTTATAAATTTTCCAGGGAGTTGATTCTATAACTTTACAAGACCATAACTGTCATATTTACAAGACCGGCGATGCTGGAGCGCCTAGCGGATTTTTGTAGAACCTATATAATGACGTCATGACAGCTCGGTAGGTGTTGTACGTACGCTGCAAGATATCTGTCTCTCTCTCTTTGAAAGTTTGGCTGTCATTGTTTGTTGACAGTTAACCTCTTCGTGTATTTGTATTATTATTTAAATATCAAAACGTTTTCTTGTGTTAAGTGTAATGAATTTTTATCTTCATACAATAATATTTTTTTGTATATACATCATTTAAAATTTAAATTTAAATTGGCTGTCAGATGTGCATGCTAGTAGTATAGCCAACATAAATCTAGTAAGTAACGGGGTCTTGCCAACACGATGGTTAAAAATTACTAGACAGTATGACGTCATTATTTACAATAGCTGCGTTCGTATAGTTGGTCCGCGATGTGGTGATAGGTACGTCATTAGTTTCTAAACTTATAATAAACAGGCATTATGTATATCTCTCTTTGTCACATGCATGCTTGTTCATTCGTTGGTTAATATTACGTCTGTCTAATATGTTTATCTCTTTTCCACTAGTATACTTAAAAATAGAACGATACATTTACGTCAAGAGAAATGTCAAACACTGCTTATCATTTTAGGTTATGTTTTGTAGGAAATGAATATTCGCAATGTTGTATAAGGAACAGAAACTACAAATAATAATAATATAAATATATTCACAGCAGAAAGCATATCACAGCCGTAAACTACTAAATACTAATAACCTCAAATAGAAAATTGCTAATGTCAAATAATACCAGTGAATCTAAAACAATGGTTCTCGTTATTAAATATGAAACAAACCCATTGCCATCAGAATTCAATTTTTAGGTAATTTATAATGATAATAGCTTGAAAGATTATTACTATTTAATTTTTATATTACATAATTCTTAATTTAAATTTGATATTTACTTATAGTTCTTGTTCATCATGAGTGACTGGTTGAGAACCTCTATGACGTCAATTAATTTTCCCCCACCTAAAAAATTTAACCCAGACGAATATGTTTGATGACGTAGCGATCACCACATCGCGGACCAACTATACAACAGTCTTGTAAAGTTATAGAATCAACCTCCAGGAACATTATGTTGGGAATATTTTGTTAAGAATGTTTTGTTGGGAACATTATTTGGGGATAAATTTTTCAGGAACTTTTTGTTGGGGATATTTTGCTGGGAACATTTTGTCGGGAATATTTTGCTGGGAACAAATTGTTCGGAGACATATTGTTCAGGAACCTTATGTTGAGATTATTTTGTTGGGAATATTTTGTCGCGACACCCAATTTTGCTTGCATGCTGTTCTTAATAAACAAGGACGCAAAAAAGATACAAATTAATAAGTAATTACTTATTTGTCTTATAAAATTGAACGATTTCTTTTATAAATCGTACCGAATACAGTTTTCTATTTGAATAAGACTCAACTGGAGATATACCAAATGATAAATGATTACAGGTTGAAGTAGTTACCTTCCTGTTCTGGTGCGCTGCTGATGGTGAATGGATGCCACTCGTACTCGGCGATGGCGGGGATGTTGACGAACACGTAATCGCCGGGGTGGAAGTCGAAGTGCAGCGGGCGCTTGATGACGAGGTGCGTGACCTTGGAGGGCAGCAGGAGGCCGGAGCTGATGTACGTCTTGCCTCGCTCGCTGCGCATCCACGCTAGCCGCACCACGCGCTCCACCAGGTACATAGCCCCCGGCACGCAGAACCACTTCCAGAAGTTGGGCCCGTGCACGAACACCAGCGCCCAGAACGGGATGTACAGCAGGTGCGTCCAGTAGAAGATCTGCAACACGGTGACACATCACTGATAAATGTAGCGCAATCGTAACACAGTCTGGCGGTCGACCAAATGGTGACGTTGATATTAAGTCATATTCATGTTATACAGGGTGAGTCATCGAAATGCTCGTCGTCGATATCTCCCTTGTCGTTCAAAATACAGCATAAATTTATTAACAGAATTTTTCGTCTACTCAAGGAGCATAATTTAAAATTATTTTCACATATACAGGGTGTTGCATAACGACTTGGCAATAATTGTTCGTCTTTTTTTAAATGAAACACCCTATATATTTTTATATATTTTGAATTGTATTTTATTTACCTATACGAACATATAAATTTCATTTTAGTTTTCCGCGGCGTTGCCAAGTTATTCAATTTTTTCTCAAAAAAAAGCCGAATACACGTATTGTTTTATAAAGCCGTACTGAAGTTATTTTAATAGTAAAAATTACAACTGAAACTATACTCTTTGTTCTGACATAACTTTTTTTTAAATATTATTATACAGGATGTTCAGTTCAGAGAATCAAATTTACTCAATTTCAAATGGCTATAACTCGTCATTTTCAAATGGAACACCCTATATTTTATTATTCTCTTGTGTGTATTTTTGCATCTTCTTATGTTATGAAGGATGTCCTATGCCTAAATACATTAATTTAATTAATTTCGAAATTAATGTTTTTAGGCATAGGACACCCTTTATAACATAAGAAGATGCAAAAATACACACAACAGAATAATAAAATATAGGGTGTTCCATTTGAAAATGACGAGTTATAGCCATTTGAAATTGAGTAAATATGATTCTCTGTACTGAACACGATGTATGTCTCGTATGTTATTTTTTTTGACATAACATAACAGTTGATTTGAACTCAACTTTCACTGCTATATGTCTATGTCTATATCTGTCAAAATTACACATTTAATATTAACATAGATAAAAACTTACCAATAAGTTAAGAATAAAGCTTGTATGATAAAATAAAACCTGATTATGAAGATAATAAAATATTAAAAACAATAAAAAGTAAGTACAATTTAAAATATACCATTCCCAATTTTATTAAAATGTTTCTTGTAAATTTACTAATACAAATTTATCTTATTTTCCATTAGTAAATGCCTGCGACTCCAAATTAATTTTCTCCGTTGTGATACTTTACACAAAATGTGTATATAATGACATGACATGACATAAGCTATGTGACCAAGCCTGAAAATGTCTATGTCAATAGAAATAACATAACATAATGACATGACACAGACATGACATGACACAAGCTATGTGAACAAGGCTTTAATTAGTTTATGTGAAAAAAACGGAGTTCTGAGTTCCGCGTTTTTCGCGTTTTTTTGTGCCAATAGACACTTCCTTGAAATATATGATGCTTTTACATATGAGTGTATTAACAAAGAATATCTTAATGCCTCTAGCTGTTTACTTTTTGTCTTTGGCCTAAGAATATGAAGTAAAAAATATTGAAAAATGACGTTTTTTGTCATTATTTGATAAGATTTGATATTATTTCTTTGGCCATTATAAATGAAAAGAAAAATTTAAAAAGCAAAAAGCCTGTAGCTATCCTTTTTCGAATAATTTTTGTTTTACTTAATTTCTTAAAAAAATACAGCAATGTTTACAATATTTTTCAACTTCAAAATGACATTGCATAGCTAGGAAGCGGCAAAGTACGAGTTTCGGGCTGGGTTCGGGCAGCCGTAGTAGTGAGGAAGAGAGTGAAATAGAAAAAAAGTAATATCGACGGTATTTTAGGAATTCGAAAAAAAGGTAGACGAGCCCTTTAATTATATTTAATAAATATAATTACATATAATTACTTTCAAGAAACTTTTTAGTAAAAACTTTCCTCGTGTGAACATGTATATATAACCAAGCTTATAAGCAACTTATTCCAGTCATTACATACCTCAAAAGATCCACCTCGCCGGACAAACGCTTGTGAGCAAACAAACATCACAAGCAATATAACGAACAACGCTATACCCGTGGGGTTCGCCAGGCCGGGCACCAGCCCGAACTGCCCGGGCCTCGAGGTCAGCAGCCACTCGGACAGAGTGAAGTTCGCACTGTTAATCTCTGGATGGTTCACAACCACTAGACCTACAACAACACTCTGGTGTTAGTGAGTGTAATGCATGAAGGTGGATTTTCATTCAGGGCTTCGTTTCACTTCGTTCGACTCACGTTTGATATGACAGTTAAATGACATCTTACAAAATAATAATAACATTTAAACTTTAATTCAATTATAAATTAGGTACTTGAATATTAATTTTCATATTAATATGTCACAATATCCTAAATTATTTCATATTGTAACAACCTTACAAATAAAGTTACTAGGGAATAGGGACATTATTTATCTATGGTTGGTATGACTTTGAAGATTTGTGCGACAAAAAAGTTAAACAAAATCCTAGTCGCGGCTTCGTTCGACTGTGATTTTATTGAACGCTTACGTGATCTCCACCCAAGTAACAATGACTGACCGTAAACCAAAAATAAACGTTGTATTTTAGCCACAATTTAATGTTAATGTCGCACAGACGTAAACCAAATAACATAGACTGACCGTAAACCAAAAATCGACGTTGTAATTTAGTGATATTTTAACGTTATATTTTGACGTCGTGCAGACGTAGAATCCATGTTTATATATAGGCGTCTTCCATAGACGTAATTTTACCATCACGTTTGGACGTCGTAATTAAATCATAATTATTATTATTATTATAAGTACACAGTCCAACAGGCCGATGCCCAGTAACAGGACTGGGATAAAAACATAGATGTATAATACAATAATTTCAACATTAACATACAAAATCCGAAATAATACAAAATTATGTCATAATCTGACGTCGTATTTTGCCGTTGTATGGATGTTGTAGAATCTATGTTTATATACACTTCTATTATGGACGTAATTTTATAAACTGAGTTAATAGTGTCAAGTTGTACTACAGATAACATTTTATCGTTAATAGCAACTATTTTGCATTATTTTCTGATCTGAAATTAATACAAAATCAGTTGGATAATGATCTGAAATAATGTGCACATTTACTTTCAAATTTTTTTCTACGAAATAAATTTTCATCGCTTTTCTTAATATATTGACTCTCTTTAAATCTCTTTACGTCTTTACAATAAATTTGTTGTAGGTAAGGTAAAAATCAAAGCATTTTTAAAATTTTGCATAGATAAATGTTCATGTATATTATTTGTTACTACTAAATAAATACTACTACTATTCACCTTATATTGATATTTCATAACATCATACTATAATGTCAGATTGTCCGAGCGGTTAGCAACGTAGGATACCGTCCCGAAAATCTATGTTCAAAACCAGCAAGATCCAGAAAAAATAAAAATTTGTCAAGTTCTATAGATTCTACTTCTAATATAAACGAAGAAAGTTAAATTTAAAATCGACTAAAAATATCAAATAAATCAGTATTTTATATTTTGTAATTAAATTGCAAACATCGTCATATTTTCATTAGATTAAGACGTCATCTTTATATGTCAACTTGACGTCGATTAAAGACGTTAAACAGCTACTACGACTTTATGACGTCGATACAACATTATTTTCTGGTATTGGACGAAGCGGCGAATGAAAATGCGCCGTGACTGTGCGACTTACTGAAGTTCAAGAGATGCATGACGGTGTGTAGCAGACTGAGAGCGGCTATGAGTGTTCCCACTAACTTGTGCAGGTAGATGTGGTGGTCTAGAGGCAACACCGAGCTCCAGCCGCGGGTCCGCAGGAACGTTATGCACTGACGCAACATCAGCACCAGGATGAACATGCAGTTGAAGTTCAAACATTGCCCTAAACACAATCACTTATTATTCTTACTATTTTAAACAATGTTCTCAGATGAATTGACTCAAAGACAAAACTTTAAAATATTGAAAAATGTGTCTTACCATACGTTTTACTATAAGCAGCAGATAAATCAGAAATATATTATTTAGTAAAAGCATACAGTAGATTAAGTATACAAAAATGTATTTTACGAGAAAATAAAAACGTTTTGTTTCATTGAAACTGATGAAAAATAACAATTTACATTTTTCATGTACAGATGAAAAGATATTTAAAAAATATGTTCTGAATTATAATTTGAGATCAAATATGGAAAAAATGTGTTTTTTAAACCTGCATAATGAGTGGGCCGATATGAGTTTCACTATATGAATAATTTAAAAAATGTGCTGTGGCCAGCACACGACCTCTCGCCTAATTCTGCTTATTCTACTAACCTAATAAATAGTTTTACTTACATTTTAATAGTTTGATAATGTAAACCAAGATGTTATTCAAATTTTGTGTAGAAACAAATTTCATACGATCATGGACAACAAGATACTGAAATTTCATAAAAGTAGAATACAAATTGTATTTTATTTTATTGTTAAATATTACTAGATTTAGCAAATTGTATTTAAAATTAACTGTACCCATAGATAATTATATTTTCTTTTCTTTTTAATTGCAAAAATTGTCATAAATAAATAATATAGGTACCAATTTATTTAAGGAAAACTATATTAAGCTTCAAAAATTACTAGTTCCGGTTTGCGGATTTCTGCCAAAATCTTATCAGGTGTTAAGATCCTTATTAAAACCTTAAATATGAAATTTGTTTATTAGGTTTGATACCTTTTATCGTGGACGAAAAATCGTCAGTCCATACATCCATACGCACACACACACACACAAACACACACAGACATCATCGTGAAAATATTAAATTCGTATTGTAGAGACCCTGAAACGTGCTTATCCATCAAAAACTCATACTTGAAAATTTTGACCCATTTTGACCCATTTGACCTCTTATGCGAGAGATAAAAATATTGCGTTCAAAGATAAAATCAGCCAAATATATTAATCCATTTGTTCAAATTTATAATGACATCCTGGTATAATTGCGCCTCTATTTCACCAATTATATCGTCCTTTAGCTCTTGAATTGTTGCTGGCTATTGACATAGACCTTACTTTTGAAGTAACCCTAAAGAAAGAAGTCCAAGGTGTCTAATTGATCTATCCTGTCAGAAGGAGTGAGTGCGATAGATAGGTACAAAGCAACAATTGTTGAGTGAGACAGCAAGCTAGTGCGCAGTACGCTGTGCGCATGCTTGTGGCAAAAGACCAATCCTGATGATGCGCAAGTGTTTTGACAGATTTGTGCAAATGTCAAACTTTAAATTAATTTTTTTTACGATTTTATTAATTTGTTTCATGCCTGTTGCATACTAAATTGTTCAAATTGGGCAATGTCATTAAATTTAATTACATTTTTCCTCTATATTTCAAAAATTTAAAATAAGAAATGTCAAATTTCAACTAACCGCACTTTCTATTGTCAAAGCGTACTGCGCAGGGGTGCGTTCCAAAACCTTACCATGGAGCACAGAGTAAAGTATTGGAGTAAGAGTAGGTTATTCCAGGGTTTTGTGGGGTTTCGGAACGACGTAGAGTAGGAAATATTTTATGGTGATATAACCTATAACCACATTTATTTGATATACAAAATTGATCTTGCATCATGGATAATAGAAGGGTGTTAAGTGTTATAACTGCGAATATTTATGAATATTCGCGCCAATTTATAAATGTAGTCCTTCTAAGGTTTTCTAATATATTTATGAATATACCTTTATTTTCCAAAATCAACATTTATTATCTTCTTTTAGAATACAAATTACTTTATAATCGTTTGCATCAATTTGTGTGACTGATTCCAATTCGTTGTCCATTATAAATTAATAATAATAAGATATAAAATAAATTAATAATAAAAGAATTATTAGAATAGTCTCTAAATCTATGTATAATGATCACTGTAAACCTTTATTTTTAAAGCTAGGAATTATGAGTATTTATTCATTGTACCTGTATAATATAGCTTTGTTTGTCAGTAATAACTCTGAAAAATTTATAAAAAATGTAAACAATAATTATATCACTACAAGACAGGCCAATGATCTCACTGTTCCGAAACATAAATCTACTTTTTACGAAAAAGGGCCTGAATATATTAAAGTCTACAACAAATTGCCAGCCAATATTAAATGCAAACTTGGATCTAACGAGTTTAAATGTACACTAAAAACTTATTTTACATCCAATTGCTTTTACTCAATTAATGAATATCTTAATATGTAATACTTACTCTCTTATATTATTTTGTATTGTATGTATTTTATAATGTACTGACGATTCCGATAGGCTGCTTTGTACACCTTATTATGGAATAAAATAATATTATTATTATTATTATTATATTATGGAACAGACAATTTAGGTTTTAGTACTATTTGGCGCCAAAGTCACCAGAGTACGTTTGTACCCTCCTATTTTACAGGGTACGAACTCGAACAGTTTTGGAACACTTCAGAGATTCCACTGGAGATATACTAAAACCTTTTGGAACGACTTTGAGCATACTCTATACTCTGGAGTATGGTTTTGGAACGCACCCTAGCAGTTTTGCCGTCTTACTCACCACATGTTACTTTGTATCTATCGTACTCACTTCTTCTAACCGGAAGTCTAATGCCCAAGCATGCGCGTGCAACCGAAGTTCAACAGGATAAGTCAATTGTAAGATCCCGGCTGCCAATTGACCTCGCTGTTTCGCGAGATAATGTGTCCTGGGAATTTCTCGTGCAATAAAGCCATTGTTGCTTGTGCTGGCCACATCAGATTTTTTTATTCACTTGGTGAAACTCTTATTGGCCCACCCGTTGACAATACTTTGTAAATGTGCAAAGCTAGCTATTGAAGTTGTATTGCTCACCGCACGCTCTGGCTATGACGGTGTAGGCGGTGGCTCCCAGGGCGATGTACTGCGCGGCTCTGGAGACGAAGAGGCCGACGTTGATGGCCGTGAAGACGGCGAGGAACACCAGGTACACGTAGTTGTTCCTCCAGTACTGCCCCGTCAGTTGGTAGGGCCGCATGGTCTTCAGCCGCCCCCACCACGTAGGCACGGACGCTGGCACAGGAGGCACTAGCCATCTGGAACATGCATAGTGATACTTCAATGGGGATATACAAGCAACATATGGAAGTTATAGGAAAGTGATTTTGGTAATTTGATTACATTTTTATCGAAATGAAAATGTAACTCTTTTGAAACTAAATCGGCACTGAGAGCAATCCGTGAGTAGGTTTGTTTGTTTTAATACCGTTTTCACAGGTAATAATACGCATTAAAAAACGAGTAATTTTTGTGAGGATCTCAATCTAATACTGTTATACGTATGATATTGAATTTTTGTATGTAGATTAAGGAAGCATGCTAAAAGTGCGGTATCTTCAAAATATTTAATTAATGCAATTAGTTTGGCTTTAATAATTATGCGAAATTCGGCGAAATTTGTACAAGTTTAGATATAATTTATGGCAATTCTGTTGATAAAATTATAGTTTTATTGTTTTTCCGCCCTTTTTACATCTATGTTCTACTCATTTTATCTTTAAATTCAATGATAACTTTTATAGTTCATTCATGAGATCCTCACGAAATTCTAGTGTTTAATTTCTTTTTATCTCTAATTGTTGTCGGAACAATATATAGTTTGAATTTTTCAATTCAACAATGCTTTGTCGTTACTAATGTAAAATTTCAGATTTTTATTTTGAGCAATATAGCCAGAATCGTGAATTCTGATTCTTATTGCACTCAAGAAGTATAGCCCCTTAAGTCTCTATACTTGTTGCACGCAATATTACTGCAATAGAATCAGAACTAACGATTCTGGCTATATTGCTCAAAATCAAAATCTGATATTTACTTAATTTAAGTAATTACGAAGCATTATTTGATAATTCATACAATACATTATTGCGACAACAATTAGAGAAAATAAGAATTAATTTATGCATTTATTACAAATTATGGCCTTATTATTGCATATTTATTAATTTTGTTTTAAATTGTCGATTCCTTGCATAGTTCATGAGAGTGCTAAGAAAATATTTTTTGTCAAGAAAATTATATATCTGACGAAAAAAATAGTAAAAAAAAGCCCAAATTGACTATTTTTACTAATTTATTACTAAAATAATGTAGCGTCTTAAGGTCTTAAATTTCGTCGGTCACAAGCGTGCGTGATATCGATGTGAGGTGAGATTAAAGCAGTCAAATAATGGAAAATAAATCGTAGATTAGAGTTACAAATCATAGGTATCCATTGAAATTAAAATTTATACAGAAATGCAGTAGTATGACGTCAAAAATACAATAACTTTTTACCGTGCGTTTTCTCAATAATTATTTTTTTAAATAAATATCTCAAATATCAAAGAATAAAAATAAATCTACTGCTAATCCATTTTAGCGCGTTTTAGTATAACTTTAAATTCAATTATCATCGTTATTTCAACGGTTCCTATAAATTTAAATTTTTACCCAAATTCTACGACTTGTAATGAATGCTGTATAAGTCATGATTGGACAAGGGGTAAGAATAAAACGCTAATTATCGAAGAAATGCATAGATGGATGTAAACCCGCAGATTTACATTTAATTAAACTAAATAAAGAATCTAAGCCAAGCTATAGGGATTTAAAGCAGCGTTCTCGTGACAAAAATACTAGTAGCAAACCGAGTGTGCGATGATATAAAAGATAATAAGCAGATGTATAGGTATGTGTTCTTCACTCGAGTTTCCGGTCCATTTGTTAGTTATTAACAATTTATTGCAAAAAAAAACGCGATTTTTGTCTATTTTTGCTTGTAACTTTGAAACTAATGGAGCAATCGGAATGCCCCAATGAAATGATTTGTAGAGAATTAAAATATCTACAAAATGAGAGGTCGAACGTCTCAATCGGATAATTAGGTCCTGAAAAATTTAGGAAAAACCGGAAAATTAGGCGTTTTTTCGAAAATTCATAGCTCCGTCATTTTTTGAGCTCCGTCATTTCATTGGGGCATTCCGATTGCTCCATTAGTATCAAAGTTACAAGCAAAAATAGACAAAAATCGCGTTTTTACCTCTCGCCTCATATTTTATAAGAGAGGTATTGTAATGGGTCAAAATTTTCGAGTATGAGTTTTAACCGTTTATAACCAAATTTCATATTTAAGGTTTTAATAAGTATCTTAACACCGGATAAGATTTTGGTAGAAATCCGCAAACCGGAAGTAGTACTTTTAGAAGTTTGGAAAAGTTTTCCTTAAATATATTGGTACATTATTTATTTATGACAATTTTTGCAATTAAAAATAAAAGAAATTGTGATTATCTATGTGTACAGTTAATTATAAATACAAATTGCTGAATCTGGAAGTATTTAACAATAAAATAAAGTATAATTAATATTCTATTTTTTTGAAATTCCAGTATCTTGTTGTCCATGATATGAAATTTGTTTCTACATAAAATTTGAATTATTCAGTGACAGTACAGTTGACATCTTTTGCTTGCATATTGGTTTACATTATCGTTTACATATTACATGAACATGAAACTATTAAAATGTAAGTAAAACTATTTATTAGATTAGTAAAACAAGCAGAATTAAGCGAGAGGTCGTGTGGTGGCCACAGCAGATTTTTTTTGCAATAAATTGTTAATAACTAACAAATGGACCGGAAACTCGAGTGAAGAACACATACCTATACATCTGCCTATTATCTTTTATATCATCGCACACTCGGTTTGCTCTAGTCTTTATGTCAAGCAAAAATGCTATACAGCTTGGCCTAATCGTAACACGCTTCTTCAGTCCCAAGTGATCAGTTTTTGTGGGAACTGTGATTGAACTGAAGTAAATAAAGAACCCTGACACCGTTGTAGATTGTACCTGTCAATGGAGATGGTGAGGTTCTCGATGAGGCCGCCGTGCTTCTCGAGCTGGTGCTTGAGCGCCTCGAGGGTGATGGCGCCGCGGTGGCTGGCGTCCGCGTCCTCGAACATCGCCGACGTCAGCTCGCTCAGCTGATCGTCGCTGAACTGCATGCCGTTCTCCTCCATGCACGCGCGCAGCACGTGCTGCAGCTCACGGTGCTGGATTAGACCGTCGCCTACAACCAACCCAAGCTGTGCTTATAAGTCTATTACATTTATGTGAGCAGTTAGAATAAAGGGCAGGTATACAGGGTGTTCATTTTAAGTGGCGCACCATTGCTAACTCGAGAACTATAAGAGCTACGAAGTTGGTTAAATTAGCAAACAATTTCTATTTTATATTACTACGTTAATGAACGAAACAAGAATTTTTTTAGACCAGTGGTTCTCAAGCTACGGGGTGCAACTTTCTTATTTCATATGGCGACCTATTTTTTTATTTGCTTATTCGATTCAGTATTTTTTTCTGAATTCGACGAGATATTAGTTTCATATCTTTGCATAACAAAAACATAAGAAAAACGCTATTGAAAATTATGACAATTTAATTAAAATCTGATTGTTAAGAAAACAAATGAATATTTTGTTTCATATTAATTGTTAGTGAAAAAGATTCTGGTATACTACACTGATCAGACCAAATAAGGTCGAAACACGTGTCCGTAGTTACCACCACCCTACACCCTACTGAGTACTTGGTACCCTGAACCCTGAACTCATACACTCAGTAGCGGTCTTGATCTATTGATTAAAATCACAGAATCTTTTTCATTAACAAATATCAATTATTATGAAACAAATATTCAATTGTTTTCTTCCATAGCACTCTTGTAACAATCAGATTTTAATTAAATTATCATAATTTTCAATAGCGTTTTTCTCATGTTTTTGTTATGTTAGGGTATGAAACTAATATCTCGTTGGATTCAGAAAAAAAACTGAACCGAATAAGCGAATAAAAAAATAGACCCCCATATGAAATAAGAAAGTTGCACCCCGTAGCTTGAGAACCACTGGTCTAAATTTTTTTGTTACGTACAGTAAAGTAGTCATATAAAATAGAAATTGTTTGCTAATTTAACCAACTTCGTAGCTCTTATACTTCTCGAGATAGAAATGGTGCGCCACTTAAAATGAACACCCTGTATTTTAAACAAACACTATTATTATATTCAAAGAATTATTACATTCAAGGAAAGTTATAAACATCAATATAAACTATCTTCTTTCGCGTCTGTCGAACCACCATCTTCCACTCTTCAACTTCACTCGTCTTCTTGCCTCACTACTCTCTCTCACTCTCTGGCGGGAATTTTTCAATCCCACATTTATATTATAGGTTTATAAACTACATTCAAAGGCGCATTCATCTACATAAATAATGAACTTTTATTACTTCCTGTTTAACCAGATCAACTTCCTTATATTACATGGAACAACTCGTATATTTTTTAAAGATTTTGATTATACATAAAATTCTGAATACACCCATGTATAATAAGCTACTTGTTCGTAGTAAATAAGATAATAATTATAATATTACAGAAACAAATCGAATCATTCCTAGTTAGCTATGAAATAAATAGTAATAAACGTAAATAGAAAACCTCGTATATTTTTTAAGATTTTGATTTTACATAGAATATTACATGAACACCATGTATTCAAGAAAATGCAGGCTATTTTGAAAATTTACTATAAATAATATTGCAATTCCTTATTAAATTATTTACTTTTGTAAATAATTTAATAATATAACCTCATAACATAAACATGGAAATTAATTTTGCGAATTTAAAAAAATTCTTTCTGTTCCGTAATCTACACATGTCATACTACTTACCCTGAACAGTGTAGGTGTTTTAGCAGGCGCACACTGTGTAATATAGCACTAGCAGATTATTATAACTTGCGGCAAGAAAGTTCTATTTTAGATGCAAGTCCTTCATGCATAATTTCTTGCGTATATACCGGCATTGAAATTTCCGAATTACGGATGAAAAATTTGGTAAATACACAAACACTGTGACCAACTTTACAACTGTGTATTTCAGATAACTACCGGTCAGGCTGACTTACCATCAATGTCGTAGATCCGGAATAAGAACTTGATCTTATCATCGGGGCTTTGGCCAGCGAACTGGTGCATGGAATCTAAGAATTCTTGCAGTGATATGGACCCTGAGTTGTCTTTATCAAATATTTGAAACACTCGCTCTGTGAAGAACGGCTGCAATCGTAATTTGTTATTAGTTTTGTGCAGTTATGAATGTAAAGTTTCTTACGTTTTTTGATATGACAATTTTTTGGAAGTCTTCTCTTCGAATTTCTTTTTCATTTCCGACCGTTTGTCTGAAGAGTTGTTCGAGGGATTCTAAACTTTTTTTGTCGAATCCCGTGCGAGGCCTAAAAACATTTTTGTAAAATTATTTATACATTATAGTGGAATGCAATCATTTTTAGACCGATTCGTCGTAGTACAGTCAGAATCCCAATCCGTGCGACGGCTTTTGAGAGCCAAAGCGGCAACGGAGAGATTATTTTGCAACCAGGACTACATTCAAGACGATCAGAGTCAGCTTGAAGATTTAATTGCAAGTGTTTTACAATTTAACCCGTAATCACTAAAGATGTCATTTTAGATTGCGAAATTTGCAAAAATAGGTATAGACGTTTCAAATCTATTTAGGAGTCATAAAAAATAAGCAAATTATTCGTATGAATTAAGATTTTACTTTTTTGTACAGCATGAGTTTGGTAGATGGTGCTGGCAGTCTTTCTCTGTACGCGAAATTTAAATATTTTTTATTTATATTTTTAAAATTAATTATTTTACCATTTTAATACATCGCATGATTCTGTAGGAAATAATCAAAGATTAATAAAATAGATCAAAACTAAATAACAAAACACGTTAACCTCAAAATGAAGAATGAGAAAATTGACAAGTTGGTATATAACGAACTTTTGAGAATCTAAAAGAAAACAATAATATGTAAGAAATACTATAATATATGAATAATTATATGCGTATAGATTTATACAAGTAAAATGTGTAAGAAAGAGATAGCTTATTTAGTGAACGTGGTGGATAGAATTTATCTGATATGACGTGTCACTCTTATATGGATTTGAAACGTCTATATGGTATTGAAAATGAGATTTTTATCACTTATGAATCTATTATTGAGTCTAAACCATTGGTAAAATACAAATTTTATTGAAAAAAAGTTTTTTAGTAAATTGAGTAAGAAATTTGTTTGTGACGTCATTATTTTGTACAAATACGTCACATCACATAATATTATTAAATTTGCATTCATTATTTTTGGGCATATTGATAAAAATTTGTAAAAAAAAAAATTCAGATCCCATGTTTTCGTCACCACTATTGGGATATTGCACTACTAAGAGATGGCGCTGATCACCTGTGTGAAATTCTGAACAACGGTGCACTTTACTTTGGCTGTCATAAGCATAACATTGCAGTGTGTATTATTTAGTTGTATTTTTCTTCTGTATGGAGTTTTCATTATGTGTATGCTACCAATTTTGAAGGAATATTGTATGATGGTGCCTATTGTTGTAATTTTGGTAGTAAATTTGTTTTTATTTTGCATTTTAAGTACATTATTCAGCAAGTGGTTGTTAGGTTATCTACATAGTTTGGATTTTGTTTATTGTAGTATTTAATAATAGTTGTATATTAACGTCAATATTAGTTCCACTAACATTTATATTCATTTTAGTTTATATTTAATGTATTAATTCTATTATCTTTCTAGTTTAGTTGTGTACAAAAAATACCTACAATGACTCTTATCATATAAAGAATGCAATAAATAGTAAGTTAATTTATATTTATACAACAAATAAACTACAATGATCAAATTTTAAACTCAATACCTTTCGAAATATTTTCAAATATTAAACAAAATCGCTTTTAATCACTTAGTGTCCATACAACAACGTGCAAATCAGTCACAAGTGCACCGTTGTTTAAGTACAAAATTTTACCACTAGGTTCGCATTCTTATTGAAATATCCCAATACATTCTCATCATAAGAAGAATCAACGTCTAACCTTTTATCGTATTTAACACAACGTGTACTTTCAGCAATTAATTTTTGAACAGAACAACAAAAGGCGGATTTATTTCTGTTCCCAGTCAAAATAAGAATTGGCCCACGAAAACTTTTTTCACAAGATTAGGTTGAAAGTTTATCAAAAATACGATTTAATATTACACCAGAACAAAGTTGAATAGTTTTTTAGAGACTACTTTAGTTATTTTATGACTGTAAATGGATAATAAATGTGGACGAGATGAAAGAAGTGCGTCAGGATGACATGTCTCGACAATGAATGCTATAAATACCTGGTATTTGTAATATTGGATATGAACTCCATGACTTGTTGGGAAGACACGGAACCAGTGTTGTCTTGGTCCAACAATCGAAACAGTTTCTCAGCAATCTGTACAAGAATGTTTATTAACACAAAATTATTTTTGTTTAGAATTGAGAAACATGAGCAGGGCTGCAGGATGTGTTGAACTTACCCCCTTGGCATGGAAGATCTGCTGGAAATGCTCCGGAGTGATCGGACTGTCGCCGCACAAGACATAAGCGACACTTTCTATTTGTTCTGCAAAATCTACTTGTTTCTCATCGCTAAAACACAACAATAGTTCAGTTGGGAAACGTGCACAATATTTCAAACATTGTAATTATTGTATCCAAGTTGACAGAACACACAACTTAAAGTTAGGTTAACTGTCATAATGACGTTTCAGTGTGGCCAATGTGTCAAATTGAATTAAAGGTGCCAAACTGTAAAATATTGAACAAAAATAAAGTATAAGATCTAATTATGAAATGATTTTGAACAGTGTGTCACTATTAAATACGAATTTTCAATAAAATAATGTAATTCACTTCGAATTTGTAAAATATTTCATTGAAAAATGACACTGGTGGCAACACTGCTTATACTTGGATCTCTAGAGAGGGAACACTTACTTTCGTCACTACAAGATGTTTCACAACTAAAAATTAAAGGTAAACACTGCATAACGAGTCAAAAATATTTTTTTAAATTCACACTTGACTCTAAAAGACGTATACATGATCACTTCATCGAAATTTAATTTTAATTAATTTGTTTGTTTATAAGTCTTTTAAAATTTTTTGACAACCACGTGAGGCTTTAGCAACATAATTTTCTCTAAATAATGAAATAATATGAAGACTAAAATTGCACGTAAATATCAAGTAAATATTTAAAAAATATTTTCAAAGCATTTTTATTTTGCCTGATTTTTACTTTTCTATGCTTACACTACGAATGCAGTTTTTCAAGATTCGTAAATTAATTAAAAACGTATTTTTCGATTTAATTTATCACCAAACACCAAAAATATTAAAATATCGAAAAATATCGAAATAATAATTAAATTTAATTATAAAAGAAAGAATTTTGTGAAAATTTGTCTTCTTCTCTTTTTTAAGTTCTATTAACATAAAACATTAATTATTTTGTTGATTTGAATTTGTATAACAAAAAAAATTAAATTTAAAAATGAAAAACTAGTAGGTACACATTTTTTAATTCTGAAAAACATGTGTTCAAAACTGTAAAAATATGTTAACATTCTGTTTTTACATAGCGATATATCAATAAGTTTTGATTTTTAATACAAATTTATCATTTTTCGAGTATGGTGCATACGCCTATTGTGAAACACCTTGCATGACGCGAAAAAAAACTTACGATAATCGTTCCTTCAGGAATTCAATCCAATGATCCTGGTGCAGTTGATTATCCCGGTCTTGGTCGAACAGCTTGAATAGCAGGTCCAGGAATTCCTAAAAACAAAAAAATATATTAGGTACGTTACTTAATGTCCTGTAGGAATTTTTTTACACGATTATATCTCAAGATAGAAATTAATTTTTAAAATTTTATAAAAGCACATCTGTAGATCCATTCTTTCCCTATGAAATGTTTACAAAAACATTATCTTGAATATAATAATCTGACAGTTTACTCGCAACGAAAACACTTTTACAGTATTTTTCAACTTAAGAATGACTGCATAGCTAGTACGAGTTTCGGGCTGGGAAAGAGTGGAATAGAAAAATAAGTAAAATCGAGAGTATTCTAGGATTTCTGAAAAACCGTAGACTGGTTGCAGTCTCATAACAAGCGTTCGTGACAGGTAATGATATTTTGCATTGACGGCATCTTGTTAGAGTGAAATAAATGGCGCCTTTACGTTTTATAGTGTTGTATGTTTATGAAGATGTCCTTAGACCAGACTGCAGCACTTGTTACTGTTACAAGTGAACTATTTTATGCGCGTAGTTAGTTATTTACCTATTATGCTAATTTATTGTTAGATGAGTCCAACTTCTAGTAACATTTTGTATTTATTAAGTTACTAAAATAAACTAACAAGACAAAGATGGATAGCGAGCATGGGCGCGCAGATTATTTTGCCAAGAGGGTGGACATTTTTACTGTCCAAATAAATCAACTTTATCTGGAGTAAATCTAAAATAAATATAAACTCTTAGTAACACAATAGGCTACAACTGATTGCAACATAAATTCGTTACACTTGTTAAAAAAAGTAATAAATTCAAATTAAGAAGAAAAAATGAACAGTAACACAGGAGTGATCATAAAATGTTGCGCGCCCACGTCCAAAAATCAAATTAATCACAACACACAAACAGCTCATTAAAAACTAGAACTCTAGTAGGACATATAAATTACAACATATTAAAGATTATTTCACTAATTTCCATTTGAATTAATTATTATAATTTATTGATTGCTAAGGGCTGGTTTATAATGTATGTAACCGGTGACTTCTTCTGTATTCTGTATTTTTATTTCACTTGGTAACGAGTGGTTAGCTCAGCGGTAAAGGGGCCGCCTATAGCTAGCGGTCCCCAGTTCGATTCCCAGCGCAACCGACAATAATACCACTGGGTCCGAGTGGTTGGATTCCACTATAATAACATCTACTATCCTGTAATTGGGAGTTAATCCTGTAGGTTGGCTACCATCAAAATAAAAATAACTGTCAGATATGGATACGTTTGTTAAAAGTTACATAGTTGGATCTGCAATGTTTATATTGTAGCGAAATATAAAATACTCATCAAAATGTAAAAAAGATCAACAAATACGACTTGCTTGCTATTTGTTTGGAAAAGAGTGAAGTATGTAATTATACTGACTATTTCCTTCATTATATTTTAACCAATTAAAATGTACTATTTTTCATAAAAACCATAGAAACTATCTATAATAAACAACTATTCCAGTGCATATTTTTGAATATTTTTTGACAGATAGTTTAACCAATCATATTGCGTAATGATGACGTCAAATGACGTAATGCAACCAATAGAATAGAAAATGCAAAATGATGTATCTGACAACATAATTTTGTAGATTAGGTTTTATTTTGTTACGTCAGTAAAAAAAAATTAATTAATTTGTCATATGAAACGTCAAAAATGTTTAGCAAAATGAGTCGTTTTGGTAGTATTTTTAACAAGAAAAATATTCTTCCTAAATACCATTCGAGATAATAATTTTTTGAGAGAATTTTTGTCTATTCCACGGCAACTTATTGCAATTTCACTCCACAAAACATCATCTGACAATTCCCCTCAACTTCGTTTCGGGAAATTGATAGATGATGTTTTGTGTCGTGAAATTGTTAGAAATAAGTTGCCGTGGAAACGACAAAACAATTCTCAAAAAATTATCATCTCTTATGGTATTACCTACCCCTGAATATTTTGAGTATACGCATTCACCGTAACCATGACACAAAAAACAATAATAAATGTTTGTTTTTTTTTTCACCAAATGTCAATATATTTAAAATGAATTTAAAAAGTATGCTAATAAATAAAATTGTGTTAGGTATTTAAAATTGTTAAATTTGTTTTATTCATGAAATAGTCAATGCGTATACCACTCGATCATCAAAAATAATAGAAAATATGTTTACCTCCTGGTTCGACGTATTTCCGCAAAACACCTCTCGACCTCCGATCTATGGAAATACGTCTCATCAGTCGGCAGTATTTTCGATTATTTTCGAACCCTTGTGGTATACTCGTAATAACTGAGTATGGCTGACGTCAGTAAAATATTGTATTTGAATAAAATAATATGTTTGGTAATACACGAAGAGTTTACAAGTTAGATACTGAACTAATGTTTGCATACCATATTGTTACAGTTTAACATTTTTACCTTCCGCTTACCTGTAAAGGAAGGTATTGGAATCATGCAAAAAATCGGGTGGTGAATTTTTAGTGGATGAGCACGAATTAGGGTCCTTACAATTCATTTTTGATAGTTTCACGATGATGTCTGTGTGTATGTGTGTGTGTGTGTGTGTGTGTGTGTGTGTGTGTGTGTGTGTGTGTGTGTGGTCAAGGGGTGTTAGTCGCATAACTCAAATACGAATTACCCGAAAATTTTGATATTTGGTATTTAACATTTGTATATAAATTGAAAGAGCTCCTTAGATTTTGGTACAAATATCTTCATCGGAAGTGATATTTTTTGAAGATTGAAAAGGTTAATTGTCAAAATTGTATATAAATTTGGAAAAATATAGTATTTATTTGTAATAAGAATAAGAGGAAAAGTTATTTGCAACTTATGTTATAAAAAAATTGTCTTTATCTGGTAGCATTAAAGAACTGCAGTAAAATTTAAAAAATAAATTTATCAAATAAAACGTTGATATCTTGTAATCCATGATCGGTTGATTTTTGTTTCTGCGTAAAAAATATTGACAGGTGAGACGGGTGACAAGTTGGCATACTAGCGCTATATAAGTCCTAAGTAAGATATTAAATGTAGTAATTGAACGGAGGATGGCTTCAACACAGCAGAGTTTTCCTGTGAATGAATCTTTTTATTCAGGTGATGCAAATTTCTGTGTTTGAATATTTTATATTTTTATTTGTATATTTTAAATGGGCACCGGATTGTACGTATACATTTCTGTTTAAAGTCTAGATATGGCGGAAGGTTGTGTGATGGCCACGTCAGATTTTTTAGAGTTTGCAATATAGCGCCTATATTATAGTGATACTCTAGGAAGTTTTGTTAAAAGTTGGCGAACCTTACTATTACAGTAAACGTCTAATCCAGTGTCATTATGAACCAGCCTTCGCAGTTTAAAAGTAAATAAAGATATTTTCCCCAGCGCAGCGTACAATTACTAAAATTCATAATTTGCCTCGAAGTAATGTGATTTATTTACCGTCAAAGGAGTAACGAGAGACTTTTAGAGAATTCTGTTGTGCAAATACCGGACCATGACGAGCAAAACGACTTTAATAACGCCTTGTGGTAGTCGGAACGGCCGTTTAACTTGGTCAGGGTATAATTACCCCAACAGAACAACGTTGCTCTGGGTTATGTCTTATTCGCTTTATACAAATTGCAGTGGGTCTGCCTCTTCTTATCTAAATACGAAATTTAAAATCGTGACTGGTTTGAGTTGGAGGCACGGTTCAACAATAATTAGGTTTACGACTGGACACGATTTTCAGTGACAACCCCGGTCTGAACTTGTAATTAGTTCATAGGTGTCTCTACTGGTCACTGAATAGTATCTTTGAAATTTAATAATTTGTGCGTTATAGTGTAAAATATAAAGAACACGTAAGCTTATTATTATATTATGAAGTAACATGTAAATATTGCTGTGAAATAATGAAAAGTGTTTCAGAAAAACTGTCAATGTAATTTTAAGAGAACTGAGTACAAATCGACTTGTTCTATAAACTGAATAATGAATGCACTACAAGACTGTGTTCATATATTGCGAAATTATTTATTTATAACGACAATTTCCCTCGTAGAAAATGAAGATTTTCAAACACGTTTTGTCATACTATTTTCGATGCAAACGTAAATTATTAGTCCAGTCAAATTAGATCATATTTTGTCGTTTAGTGTAAAAAATTAGTAAAAAGCTGGATTTTGGTATACACCTTCCCAGTACCTTTATCAACAACATACTAAAAGTCTCAATCGATTGGACTGGAGCTATGTCCGCCATTTTGGAAAAATGGCCGCCGCCTATTGTTTTAAATGTTAATCTCGTAAATGATTAATATTATGAAAAAATCTGACGTGGCCATCACACAACCTTCCGCCAAATCTAGACTTATAAACATAAATGTATACGTATACAATCCGGTGTCCCTAAAATATACAAATAAAAATCTAAAATATTCAAACATAGAAATTTGCATCACCTGAATCAAAAGATTCGTTCACAGGCAAACTCTTCTGTGTTGAAGCCATCCTCCGTTGAATTACTACATTTAATATCTTACTTATGACTTATATGGCGCTAGTATGTCAACTTGTCACCCGTCTCACCTGTCAATATTTTTTACGCACAAACAAAAATCAACCGAACATGGATCACAAGATTTCAACGTTTTATCTGATAAATTTATTTTTTAAATTTTACTGCAGTTCTTTAATGCTACCAGATAAAGACAATTTTTTTTATAACGTAAGTTGCAAATAACTTTGCCTCTTATTCTTATTAAAAATAAATATTATATTTATCAAAATTTATATACATTTTTGACAATTATCTTGTTCAATCTTCAAAAAATATCACTTCCGGTGAAGATATTTGTACCAAAATCTGATGTGCTCTTCCTATTTGTATACAATTGTAAAATACCAACTATCAAATTTTTTGGGTAATTCGTATTTGAGTTATGCGACATCCGGCATCGGCCCGGACCACACACATACACACACACACACGCACACACATACACACATACATACAGACATCATCGAGAAACTATCAAAAATGAGTTGTAAGGACCCTAATTCGTGCTCATCCACTTAAAACTCACAACCCGATTTTTTGCATGATTCCAATACCTTCCTTTACAGGTAAGCGGAATTTAAAAACAGTTAATAACAAATTGTAGACCAAAGCTATAAAATGGTATAGTACATATTTTTTTTTATGAAGGTGGTACCTACAGTTTTCGAGAAAATCGTGAAAATATATTTTGAAAAAAAACTATAAATTTTGATCAAGTAGTAGTTTATGTCCCATCATAAGGAAACGGCTGTAATTTTTTTATGAATAAAAATATGAATTTCCGATTTGAGAATCAAATTTCCTGAATACTCGTTTTTCTTCTATGAGTAAAATTATTTTCAAATTTTCTGACGCACGGCTTTAGTCATTATTTAAGGATATAGTCAAATACGACGTTTTATCTACGACTACGACCTCTCGCATGTCAATGTTTTTGTACAAATGTCAAATTTTGGAACCTTTCTTGTTTTTCTTTATTTCGACTTTTTCTTGAGACATTTTAGATGAAATCTAGACTTGTGGCACATCATTGGATTCAGAACCGAACGTAGAATTCAAATACGTAAAAATATATAGGGTGTTCTATTTGAAATAAGAAAGTTGATGTCATTTCCGGTTTAACCGGAACTGATATTTTTGTAAATAATATATATTTTGATGTCTCCTTACACCTAATTTACTTGTATAAAATTTTATAGCGATTACTTTATTAACAAAAAAGTTATTTAGTTTTTTGGGACAGCCGGTTTTTTAATCGTAACGAAAAAGTGTTGATACTATGTTATCGGTCCAATTAAAACACGGTATCAGATGTGTAGGTTTGGTGTAGTAATGAGTTCCAAGTCTTAAGCATCATCGGTTACATCGTTTACATGATCCCAGGCCACTAAGAGGAATTTATATGAATTGTAATGACGTTAGTAACACGCAGCGCTTAGACGTGAAGTTAGCGCTTGTTATTTATGTGCTCCAGTTTTAATGAGCTCGGGCTGGGCTTTTGATTTATTTCGGGTTTCATCAGTGGGCGACGACTGCTGTTGATCAGAGTAGAGTCCTCATTTCACTTAAATTAAAATGCATAACAATCAAAATCAGTATAATAATCAACAACAAACGATTACAACAATAAAACAGTTGTGCCTTTTTCAAATTTTAATTAAAATATCTGATATGACCAACACGCAACCTCCCGCCATATCTAGACTTACGAGTATAAAGATATAAATTTATACGTACAATCCGGTGCCTATTTAATATATACAAATAAATATCTAAAATATTCAAACACAGAAATTTGCATCACCTGAATCAAAACATTTATTCACATGAAATCTTTTTGCACCGCTTCCACTTAAATTTTAAGTTTTCCTTAAATAAACAATATTGAATCAGAATCAAATTGTCAGGCGTAGAAATAATATTTCTGTCATGAGTTCGATTCGATATTTTTAAGTGACACTTAAAATTTCAGTGGAAATGGTGCAAATTGCCATTAATGGATTAATGTTTTATTTATGACTTATATGACGTTAGTGCCAACGTGTCACCCAATATTTTCTACGCAGAAACTAAAATTAATGCTACCAGATAAAGACAATTTTTTATAACGTAGTGACAAACTCGGTGGCAAATAACTTTTCCTCTTATTCTTCTTACAAATAAATACTATATCATACAAAATAGAAATTTTTGACAATTAACCTTTTCAATCTTCAAAAAATATCAGTTCCGGTAAAGTTATTTGTAGCAAAATCTAATGAGCTCTTTCCATTTATATACAAATGTTAAATACCAAACATCAAAATTTTTGGGTAATTCGTATTTGAGTTGTCCGACTGACAGAAATCCGGTCCTGACCAAATACCTATACACATACATACATGCAGACATCATCGTGAAACTATCAAAAATGAGTTGTAAGGCCTTTAATTCGTGCTCATCCACTAAAAATTCATAAAAATTTTCAATTTACACGGTTATATATAAAAATTTATTATTAAAATCATCTGTAGATCCATTCTGTCTCTATTAAAAATGTTTATAAAAACATTACCTTCAAGTCAATAATAAACTGACAATTTACTCGCAACGAAAACACTGTTACAGTATTTTTCAACTCTAAAATGACATGGCATTTCCAGGATGCGGTAAAGTACGAATTTCGGTCTGGTTTTAGGCAGTAGTGAAATAGAAAAAATCGAGAGTATTCTAGGAATTCGGAAAAAGTTTTATTAACAATTCGGCTACGTATGTAACATGAAGAAATCGGATGTTCCACGTCAACAGTGACACAGTTTTCGAAAGAATAATTTAAGAAAAGATTAAAAATAATTATATATTTCCTCTTACAAAATCAAGTGGCTATAGCCATAGGCTATCAATGATAATGTACCGGATTAAACGTCTCATAATAATAAAGAGTTTCATATTTCAACATTCACTTCACTGGATACTAAACAACTTAACCGCAGACAATCAATTATTTAATTTGATCTGAACTTACATCAATTTAATTTAAAAGGTGACAAATTACATTTCCTAATTTCTGATATTTAATTAGCCATTATCAAGCCCCATTCACATAAGCATTTAGTTTTAAAGTATACATTTATGTTATACGTTTAAGAAAGTTTGAATACATATACCTAACTAAATATGAACATTCACAGTGCTTAAAAGTAGGAAGTGTGAATGTTCGTATTTAGTTAGTTAGTAAACATAAATACAAATCTTATTACTAAATGTGAATGAAGCTTTAGCTTCATTAAATATAAATAAAATGCAAGAAAATTCTATATATTCAAACAATTTCGCATGTACCAATTTATGTGCTGAAGCAGTGTATAATTACAAAATAAAAGCAAGTGTACAAGATAAATATATTAATTAATTTAATTAATATTTAGCAAAACATATATTATGTATATTATAATCCCAGTGCCGTAATGAATAGCAAGAATGCGCCTGCATTTTCTAGTATTTAATAAACGTCCGAGCTAATAGAACGTTAGCAGGGGGCTAGTGCAGCGCTAATGAAGGTATTAAGAAGTGTATTCATGATAAATGGCGACAAATGTTTCCGTTGCTTATTACATTCATCATAACTGCAGTGTTCGTTACATTTCATATAATTATTAAATTAACAACTACGCTTTTTATATCAGTTAGGTACACACATGGTTCAAAAATAATTAAGTTTACCAACATGAGTCGCTAGGTGTCTCTGGCTGTATCAGGTGATATTGACACTGACTTAATAGTCCAGTTAGGAGAGGTTTTGACTGAAAACTAATACATAACCAAGTGAGCATACCGAGGTGGAGCTAAATTTTTTTGTTTCTGTATGTTCTTAACTACTCACATGCCAAATTTCATTTGGTTATGTATTAGTCTTGGGTTTCAATCAATTTTTGACTCTCCTGACTGGACTATAAATGTAAAATACACTTTAACACTGTAAAATAGTAATTAAAATTGTAATTTTGATATATCTAAGCGGCTATGTTCCATAATTTAGCTTTAGATCGAGAATATTATGACAATACCTGTTTGAAAATCCTACATTTGTCTTGTATGTTTGTTTGACCGCACAAAACTGAAAAACTACTGAACCGATTGAGATAATTTTTTTAAATAACTAAGTATCTTTCCCCGTAGGTTTTAGGCTATTTAAATCTTAGTCCGCCATTTTGAAAACAAAATGGCAACCATATATTTGATCAATTTGCAAAAATTGAAATTTATAGTTATGTCTGTTATTCTAATGAAACATAAGATAACTTTTAGTAAGCCATCTTGAAAAAAAAATGGCGACCAGCTATGTCAGACACTACTTAACCAAAAATACTGAACCAATTGAGATGAATCTTTAATTATACAGGGTGTTTCCATTAAAACAACCAGCGCTTTTTTGAACGAACTAATGACTTTATATAAACATGTTATACACAAAAATTACCAAAAAAGGGGCTTCATTTAATAGGAATAACAAACAACAAATTCAACCAGTGGTTTGCATTTGTTTATTGCATAGCCTACTTCAATATTGTGAAATTATTTCTAATTTTTACTATTACCATTTTTCTCAAAATACTTGTTATACAACCCCATGTCATATTTTTACCTCTCGCCACTCATATCTGGTAAGAGAGGTATTGTAATCATGCTAAAATTTCGATAGTGAGTTTTTAATGGATAAGCACGTTTTGAGGTCCCTAGAACACGATAATATTCTAACACCTTAGATTAGATCTGATTAGATTTTGGTGTTGATCGTGCAACCGGAAGTGGTAGTTTCTTGAAGATCTGAAGAGTTTTTCTGGAATATCCTCAAAATGTATGAATTAATAGGAATTTTTTTAATAACACTGTATGCTAAATGTTACTGTCTACAATATATATTCAAAACGTTCGTTGTTTCTATGTAGCACCATTTTCCAATTACAAGAAGTGAAAAATTTGACAAATTTGTTACAATTTTGATTTATCTGCCTACCTATGGAAACAAAAAATAAAATATTTGAGTGTTAATGTCATATAAATGTTTGACTTTTTGACAAATTGGAATGGAAAGTATGAAATGTTATTTATTATTTATAAGGTCATAATAAACTTTAAAAATATTATAAAAACTACAATTCCCGAATTCCCTTCTACAATGGTTATATTTGTGAGTAAAGTAGGTACCTTCATACACATTTAGTAAAATAGTAGAGTATGGCGAGAGGTCATGTGTTGGCCACATCGGATTTTTTATATTGTTGAATCAGAAAAAAATTCTGTATCTAATGCACTAAAAATTTATATAGGTTACCATTTAAAAAAATAAAATTTTATTTTGCTGTTTGAGAACCACTGGTTTAATTTTTTGTTTGTTATTCCTATTAAATGAGGCTCCTTTGCTGGTAATTTTTTTCTTTCTCTAAAGTCATTAGTTCGCCCAAAAAAAGGAAACACTGTATAATACTAAGTACAACGCACAAATTATTAAATTTCAGTAATACTACTCAGTGACAGTAAATGGCAGAATGTACTCATATAACTTGTGACCATCAGAGACACCTAGGAACACCTATGAACTAGTTACAACTTCTGACCGGGGTTGTCAATGAAAAACTTGGCCAGTTGGTGAACCTAATTATTCTTTATCCGTGGGTAAACATCATTAAATAAAATTGGCGCCGTTAAATTGAATCTTCAGTGAGTCTTGGAAAAGAAGAATTTTTAATTAATTGCTAGCTTCAAAACACTGAATTTTTTCCAGGGTTAAGAAATCTATGTGTAATGTTTATGTGTTAAATGTTCTGAGTTTTGGTAACACATTTAAGATGAAGCGATAAGAAAGTAAAATAGGTTTGGTAACAAATTTATATCTTAATTTTGCATAATTATCAATGGAAATCTTGAATACATTAGCGAGCAGTTAATGAGGAATGTAAGCTAATGAATTATAATTAAAAATTAATGAATTAGCTACAGTTAGAAGCCATTACATAAACAATCTTATAGTGAGAGAGTGAAATAATTTAGTTGGAATTCGCAATTTTTGCTTGTGTCAGAGTAGTGTGTGGTCCGCTTCCTTGACGTGTGCAGTTAATATACGTCCAGTGCTGCCAATGTCACGCTCGGGGAAATGCTAATTTCCCTAGTGACGTTCAGTGCGGCTTGAATTTCATTAATAACAACAACTCACATTCATTATGCAATGTTTTCTTATTACAACTTCAAATAATGACAATAATTAATTCTGCCGGCCTAACACAAAAGATTTTTTTTATTTCGTGATTTTTATACGTCATAATTTGATTTAAAATAATGGCTTTTTTCTATAACTACTAGTGCCACGTCAGCGACACTTTAAAACTTTTACATAGCTCATTTTGCATGAACTTTCTGCATAAATTTCAATGTTACACAATGAAAATTATGTACATTCCTATAATTGCCCTATTCTAAAAATTATGCCCGTAATAATTAGAGTGCGTATTATATGCAGGAAATTATGATTAAAATATGCATGCAATATGCATTGAAATAAGGCCAAAATATGCTCCATATATGTACAAAATTAAACAAATATGCAATATTTTACAAATATATACAGATAATGCAACATAATTTTATTCATTTTTACTAATAGATAATTCATTTTTATAAATCAGAAAAAAACTACATTTTGTCCGCAATGCACAAGAATATCATAAAATAAACAAAACAACGTATAACTTCTAGAATACGACTTGTGTACCACCTACCGACCTACCTTTAAAATAAATGTAAAAATTACTGTGGTATCAAATTTGAGCGATTATAAATTTTATACATTTAAATTTTTTTTTTAAATTGAAATTTTGAATTAAAAGGTACAAAATATGCAGTTATAGATTTATAATAAATTATGTAAAAAATATTGAAAATATATTTGCATATTTTACAACATATTTTGATTTATTTTTGTATGAAATGCAAACATTTGTAAAAAAATACCAATTTGCATAATAATACAATATATGCAAATGCATATAATTCATTTTACATAAAATTCATTGCATTCACTTCTACTGCAAATTATATTTATTTGCAGGTATTCCTATTTAGCATAACGTAATCCGGCAAATCTAATGATTCTATTGATATATTATTTATGCCTATTGCTTGTTCCTTTGCAGAAATTTATGCAGATAAAGTGCACAAAAATGACTGTCTGAAAACGGTTAAGATTTGAAGTATATGTTTGCTTTTAGTGCATGAAGCATGCACATTGTAGTGTATTTAACACTCATGCACACAAACGTACGTACACACACTTGAGCTGTGTTGTATTCACAGCAGACATACAAACATCAATCAATTAGTGTTTGGCATGTTTCGCTTCGTGTCAAACAGGTTTATATTATGCGTGTTGTTCAGATCAAATGTAAATGATATGCCTTCAAAATCAACATGAATTTTCTACTACAGCTACTTATGAAATAAAGCAAACATTAAACGCTGTGTTGTATAATAGGCTACATAATAATGTCTCGTGCTGCCCACATCAGAGTTTTCCAGATACTTTTGAAAAGCACATGGTTTTATAGAAAAATTAATTTGTTATTTACAATTAAATAAGTTATAGAAATAATACGCGAGAAATATTTAATTTATATCTTATATTAAATGCATTTTTAATCACGAATTGTAAACGTCACTAAATAACATTTATCAAACTAATTCATTTTTGTCTTCCGCCATACCTGTAAAGGAAGGTATTGACTATTGAAATCATGCTAAAAATCAGTTAGTGAGTTTTAAGTGGATAAGCATGAATTATTATTTTTGACAGTTTTGCGATGATGTCTGTATGTATGTACCTATGTTCCATTCATTACATAGCACAGATACGAATCATCCAAAAATGTTGATATTTGGTATTTTACATTTGTATATAGGGTGGGCCAACTAGTGGTTTCTTTTTAAATCATAGGTTATTTTGACACTGACAGCTTTTTCCCACTCGAAATCTTGATAGAAAGTAAGTTTCATACCTCCGCGGTACGAAATGAGTCGCTTTAGGCTTGAGCAACGTTGGAAAATATTGCAAACTTATTTCCAAAGTGAGTGCTGTGTAGCCCAAACAGTGCGTTTGTTGAAAAGAAGATTTTTACAGAGCCATGGTATGCGACTTTTTTTTTTTACTGAAATTCGACTGAAATTGAAGACATGGATTTGGACTACCTCATGCAGGATGGCACGCCATGCCACACAGCCCATGCCACAATCGATCTTTTCGGCACCAAATTCCCAAATCATGTTATCATCCGTCTTGGCGATGTCAATTGGCTGCCTCGGACCTGCGATTTGACCCCTCTTTTGTGGGGAACCGTGAAGGACCGATGTTATGCTAACAATCCAGAAACGATTCAGGCCAATATCATCCGAGCAATCCGTGAGCTACAGCCCGAAACAATCAACCAGGTCTTGGAAAATTGGGTGACAGAATGCTCTACTGTGAAGCCAGCCGAGGCAGCCACTTGAACGAAGTTGTGTTCCATAATAAATGGGAATGTTTGCTCTTACTAATGAAGCCATAATACATGGAAAAAAATTAATTTTGTTCATTTTATTGCATTTTCAAAAAAAACTTGTATTTGGCCCACCCTATACAAATTGAAAGAGCTCATTAGATTTTGGTATAAATATCTTCACCGGAAATGGTACATTCTTCCAGAATGTTACAATTGATGGATTAGTATTTCTTTTTAATGAGAATAAGAGGAATTATTATTTGCTACATACTTTATAAGACAGGTTTTTTTTATCTGGTTGCATTAAAGAATTATACTAAAATTTCAAAATTAAGTTTATTATATAAAACGCTTATTAAATTTTGTAGTCCATAATCGGCTAATATTTGTTTCTGAATAAAAACTAAACAATCAATATGAGACCACAGTCGACTATATAGCTTTGTTAACTAACTTAACTACGGAAAAATTTAAAAAATAACAATGTTTTTCCTTATAACAGATTTGAAGTAGAGAGCGGGCATATGAAACTAAAATGAAATATTATACATGCTAGGAGTGTTTTTATTAATGAGTTGCAACTTTCTTAAAACGAAATTTCGAATCTCTGACTGTCTTCGTCAATAGAGACAACTTCGAAACACTTAACAGAATTTATCAGCGGCGCTTTTGATAAGCTTGTAAGTTATTAATTTCTATCAAAATATGATAACAGCGTTTTGTTATTATAATTTCTGAATAAATTAAACATTTAATTTAGGAGTTGATGGACAAGTTTTCTTGATGAAATAAATTAGTTGCTTATTTTCATAATTAATTCTTCTTATAAAGTATTGACACACAACAGTGTAAAAAATTCAAATCTTGATTTAGAATTAAATACAACTCCATATAAAGAGCTTCTGTAATAATACTCTACTACCATCATTGATTTTATCGTTAACTCCTTATGGTTGTTCTGGATTAGAGTACACCACAGGAAAGGTTTTTGTGATTGAACTGATCTTGAACCAGCAATCAATATAAATACCAAAATATTTGTTCTTTTTTTGTCGTACTAAAATGATAAAGAAATTATTTATATCTTGTCAGTCTGAAAAACTTAAATCAATTCGTTCACCTTCGACGTGAAATTTATTAAGTTGTATTGTATAGAAATAATAACAAAAGAAATAGGTACCCACAAAAAAACCTGATGTGGCCAGCACATGACCTCTCGCCTAATTTTTTTTGTAATATGTAAACGATAATGTAAACCAAGATGAAAAAGATGTCAACTGTACTGTCACTATGTCATAAATAATAATTTGATATAGAAATAAGTTTCATATGATCATGGAATTTCAAAAAAGTAGAATATTTTATTGTTAAATACTACCAGATTCAGAAAATTGTATTTAAAATTAACTGTACTCATAGAAAATGATATTTTATTTTATATTAATTGCAAAAATTGTCATAAACAAGTAATGTACCAATTTATTTAAGGAAAACTATATCAAGTTTCAAAAAGTACTCTTTCCGGTTTACGGATATCTACCAAAATCTTATCCGGTGTTAAGATCCTTATTAAAACCTTAAATATAAAATTTAGTTATTAATGGTTTGATACTTTTTAAGTTATCGTGGACGAAAAATCGTCACATACGTCCACACAGACATCATGGTAAAAATAGTAAATTCGTATTGTAGAGACTCTGAAACGTGTTTATTCACCAAAACTCATACTCGAAAATTTTGACTCATTACAATACCTCTCTTATAGAATATAGGGCGAAAAATAAAAACTTTTCATCTTATTTTCACATTCTATAATAATAATAATAATAGTTACAGTTTTCAAATATATTTTGAAATAATTTTTTTGAAATTCGCAATTTCAATTTTAATTTTCGTATGGAATTTCATAAATTTACTATTCTTGCTATTGAAAAATTAACCAATTTTGAAAATAATTCTTCTTGTTCCATAATCAGTACTATGATGCCATTAAAAAATTCACACGAAGTTGTGTAATTTCTGCAGTGAACGCCAATTTTGATGTCAGCAACATTATCGAAAATAAGTTTGCATGAATAATAATTATTATAATATCCCAAAATTTGTATTTATCCTGTACGATAATTAAAATGCAAATAAAATTAAGGTGTATAGAACAACAAGGTAGCTCATTAACGTTGTGATATGTGGAGCAGATGCGCTGCGCTGCACTGGGCTGACGGCTGATCATTATGTACCTACCTACATCATAAGTAATTTATGTAAAACGACGATGAAGATTGGGAAGAAATTATACGAAGATTGAGCGCTGAATAACGGACAACTGTTTGTTTTAGCTTCATGATGTTCACACTGCAATCCAAGTTACTTCAACACAACTCTAAAGTCACACTCATGTTGTCTTAAGAGGCCCGTGTAACACCCAAAATCCAGCATAAAATGTACTAACGTAGCGAGTGTTTTGTAGCCCTTACAAGAATGGTTTCAACAAGGATTTAATAGAGAAAGAATGGATCTACAGATGTGCCTTTATAAGATTTTGATTTAAAAAATTTACATGAATATAAAAATTCCGAAAAATTAAAAAAAAAACCTATTTATGCAAACTTTACACGGTTATATCTCATGATAGAAATTAATTTTTAAAATTATTTGAAAAAGGCACATCTGTAGATTCATTATTTCTCTATTAAAAGTCATTAATAATCTGACTCACAACGAAAATACTTTTATACTATTTTTCAACTTCAAAATGACATTTCATAGCTAGGATGCGAAATGTGGAATAGAAAAAAAAGTATTCTACAAACTCGAAAAAAACGTAGACGAGCCGCTTAAGACGATCCTCTACCGTGCCAGAAAACAGCCAAATCTACAATCTACTTACAAAATGCAAAATGCAGATATGTTCATTTGAATTTTGACAATTTTTGATATTTTTCGAACACAAATACGAGTATCTTCTATTTTAAAACGAATTTAAAAATTGGATTGGTTATTTCGCCAAGCTTTGTTCACAACATATTAAAATTTAAAATTATTTCACTTATAAATAAAAGCTGTGCATTGGCGCGCAAAACCTTTTTTTACAAATATTGCACCTTAAGGTGCAAAACAGTCAAAAACGTTGATGCCGCACGCTATTCTATAGCGTTTATTGTTTTGTTAAACATAAAATAAAAATTATTTTCACACCCATATTCGTAAAAAAAACTGCAATATTTATACTGTACTTACAGCTTTTATATACAAGTAAATTAACTTCAAATTTTAATATGCTGTCAACAAAGTTTGGATCTGCAAAAAAAACCATCGAATTTTTGAAATTCGTTTTAAAATAGAAGATATTTGTGTTCAAAAATGAGAAAAGTTGTCAAAGTTCAAATTAACATATTTCGATTTTAAGTATTTTGCATTTTGAACAATATCTTTAGATTATTATATTAACAAAACAATAAACGCTGTGGAGTGGCGCGCGAAATCCATGTTTTGGCTGTTTTCTGGCGCGGTAGAGCATCGTCCTAAAACTGAAAATAATTACCGACTCATTTGCATTTGAAACTTTCGCCTTCGCGTCGGTCATTATTCACTTACGTTGACTTGAAATCTATAAGTCAAGTTGAAAACGTTTAGTGTTGAGAAAAACTTCAGAATGAAGAATGAAAAATTAATTTACATGATGAGGTTTTCAGTTTGGAGATTTGATTTATGAAGCATAAAATTTTAATTACTTGTCTTTGGGTTGTGGGTAGGTTATTAAATTTTAAATGAGGCATATTATTCCTATTTTATTACTCATAAATTAATAATTTTCTTATGACTACCAAATATTTTTAATACTTTCAAATATCTACCAAAAAAATATTGTAAACGTCAAAATTCGACATAACCTATAAATACTATAATACATTTAATGGCCAGTTGCACCGCTTCCACTTAAATATTAAGTTTTCCTGAAATGAACAATATCGAATCAAAATCACATTGTCAAACGTAGAAATAACATTGCTGTCATTAATTCGATTAGACGTTTTTCATTTAAGTGACACTTAAAATTTAAGTGAAGGCGGTGCAAATGGCCATTAAATAATTATTTACACCATTTTGCAATGAAATTACATAACTACATTGGACACAAAACAATTATCTGTGTATAGGTCAAAATTTGACATTGACATATCTGTCAAAAATAATTGTTAATTTCCTATTTTTCTTCAAATATCTTAACACCAAACAGGAAATTTAGTAATTTCTAGTACAAAATGTTGGTGACGTCAAATTTGATTAAATTTACATGAATTTTAAAAATCTGATGTGGCCAGCACACAACCTTCCGCCTTATCTAGAAAATTTTGAACAAAAATGTACAATATATGATTACTTACATTACGTATTTCATTTAATGTCAATATTTTGTAAAATGTTGAAGGAAAAAAGAGCTTTAAATGAGTTCTCAGAATTTTTTGCTTTTTAAAATGATATGGCGTTACATTTATTATTGTAAATTACGTATTGAAAGTGCCTATATTGTAGAATTTTGAAATTTTTTCAACGAAATGATATGAAGATTTTAATCTGACGTGTAAGGGTGAAATCAATTTAATGGATACAGTTTCGCACTTTAGACAACAGGTGTAAGAATTGAATTGTCATGACGTCATGAGACTGCAGAAACAACTACAAATTTGCTTGTCATCTTATGCATTAAATTAAAATAAATAAACTGTAATTAACTTACACCTTTTGGGAAATAAAACAAATTAAAATTGATGTGTCCAGCACAAGACCTTTCTCGTAATTCTGCGCGTTCTACTAATCTAAAAAATAAATTATTTATAAATTAAATTTAATAGTTCCATGTACATGTAATATGTAAACGATAGTGTAATCCAAGATGCAGAAGATGTGTACTCTACTATTAACTGTCATAATAATTTTAATTTGATACCACAAAAATTATATGTACCCATAGAAATTATATTATCTTTTATATTTATAGTGGGATTCTGTGAAAATCTGTAGTTGCTACAGATCTATAAAACTGTAAATATCAAACAAAATCGCAATGAAATTTATAATCATATGAACATTTTTATATTTGTCAACAAACATTAATATGATTTTGTTCAATATTTAAAGATTTACATATTTGTAAAACTTACATATTTGCACAGAATCCCACCATTAATAATTGCAAAAATTGTCATAAATATATTATGTATCAAGTTATTTAAAGAAAACTATTATATCAAATAAAATACTACTACTACTACAAAATACAATTTTTTGTAAAAAAGACACTTTTGAAAAGCAAACAGTTTTATAGAAAAATGTATTATTTTGACAGCTGTCATTTAGTGACATTTACATTTCCAGATTAAAATTATGTATCAAGTAAAGAAACTATTATATCAAATAAAATACTACTACTATTACAAAATACAATTTTTTGTAAAAAAGACACTTTTGAAAAGCAAACAGTTTTATAGAAAAATGTATTATTTTGACAGCTGTCATTTAGTGACATTTACATTTCCAGATTAAAATTATGTATCAAGTAAAGAAAACTGTTATATCAAATAAAATATTTACTCTTACTACAAAATACTTACATTTTTTTTGTAATAAAGACACTTTTGAAATGCAAATCGTTATATAGAAAATCGGTAGAGAATGTCTTATTTTTTGTAACTTATAAAAATGCATTTTAATATCGAATTGTAAATATTACTAAATGACACCTGTCAAACGAAATAAGTTTTATATAAAACGATTTGCATTTCAAAAGTATCTTTATTACAAAAATTTAAAAAAAATTTCATCCTCTTTTATTTTGTTAACCAGAACCACAATTAAATTTTTTGCTTAAAACAAATCCAGGAAAAAGCTTTTAAAATTTGCTACACTTTATCTGAAACATCCTGTATATAATGAGGCGGGAGGTAAAGATTTGTTAGTAAATGAATGCAAACACGATAAATCAGACTATAACATGAATGCATGTGAAGATCCGGGAGAACTCAATTTATTAAATGAAATTTATAGTGTTGTTGAAACATCAAATTCATTTGCTAACCAGTAATATGGAATATTATATAATTTATAGTTGAGTGTTGTGGTTCGCGTGTGTAGTGTTATGAATTGAATATTTCATGGTCTGGTGACAACAAGAATCAAGCGTGCGTGACTGCACGTGCGAAACGTTATCTTACGAGAAATTCATACAAATGTTGTTTGTTTACCGTCAATTTGACACGTCTATCGTTCTTGACGAACCGAGATTTTATTTAGCGGCAAATATCATTTTGTTACCTTTCTTCATTTTCGTTATTTCGACTTTTTCTTGAAATATTTTGTATGCAATCTGGACTTGTGATACATCATTGGATTCAGAATTGTACGTAGAATTCAAATATATAGGGTGTTTTATTTGAAATAAAAAGTTGATGTCATTTCCGGTTTAACCGGAATTCAATTCCTTGACAACGAGATTAAATATGAAAAATAATCCCTTGGGATCAAATTAAGAACCTTAGTCCCTAAAAATAAAGACTAAAGGAAGTGCAAAAATGTTATTTAGCGCCATGGAAACCACTTCGTTAAATGATGTTTTTCTTCAACCGTCTTAAAAGTTGGTTCTTTTAATACTGTTTTTAGTATTAAAAGTTGACGTTTTTGTTATTAATAAAAAAATGTAACTGTTGCTAGGTAACACTTTTAATCCTAGGCTTAAAAGTACTTTTAATCCTAAGCTTAAAAGTAGATTCTGTATTTCTACTAGAATCTTGGGAGCGTAATATTTCTTGAGCTTGATTATTTATTATTATTTTTCTACTGGTATTATCATCACGAATGGAGGATATTATAGTGCTAGGTTCATCGAACCGTAATATTTTTTTAGCAGTGTACCATGTATGTTTACCAGTAAAGCTGATTTGACGTCTTCAATAACATCAATCTTTAAACGTACCAATTCATCGCAACGGCATGCACCCGAAATTTCCAGTATTACAACAATCTATAAAAATTAATAATATTTAGATAGTTATATTCTCATTCCTCATATTTAAACACTTACTTTAATCATCAGGTATGGGTATGTATTATCAGGAGCATAATTCCAGAAAAACTCTTGATTTATTTTAGTTTGACAGAACAATAAAATTTGTAAACAAAACAAAAGTTAAAGCAAAGCTACCTTCTTAGTTTCAATCATATTTCAACAAAATATTTCAATAATTTAAAATGTAATTTTCTTGGTTGAAGAAAAAATAGTATGTGTTATTTGGATTAAAAGTGCCTTTGTTTGATTCGCAATTTTTGCATCCGCTCGGCTTCGCTACGCTTCGCCCCGCAAATGTAAATTAATTGCTCATCAAACAAAGTATCACTTTTAATCCTAATAACACAATATACTATTTTATACCAGGAGTAGAAAAATATTTTTGTATACGTAGAAAGAGGCGAACTAGGCGAGAGGTCATGAGCTGGCCACGTCAGATTTTATGATAATTAGATTATAACTATAAAGCTAGGCATTTGGCTTTAAGTTATAATTACATAATTTGATTTGCCTAGTTTATTTAGAAATTTTCATTTGATATTCAAGTCACATACAAAATTTGAATATTTGTATTTCTGTTCAAATAACGATAGTGAAAGTACAATTAATTAGCAAGCCTTATAACGTTATAAAACATTCTGAAGCTAAATGTAAAGACCAGTAGCACATCGTGTTCAAGTGACGCAACTAACAAAACCACTAGACATTCACAACAGTCGCATTGTATTCACAACTCATCATTTGCCTTATTGTTCATTTATACTGAATAGCTTTGCTGAAATATAAATTCAATTCCTTCTCATTACGTCCTGTTCTTTCACGGTTCTGATTCACTGTTTTGAAGATTGAATTTAGCGACGTCACCAAGAGATTATTTTTATCAGGATTCAGAAAAGTGAAAGAATCCTAGTGTGAAGTGGGCTTTAGAAGAGCAACAAGTGAATGCTCTACACACAACACAATCGAGACAAACAGTCTACGTCTACGTGGTTTTCAAGGACGACTGTTGACCACATAATACACACGTAGTATTATGTTCTAGACAACATAAAAACATTTTTATATTCATATAATTATTGTTTTTGCAGCCATAAATTGGTAAGAGCACATACAATAGAGATAAAGGTAAACGTGTACAAATTTAAACAAATAATTTTTGAACCTTTTCAAATACTTTATTACGAGTACAATAATTTTAGATCGTGATTGTATACATTAAATAAATAATGAAAACAGTACTACCAGTCAAATTATAATAAGAATAGACACTTTATTTTTCTAATTTACTAATTATTTTATTGTTTTCATTTCAAGTACGCAAAATAGAGTTTTGCGGACGAGGCGCAAGCCGAGTCTTTAAATTAGGTGAGTTTTCTAGAACTCAGTTTGTGTTACATACAAACATTTTAGTATATGCTCCCCAAATTTGTTTAGTAACTATTTGAAATTATTCGAAAACATGACTTTAAAATAAAAATTTAAATACGTAGACAATGAAAACAATGGAAAATTTTAATTTAATTAATTTTAATGGACTGGATTCTCTAAATTATTATATTTCGGAATCAAACAGTTCGCAAAGTAACAATTTTAGAGACAATGAACTAAAAAATAATAAAGATCACATTGCAAAGAAACTTAAATATAATGTGCGATTATAAAAAATACTCGAATAACCTTAAATTTATATGTTTTTGTCAAAATTACATGTCAAAATTTCATAATATCAAAAAAATCCTATTATTCGAACGAAAGTATAAAAAATATTTATGTAATAAGTACGTAAGGACTTTCGGTAGTTATACCGCGCTTCAAATTTCACATTCGTAAGGTACGTAATACCTTTTTTCACAAGATCAAGATGAATCAAAATTTATCAAAAATACGATTTAATTTTACACGGGAATAAAGTTGAATCGTTGTTTAGTTTAGTTTTCATTTTAAGTTAAAAACGTTAAAATTCAAGTCACCATCGTGTAATGTAAAATATTTATGTTAATTAACATATTTCAAATTTTATCTAACATCTTTGTGACCGTGACGGGTATAAATCTTGTAAAAGAAGAGAACGGTGTTGAACTAAAAAAATATGCAAAATTTATCCTTTCAAAAATACTGCATTCTTATGAAGAAACATTTGTAGGTACTTCTGAAATGAAAAATTATATCTCAATTAAGTTGAGTTTTTTTAAAAGATAAAATAAAATACGAAAGCGTAAAATGTACACACGATATTTATAGCAATTTAAATGGAATATATTGTGAAATGTATAGCGTATTATTCAGAAATAAAAATCGTCGTAAAATTTGCGATTAATATTAGTCTGGTTTTTTGAATAATTTTAAGTTTATAGCTGCAATTTCGGCCAATTTTATTACTTAATCGTAAACCGACTGCAATAAAAATGTCCAGCGAATTATTTATTGTTCTGTATTACAAACGCGGACCAAATTCGACGTATGTCAAATTAGTTTCACACTCACACACGAACACTCGGACATTTGTTACTCAAACACTGCTACAGAAAAGATTATTGAAATAAAACAAGAATATGAAATGTTTGTGCGTTTATGGAAATATAATTAATTTAAAAAACAGTTAATTAAGTTAATTAGCTACATTTGAATCGAATATACAAGCGACAACATTTATTCTTGGTTTTAATTAATTTGATTGACAGCGTTTTTTAATGAGAAGACCATTGAAATAAACGTTTTGTAATTTACTGAATTAATTTCGTATTTCATTTAAGCTAAATCGAGTTTCCTGTTCACAGATGTATTCTTTCTTTCATGCTTCTATCCTTAGAAAATTAGTTATTTAAGGAATATTATATAGAGCTAAAATCTTAAATACAGCAGATCTTAATGTGCAGATCTATAAGTTTAACAGATTTGTAAATCTGTAAATATAGAACAAAATCACATCAATGTTTATTGACATGTACAAAAATGTTCATATATAATTACAGATTTCATTGCGATTTTGTTTAATATTTACAGTTTTATAAATCTGTAGCAACTACAGATTTTCACAGAATTGCAACATAAGTTTTATAAATAAAATAAAAAATTTGTAACCAAGAAGAACAGCAAATCGGTTCATAGAAAAATTAGTTAGTTTGACAACTCTCATTTAGTGAAGTATAGTACGAGATTACTTACAAATGCATTTAGGTATTATAAGTAGAGTGCGGATTATATGCAGGCAAATATGATCAAAATATGCATGCAATATACATTGAAATAGGTCCAAAATATGCTTAATATATGCACAAAATTAAACAAATATGCAATATTTTACAAATATATGCAGATATGCAACATAGATTTATTCATTTTTACTAATAATTTATTTTATAAATCTGAAAAAACTACATTTTGTCATCAATGCACAAGAATATCATATAAAATAAACAAAACAACGTATAACTTCTGGAATACAACTTGTGTGCCTACCTACCTTAAAAATAAATGTAAAAACTACTGTAGGTGGTATCAAATTTGAGCGATTATAAATTTTATACTTATAAAATTTAAAAGAAATTGAAATTTTGGGTTAAAAGGTACAAAACATGCCTCAAAATATGCAGTTATATGCATTTAAATAAATATATGTAAAAATATTGAAATATGCAAAAAAATTATATAATATTTTATATGAAATGCAAACATTTGTCATGTCAATGATCGAAACAGGTAGACAATAAACTTTTGAAAATTAGAACGTGAAGAAAGGCGACTTTATTTATTTGTTGAAGAACCTTTTCCTTCAAATTTCCAAATAGTAGACTTTTTTTGCACTTTTCAGAAAAAAAGTCTTATAATTTTTTTTAGTAGTACTATTTTTACAAAATGATTAGGCGAGTTTTAATAATTGAATTAGGAATACTTTGACTATTTTGAATGACAACTTTGATAAATTGTAACTGTGTCGTTTCACATTTAACAGCTACACGAATCTGCAATATAAGTGAATAAATATCAGCGTTGGCTATGATATAACACATAACACAAGTCTCGGTCGAGCAAGATGAAGCTATTAGAGAATTTCACAAGAGTTATAATTCATAGAATTTACAGCAGCTATTAGTGAAGCCATGATCTGAAGACCTGATACACTTTCCTAATTATCAACAACTCGAATGATACGTTCAATTTATAGTCCAATCTCCTCGTAAACAAAACCTGTTTCAGAACATTCGATAAACTTTGATTTTCATATCAATTAGATGCCGTTCAATTCACTCCCCGGGAATCATATCATAAGATCAAATAGTTTTAGCTTTGTCAAAATTCATATTTTAATCACGACAGCCAAACTGGAGTGATTTTAGGGTCGTTTCTACGCAGGAATTATTACATTTCAAAAATACTATTCTGTGACAGAATTAATTTATATCGGTAGTGACCAGCAGAGACATCTACGAACTAGTTGACAAGGTTGAGATGTCAAACAGAAATTTATGGTCGAGTGTAATTCAATAATTTAACGACTCTTTTGGTTCTTCTTCACAAATATTTCCAAAATCTAATCATTTCACTGACAAATATTAGAAATATGAAGCAAATGATATTTTACTGTTTTGTTTGGTTGTTAAGAAAAAGGTTAATAAGGTTTTATCAATTAAATTTAGAGAAGATTGCGTTGCAAAATATTACTTTCCTTTTTACCTTCCGCTTACCTGTAAAGGAAGGTATTGGAATCATGCAAAAAATCGGGTACTGAGTTTTTACTGGATGAGCACGAATTAGGGTCCTTACAACTCATTTTTGATAGTTTCTCGATGATGTCTGTATGTATGTGTGTGTGTATGTGTGTATGTGTGTGTGTGTGTGTGTATGTGTGTGGTCCGGGCCGATGCCGTGTGTCGCATAACTCAAATACAAATTGTCCAAAAAAATTTATATTTAGTATTTTACAATTGTATACGAATAGGAAGAGCTCATTAGATTTTGGTACAAATATCTTCACCGGAAGTGATATTTTTTGAAGATTGAAAAGATTAAGTGTCAAAAATTTCTATAAATTTGGATAAATATAAAAAAATTGTCTTTATCTGGTAGCATTAAGAACTGCAGTAAAATTTAAAAAATAAATATATCAAATAAAACGCTGAAATCTTGTAATCCATGTTCGGCTGATTTTTGTTTCTGCATAAAAAATATTGACAGATGAGATGGGTGACAATTTGGCATACTAGCGCTATATAAGTCATAAGTAGTAAGCTATTAAATGTAGTAACTGAACGGAGGATTGCTTCAACACAGAAGATGAGTTTTCGTGTGAATGAATCTTTTGATTCAGGTGATACTAATTTCTGTTTGAATATTTTAGATTTTTATTTGTATATTTTAAATGGGTACCGGATTGTACGTATACATTTATGCTTAAAGTCTAGATATGGCGGAAGGTTGTGTGATGGCCACGTCAGATTTTTTAACAAAGTTTTTACTATGAATTCATGAAATAATCTTACATATTAATTTCAGATAAAATCCCTCGACCTGCGATCTCGGGATATTTTCAAATTATTATGTACTCAAACACTTTTTAAGCAAAATTTATTTCATAAACCAGACATGTCAAATTTATCGATTAAATTCTTTAGCACGAGGTGTATAACTTATGAAAAACTGCTTTTTCGAACAAATACAGCATTTTAATTGGTCAAACATGACGTGATTGGAATAATGAAATAAAAAATGTCTACAGATTTGGGATTTCACACCGCGGTCAAAAGATTTTTTTTTCGCTTGAAATCAAAGAAGAGATTGAGTTACTTGTCTCACGTCTTGTTGCAGTCTCCACAACAAAAGTAAATTTCGCTGAACAATTCTTGTCTTTAAACGTTTATTCTTATGCCTAGTGCACACGGTGAAACTTTTCACAAAGTTTCCTGAAAAAAGTTTCCAGAAAATGGAGATTTTCTTTGAAAAACTATAAATATGTTTATGATCACATGTCACATTTGACGATTTGACAAATAAGAAGTTAGTTGCACTTCACAATGTTTCCTGAAAACGCCTCATTTTTATAGGCGCCGTTAAAACTTTGAAGTTTCCGCAAACTTTTTCAAGGAAACATGTCAAAAAGTTTCTCCGTGTGCACTAGGCATTATAGATATTGGCTTCAAAATTAAATGAATCAATACAAATATAATAATTTGCTTTATTTACCTTTGTTTCAAGCATTTACATTAATCCAATATCCAGTATAATAATACAACCAGCACGTACACACATAACACTGCGCGTTTACTGAAGATTCACACGTAAACTAAACAAAAACAAAACACGGGTCAGAGTGGAAAGTGTAAAAGTGTCAGCGTAACAAGTTGCTTTTACTCCTACCTCATATACGATAGCAGAGAATCCCAAACATTTACAATCAAAATACATCAAACCTGCCTGCGCTCCAAAATAATACATCCAATCATTGCTTACTTTATATTATTAAGGGCCTATTGCATGGCAATAATACGCATTGAAAAACGAGTAATTTTTGTGAGGATCTCAATCTAATACAGTTGAATTTGATGATGTTGAATTTTTGTATGTAGATTAAGGAAGAATACTAAAAGTGCGGAATCTTCAAAATATTTTATTAATGTAATTAGTTTGGCTTTAATAATTATCCGAAATTCGGCGAAAATTGTACAAGTTTAGATATAATTTATGGCAATTCTGTTGATAAAATTATAATTTTATTGTTTTTCCGCCCTTTCTACATCTATGTTCTATTCATTTTATCTTGAAACTCAATAATAACTTTTATAGTTCATTCATGAGATCCTCACGAAATTTTAGTATTTAGTTTCTTTTTATCTCTAATTGTTGTCGGAACAATATATAGTTTAAATTTTTCAATTCAACAATGCTAATGTAAAATTTCAGATTTTTATTTTGAGCAATATAGCCAGAATCGTGAATTCTGATTCTTATTGCACTCAAGAAGCATAGCCCCTTAAATGTTTCAACTTCAAAGAATCATCGTTCTACAGATACAACACCCATATAAACAAAAATGCGAACCTTTGGTGTACTCTGAAGATGTGTAGGTGTCCCAGAAAGACTTTCAATTGCTTATGACACTACACTAGACGTTATTATCATTTTACGGGATAAAAACTTCAATTACATCCAATTTATACACATTTGTACATATAAATACATTAAAATATGTACACAAAATGATGAATTTTATGTTATAAACATTGATACATGCATACGACAATCCGTGATGAACTGAACTTGTAAATATCTGTTGCTAGTTCAGCGCAAATAAGGTTTCAACAGGTTCAGTTTATTCCTCTATTAGAATAAGAATATTGTGCTCAATTGTTTGATTTTAGTTAAATAAATAAATAAATCAGTGATACTCAAACTGTTTTTATTAATGTTTGAAAATATATAAATGAACATTTTTCATTATACCGGATGTAGAATTTTTTTCTGACCTAGGAATTACAATGTTAAAATTTTAATTTTACTCTAAGTTTTTACCTATTGCTTTTAGAGCCAAACTGTAAATACAAAAGATGTTCAGAATAAAAAACTGCATCCAACATATTGATATAAAACGTTCTTGTCACGAGATAAACGTAAATTAAATTTGATAAATTTGAGCTGTTTACAGAGTGCCATGAAAAATAAAATGAATTAGTCAGATCAAAAAAAAAATAAGTAAATAAACACTTCAATTAATTACGATAAAATGTACCTGTGAGAGATAATAGGAATGGATGTCCGGGATTCCGTGTATGGAAGATGGTAACAGAGAGCGAGGTTGTAAATCTCACTAGCACAAGATTCACCACGTACAACACTTTATTCACACACACACAAATAATACGGATGTAACAATCCAAATAATAATACGGTAACAATACAATGATAATAATAATGTACTTAAGTTCTCGGAGAATAAAGCACATGGAGCGAGACGGGACAGCGTGCTGAACTACGCAGCATGAAGTCTAAAACGGAACTGGCTGAACTTTACAAATTCAGTCCTGCTATGCAGACAGGGCACGGCGCTACCAACTGCTACAAAAAGTACAGTTGACAGTTGTAGAGGGCGATTGTCTCGAACATGCTGCCCACCTAGTCGAGAAGCGACTAAATTAAACAATAAATACATAGAAATTAACAAACAATTAACAATAGGGGGAACTTCTGATGGGCGTCAGGCCGGCTGGAGGCTGCCCACCGTGGAGCAGCTGGGCTCTGATGACGGCGGCGCGGCGGTGCTCTGGGTGGCTGGCGGTGCGACGTCCGTCTCGATCGGCAGTGGGCTCAGCCGGGAGATCGGCCGGCGGAATTCGGAAGTGGCGGTCTTGACTGAGACCACCCTGACGAGGCCATCAGCGCCGGGGTGCAGCTCCGTGACTCGACCCAGTGCCCATCTACCTGGAGGCAGCTGCGGATGGTGAACCAGTACTAGCTGGCCCACCCTGAAGTTGACCTTTTCCCCGCGCCAGCGAGGACGTTGTTGCAGCTGGTGTAGGTACTGCGTGGACCACTTCTTCCAGAAGTGATGCGTGAGTCGTTGAACGAGCTGCCAGCGAGTCACGAGGTTGCTGGGCTCGCCATGGAGGCTTGGTTCTGGAATCGTGAGCAGCGGCGAACCCACCAAGAAGTGCGCTGGGGTCAGCGCGGACAGGTCTGCGGTGTCCGACGAGGACGGCGTCAGCGGACGCGAATTCAGGCAGGCCTCTACCTGAGCCAGCAGTGTGGACAGCTCCTCGTAGGTGAGGGTCGTCTCGCCGATGGTTGTGCGGAGGAGACCTTTGACTGACTTCACCCCTGCCTCCCAGAGGCCGCCGAAGTGCGGTGACGACGGTGGGATGAAGCTCCAGCGGGTGCCGGAGTCGGCCAGTGTGGTGGCTGCCTCCTTGTAGAGTAGTGATGCCTGGTGGAACATGGAGCGCAGCTCTGCGCTGGCACCGACAAACGTCGTGCCGTTGTCGGACAGAAGCTCGCTGCACACACCACGTCGTGCAACGAACCGACGGAAGGCCGCCAGGAAGGCCTTGGTCGTGAGGTCGCTCACGACCTCCAGATGAAGCGCCTTGGTGGCAAGGCAGACGAAAAGGGCGATGTAGGCCTTGGTGGACTGCCGCCCCCGACCTGGAGATGGGCGGCACTTGATGGGTCTTGCGTAGTCTACCCCTGTACGCAGGAATGGACGGCTGGGAGTCACACGAGCAGCTGGCAGGTCGCCCATGAGCTGTTGACCCATCAGCGGATGACGGCGCCTGCAGGGGATGCAGGCTCGGAGCAGCTTCTTCGTGAGGGCCCTCCCTCTGAGGATCCAGACGTGCTTCTGGAGTAGTGAGTATGTGAGTGCTAAACCAGCGTGGAGAGCCAGCGCGTGCCAGTGATGGGCGTGTAGCTGGCTTAGCAGAGACGACTTTGGAAGAATTGGCGGATGTTTTTCTGACGTCGGAAGTTTGGAATTCTCGAGTCTGCCGCCCACGCACAACATGCCGTGTGCGTTGAGGAATGGATTGAGACTGGTCTAGGTCATCCTTCACACAGCAGTGCAGAGAGGACGCTGGAGAGGAACCATCCTCGCCGACGGTTCCGGACAGAACCCAGCCGAGTGCCGTGTTCATGGCTACCACCTTGGAGCCGGGGACTGGGTACACTCCTGGACGGAGTAAGGAGCCGAAGACATCGGCTCCGAGCAGCAGACCGACCTTCATGTCCTGGTGATAGCTGGGGTCGGCCAGCTCGAGTGGCAGCAGCAGCTGCGGATCGACAGAACGGACTCTCCGTTGTGGAACGTGAGCCGTCAGACGTGGAAGTACGTAGGCGGATACCTGGTGCCACGCACCAGGTGCTGTTCTGGCTTGGAAGGCGACTTCCACTTGAGTGGAGGCCGTGGCCGAGTGCGAGGCCCCGACGCCGACGACCTTGACCTGGGAGCGCCGCCTGGGTAGTCCAAGACATTGGACGATGTCCTCGGAGATGAAGGACGCCTCTGATCCGGTGTCGAGGAGTGCGCGTGTTTGTACGCGCTGTCCATCGGGTGAGCAGATGGTGACCAGGGCCGTGGTCAGGAGGGCCATGGCACGGGATGTGCCTTGTGATGCGGAATGGGTGGCGACCGTGGAGGCGTGGAACACAGCAGCGCTCTCGGAGGGGCTAGTCGTGGCTGTAACAGAGCTCGTTAGGAACGAGTCGTGCAGCAGCGTGTTGTGAGTCTGGCTGCACTTATAGCACGTCTTGGTGGACCTGCACGCATTGCGCTGGTGAGAGCCCAGGCAATTGTAACAGAGCCGTAACCTCTTGACCTCGGACAGGCGATCTTGTGGAGACTTCCCTCGGAAGGATGAGCACGAGAAGTTGGAGTGGGAGTCCCCACAGAACACGCAGGCCGTGTTCTTGATGCTCACCTGGTGCGAGCGGAATGGCGCGGCCTTCGCGTTGAAGGCCGTCGTGGATCGGACAGGTTGGCTCAGCGGCGCCGACATTTCTAATGCGCGTATACGCATCTCGAAGAAGGCTTCCAGCTGCTTGAGTGTCGGCTGTTCCATCTTGTAGGCGGGGTTGACTAAGGTTTGAGTCGCATCTATGGAGGAGAGATGCAACTCCCACGCTCGGCGGGACGTGGAGTCTAGGCGACGGAGAAGCATGAACACCACGACGGCGTCCCACTTGTCCACGGGGAGCCCTAGGTGCTTGAGAGATCGCAGCTCTTCTGTTGCTCGATCGATCAGTGCACGCAGGTCGCGTGCGGACTCCTTAGGGACCTGGGGCAGTTCGAACAGCGCCGACAGATGTGCACTCACCAGGAGCCGCTCGTTCCGGTACCTAGTGCAGACGGCGTCCCAGGCGCCCTGGAAGTTCGCTGCGGTGCTGGCGATGGTGCGCACTAGGAGTGCGGCCTCTCCCTTCAGGGCTGACTTGAGGAGCAGCAGCTTCTGGACATCGGGAACGTCGTCGCGGTCCAGAACGAGGCACTGAAAAGCGTCGTGGAATGTTTCCCACTCAAGATACGAACCTGAGAACTCTGGCAGCGTTATCTTAGGCAGAGGCGGAACGGCAGCCCTTGGCGGCTGCACTGGAGTGGTTACTGGTTCTGACGGGGCTGGTGGAGCTGGCGTTGGGCGGAGGGCCTCCAGGAGGGCGACACTCTCCAAGCACGCCAGTTCTGTGTTGGTGTAATGATCCTCGGTGTAATACGCCGTAGCCTTGTAGCCCTTCTCTAACCTTAGAATGGTGTGGTTGTCCTTGAATGTCTCCCAGTGACTCTGGAGGTGAGCGAGCGCGGTGTCGATCAGCTTGCAGGTCGGTGTAATCGTCTTCTCCGACAACCGTGCTTTGAGTGCCAGCGGTAGCTTCTGGATTTTCTCCATTAGCTCGTCCTGGTGGAGCAAGATATCGGCCATCGTTGAACCTGGTGAGAACTCCCGACACGGAAACGTAACTTCACCGGCGTTGATTTGCGGTTAGACGGAACGTTTGACAAGCGTGGCGAACACAGGAACACAGAACATGGACGGATGACGCTGGATGAATAATTTGACAGGCAGAGCACGTGATGTTGCGGTGAAAAAAGACACGGAAAATCCGGATGATCCGGCTGCGAAGGACCAAAAAATGTGAGAGATAATAGGAATGGATGTCCGGGATTCCGTGTATGGAAGATGGTAACAGAGAGCGAGGTTGTAAATCTCACTAGCACAAGATTCACCACGTACAACACTTTATTCACACACACACAAATAATACGGATGTAACAATCCAAATAATAATACGGTAACAATACAATGATAATAATAATGTACTTAAGTTCTCGGAGAATAAAGCACATGGAGCGAGACGGGACAGCGTGCTGAACTACGCAGCATGAAGTCTAAAACGGAACTGGCTGAACTTTACAAATTCAGTCCTGCTATGCAGACAGGGCACAGCGGTACCAACTGCTACAAAAAGTACAGTTGACAGTTGTAGAGGGCGATTGTCTCGAACAGTACCTTAGGCAGAAAAGAAGGAAAATAAAATAGTAATTTTTTTTTTATTATTAGTGAATCCTTCTTATGGTCCAATAAATCAATTAGAACAACTATTTCAAATCTGTCAACTGTCAGAGTGACGGAATAAATATTTTTGTTTTGTTTAATTTTACATAGCAGTCTGAAACTAGCCCAAAATGTTAATTTTTATTACATGTTTATTTCGTGAAAGAAATCGATTTGAACAAAAAATTTAAGCTTATTCGATGCAGTTTTTTATTCTGAATATCTTTTGTATTTACACTTTTACTCTAAATCAATAGGTAAAAACTTAGAGCGAAATTAAAATTTTAACATTGTATTTCCTATAGGTCAGAAAAAAATTCTACACCCGGTATACAAAGTGTAAATCAAAAAGCAGGCCATAGACGTCTAAATTGGGAAATCAGTTTTTCGTTGCACAAAAATACCTCAAATAAAAGTTTTATGAAATGAAATTCTGCATATAAATAATAATAAAGTTTATTAACCGAAATATTCGTGTTTAAAATTTTATAAATGTTGCTCATTTGTAGTTGTAGTTGGAATTGAAACAAAATTACAAATGAATGCTGTTTTAACGGTCAGAAATATTTATAAAATTTTAAACACGAATATTTCGGTTAATAAACGTTTACAATAAAATCTGATTACTCAATTATACGCAGAATTTAATTTCCAAAAACTTTTATTTGAAGTATTTTTGTCTAAAATTAACTGGTCACTTTTGTACAACGTAAAACTGATTTACACAATGTATAAATAAGATTATAAAGTAAAGAACACTATATGAACATGTATGAATGGTTTTTTATTCTTGATTTCTGAGATTTTTTAGAAAGTAAAATTCGATTTTTGCTCTCAGCCAATAACGGATCGGAAAGTAGGTAGATCATTGAACACTGAGCAGATGACACAACCTGCTGTGTCTGCTTCTATATTCGGAACTACACTCTTACTTCATCACTTACACATTCATTCCACTCAGTGGAAAATTATCAAAACAGATTCTAAAACGTGTCTATTGACAAAAATCTCGACATCGATTTTTTCACGATCCCTGCTTCCCTTTTAAGCGGGAGGTAAAAATTTTAAACGTAGTATTAAGGAGGTTCCCTAGACATTTTAAAAAATGTTCTAATGCAACCAAACTTTGAATTTATGTTGTCTGTGTCATAAAAATGATACCTGAATTTTTTGGAAATTTTTGACCACGTAGTTTGAACGAAATTAGTTGTTAAATTTTAATATTTAACATGGGCTCTTATGGCTTTCCATTAATTGTTTAAATAAAAAGATGTTACAAATGTTCTATTTACTTAATTTTTGGTATATAAACGTATGCAAGCACGGACATCAATTTCCCAAAATTTGAAGAAGGTTGACCACATAATTGTAACAATATTGTCGATTGAAAAAAAATCTTCAAGCATTTTTTGATTAGTGAATTAGAAATTATTGTAAAAATATATCACCGCAACTGAACGAATTGCAATATCAACTAACACCCGTTGACCGAATTTTGTTTTACATTAATAAAAATATTTTTATTAATAAAAGGCTGATATCTGAGTACGCCACTGCATGTGTAGGGAACCTCCTTAAGCAGTCCGTCTACGTTTTTTCCAAATTCCTAAAATACTCTCAATTTTATTTTTATTTCTATTCCACTTTTTTCCCCACTACTGCGGCTGAGTTAAACCAGACCGAAACTCAAGCCGAAACTCATACTTTGCCGCATCCTTGCTATGCAATGTCATTTTGAAGTTGAAAAATACTGTAACAGTGTTTTCGTTGCGAGTAAACTGTCATATTATTATTATTGACTTCAGGATAATGCTTTTATAAACTTTTTAAAAAAGCACATCTGTAGATCCATTCTTTCTTTATTAAGGTAGTAAATCCATGGGTAGTGACAACCCAAAATATGACTCAAATTAATATACAGCATTCATTATAATGTGTAGAATTTGAATAAAAATTAAAATTTATATGTAACCGTTGAAATAACGAAGATAATGGTTGAGAAATCGCATGCAAAAGGTTTCAGTCTCAAGAAAAATTATGTTTTTGACGTACTACTACTGCATTTTAGTGTAAACTTAAATTTCAATTATATTTTTTATTTAATTGGATACCTATGATTTGTAATTTACATCCAAATCTACGATTTTTAATGATTTATTTCTGAATATTTGACTGTTTCGGCCTCACCTCACACCGAAATCACGCACGCTTATGACCGACGGATTTTCTACCTTATACTTGTTGAAATAATATTGTATCATTCTTGTCTGGCCACAAAACACTAGCTACGTTAGTAGTATATTTTATGCTGGATTTTAGGATGTAGACGGATCTGTTTTCGCGAGGATTCTTTGAAGATTCTACCAAGATTCTGAATCCTGGAAAAGAACAAGTTTCAAGATTCTGAGTCATGGTTTTGAAGCAATCAATAAATAATAAATTCATTTTTGCTGAGACTCATTGAAGATTGAAGCGGCACTGCAATTTAACAGGTAATTCTTACTAGAAAGAAGAAAAATTCTTCTTCACGATTCAGAATCTTGGTAGAATCTTCGAAGAATTCTCGTGCGAACAGGGCTTTAGTATCTTAAAATTGTAAAACTGAATATTGTTTTCGCCATTTTGACGATTTGTATTGTACCATTTATTAAGTCCATAAAAGCACTCAAGTATAGCTAATATGACTCACAATTTCTGGTTATTATTTAATTAAGCAGTAACAATTAATCAATGTTAATATATTAATTTGAGTGAAAGAAATGACAAGACCATGTTCTAAATTCTAGACAAATATGTTAAATTTCGTGATTAATTTAATCTAAACATCATAGATAAATGAAAACATCAATCATGAACGGTTGTGAACTTTGTGTGAGTTTTTCGATCGGCGTTACGAGCATTCAACATAATTAATTAAATAAGTGAGAATTTACAATTCACTCGCTTCACTGAAGATTCGATCATTAATCATTTATAATAAATTATCCACTGTGTAATTGAAAATAGGTTAAAGATTCATTTGATTTTGCAAACCTATTATGCAAATTTAAAAACTAGTTTAATTACTTTAAAAATTACATAACTGACTGCAGTACTACCTACTTCTGACAATTTCAGTTTAGCTGCAAACATAATAAAGTGCTGCAAACGCGGCTCAAATAAATAAAAAAAATTCTGACGTGGACACCACATGACTTCCTTGTACGCCTTGTGTGTTCATACTTTTCTTAATAACTAAAATGTAGAATAATATAAAAAATTCTTTTAACTTATTATACTAGTATACTCACAAATATATTTTAGTCATTTTATTTAAACTGCAGAAGAAGATATAAAGCATATTTTACTATTGTCACTGTCATGTCATAAACATTTAAATTTTACGTAGTAACAAATGTTAATCGATCATGGACTACAAGATACCGAAATACTAAATTATAAATATATACTTTAATTATTCTTAAATGATACCAGATAAAAAAAAAATTATAAAATACCGATTGTAGGTAATAATCACATAATCTTTCATTTAAAATAAAAAAAATTGTGTTAAATTAAATATTTATCGAAATATTTGAAAAAAGTACTACTTCCGGTTTATAGATTGAAACCAAAAATAGGAGGTGCACAACTAGATGCTATAACAGTCCTAAATACAAAATTTCAACTTTCTACGTCTAACCGTATTTGAGTTATGCGACACACATACGTACGTCCGTACGTACATACGTACAGACGTCACGACGAAACTAGTCATAATGGTTTCAGAAAAGGTCAAAACGGATATTTCCGTAAAAATCTGAGAACCGAAATTTTTCGCGATTACAATACTTCCTTATTACTCCGTACAAGGAAGTAAAAACTGAATACTAACAATCCACTGTCTGTTTCAATACACCTAGACCAACTGAATCCGAATTTCATATTCAACAACTAATACATAGTAGTTTAATTAAATGTCTGGTTATCTAATCTGTTTGTTATTTTGTTCAATTAAGTGACAAATCACTGTACATTTTCGTCATAAGAAGAAACAATTTTGATTTTTGTTTTGAAAATATAATATAGCCTATATATGTCACCCGGGGATAGTGTAGCTTCCCAACGGTGAAAGAATTTTTCAAATCGGTCCAGTAGTTTCGAAGATTATTCATTGCAAACTAACAAACAATCAAATATTTCCTCTTTATTATATTAGTATAAATTTATAGTATTAAAGTGTATTTTACATTAAAATCAGTGTCAATACAGTCAGAGACACCTAAATCTATTTCACATTGTGACCACTAGAAATGATCATGTTTGGCAGACCTAATTATTCTTTAACCGTGGCAGCTGCCTAAATATGTCATAAATAGTTCAAGAATAATACAGTTAAATTGTTTCATTTTAAAAGAACGCTCTCGACATTGCTGTCAAATTTGTAAACATAAATAAATATAAATATAAAATAAATTATGTTTCACGTTAAAATAAAATCACTGTATAAGATATATCAGATTTCAAGTAGACACCAGATTATGTAAGTACAGAAAAATGTATATGCCTACGGCATTTTAATCTTCTGGTAAAATATTCTTTACCTCTAGCCTAGAGAGGTATAGGGATCGTGAAAAAATTCGATGTCGAGATTTTTGTCAATAAGCACGTTTTAGCACCTTTAGAACCTATTTTGACTATTTTCACGATGATGTCTGTGTGTGTGTGTCTGTGTGTCTGTGTGTCCGTGTGTCTGTGTGTCTGTATGTGCGCCTACTATAGTCTTTCGTTCCGGTTCATTATCTCAAATTCTACTGAACATAAAATTCTAATATTTTGCATTATATATTTATATATGTTAATGAAGAGCTGAAAAGATTTTGGTAAAAATCTGCCAACCGGAAATGGTATTTTCTTGAAGCATTCTAACATTTTTTGCAAAAAATAATGGAAATACTGCGATAGTTACAATTTGTCATGCGACATTTGAAAGAACAAATTACCTCTTACAATATTTATTTAACATCTTTTCTATATCTCTTACCAATAACGGAAAATTATTTTTCAAAAATATGTAATGTACCTACCACGATTTGTGAAAAAAAAATTAGAAACAAAAATGAAAATGTCAATGTGACAGATGAACAGATGTATATACCAAGGAGGAGTATATACACAGTTTGTGAAATTTTGGTTGCACCATTTATAAAGAAATGTATAAATATATTAATAACTGGGTTTGAAACTTAGTAGGTACCTAGGAGCTGAAATTTAATTAATAAAAAACTGACTGAATTCCAGTAAGTTTTTATCCTTCCATTAAACGTATCCAGTCAAGAAGCATCATCGATTCATTAACTGGATATAATGTAATAAGGTAATAATAAAATAAAAATTGTATCCACAAAGAGCTAATTTGATTTCAATGTCAATCGGAATCGGTACGTTGCTTGAAGAACTATAAAAAAAATTACAAAAAGTAGCCTAACAAAAACCAAATTCACATATTACAGTGTCAAGGCGGGAGGTTATGTGCTGGCCACAACAGATTTTTTTGTTTATAAATACCGGAACATAAAAATATTATAAAGAATGTAGTTCGTTTGTATATTTTTTCTGGATGTATGTATGTATGTATTGTTTTTTGTTGTTGTTGTTGTCGGCATTTGCGTTGAAAGCCGCCGCACTCAGTAGATCTTGCGTCGAGTGTTGATGTTATGTGGATTTATTAGCAATATGACTTGATGTATGATAGCATTATGTCGTTAACCGAACACGAGTGTGTTGCTAGATTTTCATTATTGCCGCTACATTCACATTTATTGTGATACTGATTTCATGGCTGACACAATCTACAAATATGTGTTACAGTTCTTTTCATTCTTATATTTTGTTATATTAATTTGTTTTGGAATGTAAGTTATCATTGGATATTGAGTAATTCGTAGATGTTGGTAATTGTTATAATTGATAATTATTGTTACGTGATGTTCTGGGTATTTAATTGTCGGTACGAGCTGGATATCATTATTATTATTGTATATGTATTGGAGTTTGAGGAATAAAGTGGTTATTAATTAATACGAGAGTGTGTTCTGAGCTTCCCGAAATCTCTGTATAGTGTAACAATTTTTGTTAAACCGTTCTTATATAAAAAGAATACGCAAAATTATTCGGTTCTGTTAATTTATTAATAATTATTGTTAGAAGTTAATTAAAAAAATTATTCTAAATTTGTGACAAATTAATCTGTATTTTTCCTGCAATAGGTATATTATAACATGCATAAAATTCTCTAAAATATATTGATTTCACAAAAATTTAACAAGCAAACATTTTTATCGGGAGTGTAAAATTCAAAAATATCTGCTGTGGCCAGCACAAGACCTCGCGCCTAATTCTGCTTATTCTACTAATCTAATAAATAATTATACTTATATTTTAATAGTTTCATGTTCATGTAATATGTAAACGATAATATAAACCAAGATACAAGCAAAAAATGTCAACTGTACTCTCACTGTCATAATCATTCAAATTTTGTGTAGAAACAAATTTCATATGATCATGGACAACAAGATACAGGAATTAAAAAAAGAATTATTTTATTGTTTAATATTACCAGATTCAAAAAATTGTATTTAAAATTATCTGTACGCATAGATAATTATATTTTCTTTTATTTTTAATTGAAAAAATTGTCATAAATAAATAATGTTAGGTACAAATTTATTTAGGGAAAACTATATCAAGTTTCAAAAAGTACTACTTCCGGTTTGCGGATTTCTAACAAAATCTTATCCGGTGTTAACATCCTTATTAAAACCATAAATATGAAATTTGGTTAGTAAAGTTTTGATACTTTTTAAGTTATCGTGGACGAAAAATCGTCAAACACTCACAGACATCATCGTGAAAATAGTAAATTCGTATTGTACAGACCCTGAAACGTGCTTTCACCTAAAATTCGAAAATGTTCACCCATTATAATACCAATCTTATTGAATATGAGGCGAGAGGTAATTAATTCGTTTGATAGCTGTCATTTAGTCAGATTAAAATGCATTTTTTATAAGTTATAGAAATAATACTTAATACAATTTGAATATTGCTCGTATTATTTCAATAACTTATTAGAAATAAATTTTTAATCTCGAATTGTAAATGTCACCAAGTGACAGCTGTCAAAATAAATAATTTTTTCTATAAAACAATGTGGCTTGCAAAAGTGTCTTGATGAAATTTTTTTTTTAAATGATTTATAAAACTTCAACCTATTGTATTTTGTTAACTAGAAAGAATAGGACATGTTTTGCTTAAAATAACATCAGGATCAGAAATAAACTGTTAAAGTTTGTTATTCGACCTGAAACACTCTGTGGTCTGTATATAAGGCAGCTACGTTCAAGTTTGTGTGTATTTTATATCTACACGACCACGAGTACTGTACATTTTATTATTCATATTTATTAAACTTGTTTCATTTGAGAACAACTAATTCTAGCAATACGTGCATGATTTAAAAGATAGCAATATAAAATATTTGATTGCCTTTCCTTTACCGCACAAATAAAATAAATCACTCTCATTGAAAGCATTATTACCTTCGCTACAAATGATTACAACAGTAGCAATAAAATACTTAGACTTGTCATAGCCAACCAACAACAAATCACCAATAAATCATCGATTACTTATTGATTGCATATTACACAAGGTTGCGTGCGTGGCGCTGGATGATTGGTGGAGTAACACAAGTGAAATGGATGTGATTGGCTGGCAATGGAACAAGTGAATGTTAGTGTTGATCTGGATTCAGACTGCTCCACTTTATACACATTATGTCAAGACAAGTGTTGTAATCACAACACATGCAATGCTAGGCTGGTATAGGTAGTCAGTTTACTCAGTCTGTCATTAAGGCGCCAGAAAATTCACAATTCAAATTGAAATTTAATATGACTCATTAGTGAATCAATAAATGCATGTGACATCAATTAGCAAAACTTGCAGGTAATTTTTATCATTCAATAATCCATATTATACGTTAATTAATACACAAAAATAAATCTATAATATACATTAGTCGGAAGACGGGTACTTATAGAGATATTTTTAAAAACAGTTAACCCATTGACAGTAATGATTCATGTAAAACTCGTATTTTTAGTAATTTTTAGAAATTATTTAACAAAATACGGCAAGGTTTTTTGTAAATTTAATTCTATAGCCATGTAAGCACAACCTATAAGTACATCATTGTCAAATATGAGGTCATCGATTTCAAAACCAAAGTCACAAAATGATTTATTGTAACATGCTTTTTTGCTTTGCATTTATAGCGAGAGATGGGCCTTAAATGAAAATTATGATAAACGTACAAAAAAATCTACTAATATATGTGTGTATGAAGGTACTTACTCACAAATATATCATTGTAGAAACAAATTTTTATAATATTATCATGACCTTATAAATAATAATAAATGACATTTCATATTTTCAATTTCGATTTGTCCAAAAGCCAAAAATTTATTTGATTACACTCAATCACTCAAATATTTTCTATACGACTGTTATAGAATGTTATCATTCTTACATCATTTCCAATTATGGAATGGTTACATTCTATCACTTGTTACGGAATGGATTCATTCCGTCACTAGGAATGGAATGAAATGTGGCGAGTTATAATAATTCAACTTTATTCAATGTTTTTGGTTGGTGGGTAGCTTTAAAATACATTTAGATTTATAAATTTTATTTAAAATATTATTTTATAAATACCTATATATTTGTATTGAAATAGTTTTTGGTTAGCCTACGGCTCGTCTCACAAACGTTCCATTCAAGCTGAATATTCCACACTTGTGGCAGAATATACTATTATTTTGTATCGACTGTAAGCAGAGGCGGACTGGTAACGTGTTGGCCCAGTGGGAAATAAATTTCACCGGCTCAGAAAAGTGCCGAAGTGTTGTTTTACGAAGAAAGAAAAAAAGCGCCGCAGGCGAATTTTTTTTTGGGTTCAAGGTCAATGGCTGTTTCATTAAAAGTTTAGTTTTTCCCATAGAGGAAAAATTAAACACAATTTAGAATTTACCCTCATTTACGTAGCGATGACGTGAGACGAGAAATTTAAGTAATCTCGTCTTGGTCATTTCTCGGCTGTTCAATTATCGTCTCGTCCCAATTTCTCGAATAAAATTTGTTGCCATCTATTTGTAAAGCTAGATGTGACATTAAGAACTTTTTTGTACATTTCTGTTAAATTTGCACACAATTCTTATTTTTAAAATAAAAAATATTTATATCAAAACAATAAAATGCTACGAACAAAGTATAATCAAATGTATTTTGACATTTTCGAAGAGAATAATATCAAATATTTTTCAGTTTTTATTTCGAGAATTCTCGATTTCTCGAGAAATATTTCTCGTCTCGTTATATTGAATTCTTTTCTCATCTCTCAATCCGAGACGAGAAAATTATTGGTTTTCGTCTCGTAATTTTGAGACGAGACGAGAATGAGCTGAGATTTCTCGTCTCATCGGCATCCATACTTTTATGAGTAGAAATTAAAATAAATAACAAATTTAAAAATAAATGTAATGAAAATTGGGAAATTTATTTAACAGCCGATTCTAAATTAATGACTGACCAATACAAATCATGAATACAAAACTTAGTTTCGTTTGTTTATTTGTATACAATATTGCAAATAATTGTGAATTTTAATAAAGAAAAACTCAGATTTGGGTTGTTTGCGTTATTTATATAAAAAAATTATTATCCTTATCGATAATCGGCCCTATCGTGTCGGCAGTCGGCCCAAATTCGTCGCGGCCCAGTGGGAAATATCCCACCATCCCACCGGGCCAGTCCGCCTCTGACTGTAAGTCGTATCATTCATAATTCGCGTATGACTTTAGAAGTTTCTCGTTTCACGTCCCGTTGATATCTCCAAATACAAAACATGTTAAAAGTGAAAACAACTTAACACGAAGACTGTAATGGTAATGTTTTTAATCCGATAATTGTCAAAATCATTTTTTCTGTAATTAAGGTACTAGTGCCACGTCAGCGACACTTTAAAACTTTGACATGGCTCATTTTGCTTTCTACATAAATTTCGGATAAACGATGTAACCTACAATGTTACACAATGAAAATATACATTCATAATTGCCTTATTCTAAAAATTATGTCTGTAATAATAGTTCATTTTGCATAATATTCATTGCAATTTGATAAATTCTGCTTTCATTTCTACTGCAAATTATTTATTTTTAGGTGTTCTTATTTAACATAAGGCAATCTAGAAACTCTAATGATTCTATTGATATATTATTTATGCATATTGCTTGTTCCTATTTGCTGAAATTTATGCAGATATAGTGTCTGGAAACGATTATTATTTTTTTTCTTATTAAAAATCATGATAGAAGTGATTCATTTAGTCCCTAGGGAAATAATCACTCCCTAGAGAGTTTATATTATTATTATTTTTTTGTTTCTGTGGGTTGCTATGTATGATTTACGTTACCAACAACAAATAACATACCTACTTGATAATTTATTACTATATTTTTAAAGTAAATTAATTTGGTCCGTGTAAAAAATAGTATATACCCCTCAGGAGAGACTGCAATTTTTCCCTCGTTGCTTTGTATCCCTCGGGCTACGCTTCGCTTCGCCCTCTGGCTACAAATTGCACCTCATGAAAAAAACATGCATTTCTCTCCCTCGATGTATAATATACTATTAGATTTGATTCCCAGGTAAGTGAATTTAACTTCTATTAATAATTATGAACTAGTTTTTCATATTCAAATACGGAATTCGTAATCGTTTTGATAGTGTACAGCATTGTCTAAGATATCAGAGGTAATGAATCACGTGTTTAGTCTAATCTGTGACGTGAGCTCTGGTTCCTATTGTAGATCGCATGTTCAAATCTCCAGACAGAGAGTTTCATTACGAAATATCAACGACAGGTGGAACAGCAACAACAATGCTCTATGTACAGTACATGTGTAGATTTATAACTCGATCATTTATCATGATTGCTAAACTCTCTGACAAATTCACCTGCGTTCAGATATTTCAGTTATGTTGCTCCAAATAGAGTCAGATCACATCACAGTCAATACACAGTTCAATTTAAATGCACGCTCAGATATATACAGGCTGTCCCAAATTAAGCAGTTGGTTACATTAAGCCACGGTTAAAGTGAACACAACCCCGGTCAGAAGTTCATAGGTGTCTCTGCTGGTCACTACCGATACAAATTCATTCTGTCAATTGCTGTAAACCGAAATGCCACGAATCTGTGTACAGCATTGTATGCTCACTCCTGTGTTTATATTTTATATTATACTTCGTGGTATAATCATTTAAAATCAATACCGTAACACCCTATCTCTGAAACAACTTTATGGGCTTATACAATAATTTTACAATATTTTAATCATTTTTCTAATTAAGCGGCTCTTCTACGTTTTTGTCGAATTCCTAGAATACTCTCGATTTTACTTTTTTTTCCATTCCACTCTTTTCCTCACTACTAGGGTTGTCTGAAACCAGCCCGAAACTTGTAATTTACCGCATCCTAGCTATGCAATGTCATTTTGAAGTTGAAAAATACTAAATGTTTTCGTTACGAGTAAACTGTCAGATTATTATTGATTTCAGGATAATGTTTTTATAAACATTTAATAGAAAAAGAATGGATCTACAGATGTGCCTTTTTAAAATTTTAAAAATTAATTTGTATCATGAGATATAACCGTAAAAAGTTTGCATAAAATAGGAAACTTTTTTGAATTTTTCGGAATTTTATTTCTCTATTAAAAACTTGTTTTTTCCATTCTTGTACTGGTCACAAAACACTCGCTACGTTAGTACATTTTATGCTGGATTTTAGGTAGTAGACAGGTTTTTTAAGTCCTGTTAAAGTGTCCTGAAAACACTGTGTAATAATTTCATTACAATAAAAAAATCTGAGAGAAATGCGGCAGCAAATTTAATTTCAGTTTTCTCTCAACTTACTGAAAAATACTAACACCCTATTTCTGAGACAACTTTATGGACTCATACATTCATTATACAGGGTGAGTCAGCTAAGTGTTCCCTATTTCATTTGTTTGGAAAGTCTCAAGTTTTTGTGTAAAGTCCGCCAAATTTTTGCTGCAAATACAGTATCCACTTGAGTTTTTGTTCGCAAAGTTTTATCATTATTGCTCTATTGCTTCCTAATTGGTGACTGAAATAATGATTAATTAATTAATGATTAGTCAAACGACTATTTGTAGGATTTTAAATGACCTTAAGTGGCATCCTTATAAGATTCAAATTCTGCAGGCAATTTCTGAAGAGGATAAAGCAAACCGATTGGAATTTGCAGAAGACGAAATTGAACGAATGAATGAAAACCCTGGTCATCTGAATAACATCATGTTTTCTGATGAGGCACATTTTCATCTTGATGGTGGATTTAATAGACACAATCATCGGTATTGGTCAGATGAAAATTCCCACTGGATTGCTGAACAATCCTTGCAGTCTCCTAGAACGACTGTTTGGGCTGCAATTGGAGATTTTGGATTAATTGGTCCAATTTTCACATTGAAGTGAACCACTCGTGAAGTTTTTGTCTGATCGATTTGAAATTTCGGCAGTAAAAATTCCTTTAGATAGTTCATGTTTTGCAAAAATTTCGTCACTTTCTGATAAAAATTGCCTAAGTTATAAAAAATCCAAATAGGGAATAGTTAGCTGACTCACCCTGTACATCATGTCAATCATTTTATAATTAATATTAATCTACGTAAGTGTTCTTTTTATCTTCTCCTGAAAATCCTACTTAAAACTAATGTCATTACAATGCAAAATATCAGAGGAATGTGACTTAAACTTCTTACTTGTTTGTTTTTGAAAAATCTAGGAAAGGTAAGATGAGTAGTTAATGTGCTAGCCACATCAGACTGTGCATTCTTCAGATGACGACTATATTGATACAGTAGTAAATGTGCTAAATAAATGTTGCAGCAGTATAACAAAAGTAACGATTACTAACAAAGGGGTAATTACAAGTAATGATAGAGTACATTTACGATGTAGCGATTTCGTGTCAATGTGAATGTTTGAATCCAGGCCATTGGGATAAACCGCAGGCGTACAATCAAATATAAAATATAAATCACGTGAAATGTTTGATTGTGAAACACGAGCCACACCAGCGCATAACGTCATCATTCATCATTATTAATCATTAGCTACGTATACGAGTAAGTATATAACTTCACTCTCATTTCTATGTTTGCAAGTTGCTTTCATTATCTTTATTACTTCAAATCATTTCACTAAATTCTGATAACTGGTTAAATGGGTGCTCGCTAAATAAAATACTATCATTTCACGCACAATTAGACTTAAATTCCTAATACCTGAATCGCCCACTAATTTTCGTGTTATTATGAATTTTTAATGACACTTGCGTCCTTATGAAATAAATTCGACTAGTCTTTCTTTATAAAAATGTATGTAATTTCTGCCTTTATTTTAATTTCAATGTACTCGTGTTTTTTATCGTTGAAAAAGGAGAAAAAATATCTATTAAGACGGGTCATAGCCAACTATGAGCTTTATATGAAAGTTTGAATATGATTTGAATTTCTTGAAATCTGTAAGACTGCTGTGAATTCCTCGTTAAAAACTGCGTATAGTACGTGCAAATTAGAAACTTGTACTAATTCAAACAAAAAAGTTATAGACGAAAAACGAAATGGGGTACTTGCATGGTACTAAAAATTAGATTTTTAACACTATGCACATAATGTTAGGTCGAAAACATTGGTAAAAATACAAATTTTATTTAAAAAAAATTATATGTTTTTTAGTAAATTGAGATTAAATTTTCTGTGACGTCATTTGTGTGAACAGAAGGTAGGGGAAGCATAGTTAAGAATATAACCTGTAGATAGCGTGCGAGTCAGTCAACAAATGTTTGAATTTGACATTTGCTTGTCAAAAATACACTTAAAATTTAGTAACAATACATTATTTTATAAATGTAGACTATTTAGTTTATAAAAACACAAATACTTACTTATATTTTACAGCATCAAAACATGTACGAAGTACAAATGTCAAACACATCTGATCTGTCAACTTGCCAAACTCGTTCCCGCGCAAGCCGTAGTTAGGGGCGTTCACTAGTACAGCCGTTGCTATGGCTTAACGGCCATTCATTGGTTGAGTTAGTTTTTACGTCACATATTGAATATTTAAATTTAAATAATTTTTTTTGGGCTTGTAAATAAAAATTTTGTCAAAATAAAAAATACGGGTCCCATGTTTTGATCTCTTCATCAAATATATTTAATTAAAAAAATGCATGCAAATAGCCCATTGTCAAAATTAACATGTTTGCGTATATCTAGTCACCCATGCATTTTTGTAGGAAAACAAATACATTTCTAACTTTGTGCCCTAATGCCCATGTCACACCGGCGTGGCATGAAGCACGGTGCTCGATGTGGCATTTTGCTTCGTTCAAAGCTGTCAAAAGGGTGTCACACCGGTATAGCAAATTGCCATACGAAAATTTGTATATTGCTAAGTTCACTTCGTACCTTGAAGGTTTTTGAAAATTATTTTTGACAGCTGAGAATTAAAATTCAACAATTCTTTGCGTTAATTAAATCAATAATTAGTTTATATATTGACAAAAGCTTAAAGGGTTATATTCTTATTATCTAATTACTTACTGTTACTATTTTGACATTAGTTATTCACCAAATGCCAAAATTATATTGAGGACTCACTGTGAAATCAGCAACAAATTTCCATATGTGAAAATGCTCGATGGAATAGCGGCGATAAAAATTTTACGTTATTCATTTGTTCCATCGAGCACCGTGCTTCGTGCCACGCCGGTGTGACATGGGCATAAAGGGACAACTTTTGTCTAATTTAACCAACTTCATATCTCTATAGCCTTATTCACAAACCAAAATTAGTTTTATGTTTTGGGTTTATGTTTTAGTATACTACTTGTCTGCATTCACATAAATCAGATATTAAGGTTTTTGTGAGTGGTGTCATATATATAGGGTGTAACACGAAATGCGGGCCATAGGCGTTTAACATGGTAAATCAGTTTTTCCGTTCGCATTGCTTCCCTAATTATTTTAGACAAAAATGTTTCAAATAAATGTTGTTGAGCATAAAATTCTACATCCGGATCAGTAAACAAAATTTATTTTGGTTGCTTTATAACTGCAGAAATCAAATTTGAAAATACACGGAATAGCGAATTAATAGTAACAGCCATGGAATTAAAAACAGGAGATGAACAAATGCGTAATACTTTAAGGTTAAATATTACGTTTTTTATCTCAAGAACTAGTGCTTTTATTTTTTTCATTTTTTAATATAATATTACTAGGTACATGTCGAGTGCCATGCCGAAGTTTCATTCCATATAAATACAATTTCGCGGTGTTATAGTAAAAAAACGAAAAATAGTAAAAGTTAATTAATACCTTATTTAAGCTAAAAATCATTGATAACTATGCACGAATTTATTTTAAATTTATTCCTTTTAACACTAATCAATGTATTTTTGCATTATAATGAATTGTTTATAACGTTATACGCAAAAATTTAAATAAATAGTAAAAATCATTATAAAATTATTATCACAAAAACTGTTGCTTTTATAAGACTGAATTTTATTATGTGGATATAATATAGTCATATTTATTTCCCAAAAAAAATCGCGTTAAAAGTAAATGTTAAACAAAAGAGATATTAAATAAACAATCAATACCAATGCTTGGAATTATATAAAAGCATCATATCAGCAAAGATAAATGTCTTCTAGTTCAACACATAGCAGTTTATTATGGTTGAAAGTAAAATAAACGTTTTATTAACATTTTTTGCAAATATAATTTACCGGCCCGGCTAGTAGTGACATGAGTAGCGGTAGCGCGTGAGAGATAATGGTACTACACTCCCCTACTCTAACTGCACAAGAATACAAAAGAAGCCAACAGCTAACACACAGGCAGCCACGATTTTTAAATATTTCAGAATCCGTTTCGCCGCCGTCCCGTCCGTTCAAGATATTTTGATATTATGCTTATAAAATACGTTTGCAACTATTCGAAACAAAATAAAAATTTTAGGATATTAAATCTTGCAATAACCGTAGTGATTATAAGATTCCATTTTAATTTTTTTAAATTATAGGAAAATTATTTGATGATATTATGTTTATAGAATGCAATTGATTCAACTCGACATAAATAAAAACTGTGAGGATAAATCTTCAAAATATCGTAGCGGTAGTATAGTTTCATTTATAAAGTTGAAAATTACTAAAATAAGTACGAAGTGCAATTCTTACTACTTGAAAGAAATAACAAAATATAATTATTAAAAAAAAAATTTATATATTTATATGCTTCCTTTTATTTACTTGAAATTTACGGAAATTATTTGCTGATATTATGTACATAGACTGTAATTGTTTCCACTCGAAATAACAAAATATACCTGAGGAAAATTTTTTAAAATTTTGGTGTTTAAATTTTTCCATTTATTTAATTGAAATTTAGGGAGATGATTTTTTGTTGATGTTATGTTTATAGAAAGTAATTGTTTCTACTCGAAATAAATAACAAACCGAAAACGTCGTAGCGGTAATATGCTTCCATAATAAAAAAGTTGAAAATTAGTAAAATTATAATTCAGTTCTATATTTACAAAGTGCATTTTATAACGACTTGAAATAATAAAGAAATACTAGGATAAATAAAAAAACTGTAGTGCTCATATGCTTCAATTTATTTATTTTAAATTTAGGGAAATTATTTGTTGATTATAATGTTTAGAATGAAATTGTGTTCACTCGAAATAAATAACAAACTGAGAGGCTAAACAATTAAAAAACATAGCGATAAAACTTAAATTTATAAAGTTCAAAATTAGTCAAATTATAATTCATTTCTATATTTACAAAATGCATTTTCTCACGACTTGAAATAATAACGAAATATTAGAATAAATTGAAAACAATTGTAGTGATTATATGCTTACATTTATTGATTTCAAATTTAGGGAAATTATTTGTTGATATTATGTTTATAGAATGAAATTGTTTTCACTCAAAATAAATAACAAACTGAAAGGATAAACAATTAAAAAATCGTAGCGGTAATAAACTTCTATTTATAAAGTTCAAAATTAGTGAAATTATACCTACTCGTAATTATTCAGTTCTATATTTACAAAGTGCATTTTCTAACGACTTGAAATGATAACGAAATATTAGGATAAAAAAAAACATTGTATAGTGTTTATATGCTTACATTTATTTATTTCTTTAGGAAAATTATTTGTTGATATTATGTTTATAGAATGAAATTGATTTCACTCGAAATAAATAACAAACAGAGAGAATAAACAATTTAAAAAACATAACGGTAATAAACTTCCATTTGGTAAGTTCTAAAGTGAAATTATAATTCAGTTCTATATTTACAAAGGGCATTTTCTAAGGATTTAAAATAATAACGAAATATTAGGATAAATTTAAAAAATCTGATGTGGCCAACATAATGTCCTCTCGTCACACTCTACTATTTTACTATAATATAAGTGTATTACTTACTCACAAATATACCATTGTAAGGGAATTCGGGAATTTAGGCAGATTATTTTTTGTTGTTATGTTTATAGAAAATATTAGTATAAATTTAAAAAAATTGTAGTGTCATATGCTTTCATTTATTTATTTGAAATTTAGGGAAATTATTTGTTGATATTATGTTTATAGAATGAAATTGATTTCAGTCGAAATAAATATCAAACTGAGAGGATAAACAATTAAAAAACATAGCGGTAATAAACTTCGATTTATAAAGTTCAAAACTAATGAAATTATAATTCAGTTCTATATTTACAAAGTTCATTTTCTAACGACTTGAAATAATAACGAAATATTAGGAAAAATTAAAATAATTGTATAGGTAGTGTTTATATATGCTTACATTTATTTATTTAAAATTTAGGAAAATTGTTTTATGATAATTGATATTATGTTTATAGAATAAAATTGTTTTCACTCGAAATAAATGACAAACTGAGAGGATAAACAATTAAAAAACATAGCGGTAATAAACTTCCATTTATAAAGTTCAAAATTAGTAAAATTATAATTCAGTTCTATATTTACAAAGTGCATTTACTAAGGACTTGAAATAATATCGAATTTCCGTCATATGTATATATACCAGCCGTCGAGCCGTCAACTCACTCACGAGTACCTACTCATGGTTGTTTGTAGGGACTACTGAGAATGTTTTGTTAATAAAAATTAGCTAAAACTTATATTTGAAACTTATTTTTTAACCTAAAACAATTTAGCAACTTATTATATGAAGTTGAAAATTCTACAAATTCTAATAAAATCTCGGTTTATTTGGACAATTATAATTATGAAAATATTATTATTATTATATTTAGTTTAAGAATATTATTGAAAACTACAAATTTCTTTTGCAATGGTATATATTTAGTAAATTAAAAATAATAGAGTAGCTATGGCGAGGTGTCATGTATTGACCCGATCAAATTTTTATTTTACGTTTTATAGGTACTGAACGAAAACATCTTCTTAATTTTTAATATAAATAAGTACCTTATGTAGTAATAAGTACCTACCATATATTATAATGTGCTCATTTCATTGTTTAATACCAAAAGTAAGTATTTTGTCTCTAAGTACTTATAATAAATTATAATTTAAATATTCTTATTACTGTTCATTTGTTTCATTACAAATAAATTTATAATATTATTTAACATTATATTTCTTATGAAAGTTTCATCTTCCAATTTTTAGAAGTCTGTATACCAAGAAATCCTACAATGTAATGTATTTAACTGGAAATCAGATATTTTTGTCCGCTCATGCGCACTTCATGCGAAGACAAAATCCCCACCGCCAGTATTAGTTGCTGGTTTGAATCTGTAATAAAAGGGAGCCATCTATGAACTTTTATCATGATTATTATGAGTAGTTCACCGAGTTTACCTATTAGACTTTCTTGTAAATAAAAACGATTGCAGCGCTAACTATTGAGCTAGAAACACACCACACTGTAGGTACTTGTCAACGTTAAACGTCAATGTCAGAATAATAGATTGTCAAAATCATTTATACGTAGGTACTAATAATTTGACGTTTAAAACGTTACGCATGTGTTCATCTCCTGTTTCTCTGATTTCGAAATTAAATAAATTAATGTTTTTAGGCATAGGACACCCTTTATAACATAAGAAAATGCAAAAATACACACAACAGAATAATAAAATATAGGGTGTTCCATTTGAAAATGACGAGTTATAGCCATTTGAAATTGAGTAAATTTGATTCTCTGTACTGAACACCCTGTATAATAACATTTAAAAAAAGTTATGTCAGAACAAAGAGTATAGTTACAGTTGTACAGAAAAAAAAATTCATAATTTTAACTATTAAAATAACTTCAGTACGCCTTTATAAAGCAATACGTGTATTCGGCATTTTTTAGAGAAAAAATTGAATAACTTGGCAACGCCGCGGAAAACTAAAATGAAATTTATATGTTCGTATAGGTAAGTAAAATACAATTCAAAATATATAAAAATATATAGGGTGTTTCATTTAAAAAACGACGAACAATTATTGCCAAGGCGTTATGCAACACCCTGTATATGTGAAAATAATTTTAACTTATGCTCCTTGAGTAGATGAAAAATTCTGTTAAAAAATTGATGCTGTAACGACAAGGGAGATATCGTCGACGGGCATTTCGATGACTCAGCCTGTATATATATATATATATATATATATATATATATATATATATATATATATATATATATATATATATATATATATATATATATATATATATATATATATATATATATATGTGTGTGTTGTTTACGAGATATCGGTATAAATCGGTATTACTGATATTTTTCTTTCGATCTATAACCATGTGTTTGGTTCTGTCAGTTTCGAGTTTAAATTTATTTGTTAACATCCTAGATTATTGCTGAGGTGTTAGGTTAGATGTAATCTTGAAGGGCAAGCGATATAATATTATCAAGGTATATTATGATAATACATTTTTATTCAATACCAAAAGATAATAATTCTAATAATAATAACGTGTTTTTACTGAATGTGTTTTAGATTAATGTTGAATTAGAATTTTTCTATTATTTGTATTCATTTTTAAATTGCCACAGATACTGATCAAATAATATGAATATATTATGTTACGTTCAGACGGTACATAAAAGAGACAACATCTTCTTCTACAGTTCTACAGTTGACTAAATGAGTAAAATGTAAGTATTTGTAAGTATCTATTTGTATAGTAGTAAAAAGAGTAGGGTATGGCGGGCAGTCTTGTGTTAGCCACATCAGATTTTTTACATTATTTTTGTAGTGCCTGAAAGTAAAACCTTGTTTGAAATAAATCAGGATTTTGAAATTGAATGAATGTTTATTAGACTACATCATCAAGTATTTTGCTGGAACACGGAATGTACATTTTTGTGTTACGACAGAAATGGGTTCGAGTTAGGTGTGTAGTAAATTTATGGTAGCAACGAAAGAAATAAATCTATACCCGAGCAACAGGAAGCATTTTGTCATTTGGGACACAAATATAAAACTGTTTGTATGAACCATTTACGGCAATAAAACAAAAAGAAGAATGCGTGATAAGTGATGGTTTCGTTAAAGCTTTTAATTTGGTAGAGGAAGTGGCATCCGGCCACTTACATTCCCCACTAGACTAATTCAGTTGAGATTAAATCTGTAATTAGGGCATTACAAAATGAACACGACCATTTCACATTCTTATGGCCGCTTCTTACAGTCGAACACTTCTTAAGCCTCATCCACAAAACCATTTCATTTCAATGTTTACATTTATGTTCATTGTTCACGTTTAAAGCTCTATGTTCAATCATTTCAGAATAAGAATAATTTTAAACCGTTTTAAACTTACCGATTTACTAATCTGATGTTGCTGGTTTACATTAAGAGGAATCCCCACTAGCCTTGAAGATCCATTTAACGAATGAAGCGATGCCGTCACAAACCATTGTTATCCATTGTGACGACATCGGTTGATTCGAGGAATGAACCATATTTAACCAATTTGTACCGAAAAAGGGGTTTTGTTTTATACTAAATTTTGCAGTTACGTGCAAATTTCTTAAAAAATACTTGCACTACTTTGAAGTATAAGGTTCATACTTACTTTCTATTGTTTTAAAATTTTAATTTAAGCCTTAATAAAATATCTACATTTAGTTAAAATATCGTAAAATATGTCTTATTTTGGATGTTATTATTTAATTAATAAGAATTTTAAAAAAATATTCAAAACAACAGAAAGACCCAGTAAGCGTAAAAACTTGCTATAAAAAAATTAAGAATGTTAATATAGGTAACTAATTATCAGTATAATACGAAACCATGTTTTACAAACCACTGGGGAGTCCTCTTAAGCAGCCCATCTACGTCTCTTTTCAACTCACTATGATCATACGTAATATAACAAGTGATATGATTATTGTCGGTGATATTCTCGAGTGGAACCGAGTTGCAGATTTCACGAGTCCGTAGGACGAGTGAAATGTGCTGCTTCGGTTTCACGAGGAATATTTTCGATTATTAATCATATCACGAGATTATATTTAATGAGAGAATATAATAAATTTGTAGTGATGCGCAAGGCGCGCGCAATGAGAACGGGAAAGCAAAGTTGGGAGTTTACTGAACGCAACACATCACATCGGGTGTTCGGGTGTGTTTTAACCTAACCTAAGTGATTTTAGATGTTGTATTAAAAGATAAAAACGAACATTTCATTTGTAATTATAATTACGCACACAATAATTACAATTTGAAGTATAAAACAAAAGTCTATTTATTTGCAGTGTGGGTTTGTATATAGGTATATACGAGTAAACTGTTGAATTAGATACTGTAATATGATTTTCAGGTGTTTCTGGATTATTTCCTCTTAAGCAATTTATAATATTTTGATGATGATTTGATTGGATATTTAAATAAAACTGAATTGAATTAGTACCTATTGGAATAACCGGTGATCTTTATTAGTTGCTGTTCAAGTATATTTGCATTTTTGCAAGCGTTACCTACCTCATTTTTTTAATTGTTTGATTAATTTAATCGTTATTAGCATCACTCCAACGATTATCACATCTTTTAATAGTCAAGAATTACGAAATTAACTGACACTACAGAAAAAATGCCCTTAGCAACGGACCAAAACAAGGTGATAATTTCTTTGTTTTTTATCATCGCTGTGATAGACATGTAACTAAGCAGATCTCGATATGATCTCGATGATGATTGGCGGAAAACAGGTCACGTGACATATGAATTATATTATCATACGTAATATAACAAGTGATATGATTATTATCGGTGATATTCTCGAGTGGAACCGAGTTGCAGATTTCACGAGTCCGTAGGACGAGTGAAATGTGCTGCTTCGGTTTCACGAGCAATATTTTCGATTATTAATCATATCACGAGCTTATATTTAATGAGAGAATATAATGAATTTGTAGTGATGCGCAAGGCGCGCGCAATGAGAACGAGAACGCAACTTAAAGTTGGGAGTTTACTGAACGCAACACATCACATCGGGTGTGTTTTACCTAACCTAAAATAATTTTAGATATTATATTAAAACGGACATTTGATTTGTAATTATAATTACACACACAATAATTACAATTTGAAGTATAAAACAAAAGTCAATTTATTTGCAGTGTGGGTTTGTATCTCGTATAGGTATATTAATACGAATAAACTGTTGAATTAGATA